>CM068375.1:334509320-335041446 GCA_034769895.1 Magicicada septendecula | reverse complement strand
TATCCGCAATTAAGAAGTGGTACATTTTGAAGAAAGGAAAAACCGAGGATGAGGAACTTATAAGTTGCTATTAAAAATATGTAACTTACCTTTTGAATACCTAATTATTTTACAAGCAAGTTACGGAAACTATAAAAAAAAATTAATTCTTAATATATAAGCTTTCACGTATTATTTCAAAAAAATTAGATTACTGCTCACTGTGATATACGAAAAGCAAAAATATAATTAATATAGCATTACAACACACTGCAGCTGTTACTTAAATTTGTTACAAAGGCTGTTACGTCCGGGATCGACATTGTTAAAACTATTGTATTCTTGGCTCCTAGGCCGTGGTTGATTGTTTATGTTCTTGCGCCTAAACGTTTAGACACGAGAATTTAAGCAATCGACCACGGCCGAACAGCTTGGAATATAACGCATACAACAATGTTTATACATTTTTGGGTACTTTCCCAATATTCGTACCAACACTTCATTTTCGCTGTTTTGAATATGGGTTTCGCTGTTTTGAATATGGGATAGTATCTATATACCACGACGTAAAGAAGAAATGCACTAACTACAAATTATTATATTTCTTAATTTACAGTGTAATTACATCAATTTTTATTCATAAGTTAGATAATAATATTAATTCGTTTTTTCGTTTACCATTTAAAGAAATAAAAGCCATAGTTAGGAAATATATAGCGTTTCATGTGTAGGCCTATAGTCTATACAATGCGTAGCCTGTAACAAAATAACATTTAATATAAAGACTATAAACGTTTATTAACAAAACAGAAACAAACAATATAAAGTGTAAAATACGGTTATTTCTGAATGCTAAATTAAAACAAAGGAAAAAAGTGTTAACAAATGAAAACAAGATTTGTTATTCGTTAGGCAGCCAATATTATTTTATATTATACAGTAAAATCTCAAAACTTCACTGGACGGAAAACGTAAAAAAGGGATATATGTATAGCAGCCCGCGTTACTTCTAGTTGGCTTTCTTACGTGGTTTTCATAAAAAGCGAGTATTGTTTTAAGGTCATGTTGATTCCCATGTGTATTTTCAGTTTGCATGTTAACCTAGCAATATGGAATATATCGTGTAACCTTAAGTTTATTCGTTTATTGTACTGTGGCTTAAAATACCTTTTGGTACTTTGCAAGAGCCGTCACATTTCAACAAGACGTAAATATATATGCCGCCTACATGATATTTCCTTTGTAAATTATTTATAACTTAATTAAATATTTGCCCATAATGTTTCGTTTAAGTACTGTTGAACGGAATTTATTGATACAGAATTAGCTCTCTTCTCTTCAACAGTTGTCTGATCTCATCTTCATTGTTGTTTTCATCTAGCATCTGGTACGTAATTTTTCGTCGACTAGGTTTTCAATATATTGTTCTTTTTTATTTGTTATAATATGTATTCATCTATTCCAAACTCACTTTTTCCGTAGATATAAACTCTTCTGTTTCTGCAGGTTGTTATTTATATTATTGGTACTTGTAGAAATTTTTATGATTTTAATCAGAATGGTGAATAAATTTCCAACGGATGGGAGTCAACTTGAAACATGTTGCTTCGGTAGTACTGTATACCAATAACTGAATAACTATATTCTTACAAATGATATTCGGTATGACTGAGAATAATTAAAAATTCGTAATTCTCTCTCCCCCTCTCTCTTCTCCCCCTCACTCTTTCTCTGTCAATTTTCCCCATCTACCTCACTAATAGGGACAAACCTCACTACTACCTTTAATTAAACATTACTACCTCACTATTAATTTCCTTTATTTTCATTAAGTTAGCACGGCAGGTCCTTCTGCGACTGCACCCAAAGCGCGCCTCTTTAAGTGTTTGTTGAAATGTTACACTGCTACAAACAAATTCCTCAAGTATGAATGTGTAGTCTATACGAACACAAGGAATGATTAAACAAACACGCACACCACACTACCTTGGACAGGCACATGTACATATGACTGTCATCTCACGTTTCTTATTTAATTTATATTTTAACTTTTTAATACTTTTATATGTTTAATTATTATGTAATCGTTAAGGATAAATAGGAGAAATAACTCTTTTTAATTGGCTTCATTATATCAAAAAGTAATTCCTTGCTGGATTCGTGAAATATTTAAAATTCATCTTTATTTACGTAGGTCTTGAATGTTGTGACACCGATCCTTTGAAGTATTCTCCGATCTTTATATGTACGGTATTCTTTTCCGGATGTCTCTCTTTGACTATGATCCCAGGCATTCAATGTTTTGTGTTTGGACTCTTATGATTTTCTGGCCTACTATTATTATACATTTTTATGTGCAAGAATGTGGCTGAAGTTTCCATTTATAAACTACCTGATCCCTCTCGAACAGTCAGTGATTACTATAGACCGGGGTGACACGAGTTCTGGAAAGACACTCTAGAGAGTATCGCTGTATCTCTTCTGTACCGTTTTGCTTCTTCCATTCACTTTATGCCCACTCTATTTTTGTTAGTCTACGACAAACAATCTTTGGTATTAGATTTCTAACGACCAAAAATACTTCCAAAGAATTAGATCTTCTTGCCTGTCCTTTCAAACGGAGCACTGTTTCTATTTTAACAGGACGCACAATACCCTACAGTTTAAGAATATATAGACGAAGAAGTGTATGTAGCTGCAGTGAGGCGAACGAACCCGACAGTATCATACCGAGGTTATCTAAACGACGGACACTAGGCCTTTTGCTACCTGAGAGAGGGATGACAAAATTCCAAAAGTATTTCTATACCGGAGGTTTGCGGACAGGCCGTATCTGAGGTGCCCCTGCTTGAATAGCAACAAACTTTCGTCAATTACTAAATTTTCAAATGGATTAAGGCCTCTCTAAATTTTTTCCTTGTGTGTTCGACAATAAACCGTATTTTTACAAGGCTATCTTGAGTAGGGGTAGAATTGTCACAAAAATGTAAAAGTCGCAGAATTAGTATGAATCGGTCCCTAGACATAATTTGGGGAAATATCGGCGTCAGTAATAGCAAATCCTTTGCCCAATATTCGTCTATTTCTAATTTGTTTACTCTTGGCATCAGCAGTGAACACGCCAAGAGGAAATTAAATTCTGCAGGCTCTATATCTTTCCATCGGGACAATCGGGATATTAATGTCAATTTTGCGGTAACAAATTTGTAATAATTATTTAATTCTGTGCAAATGACAGAAATAAATTCTAAGGGGAAAAATATTTAAAAAAATCTAAGTGAGTTGCCGTGTCTTCGAAACTAATTCGTAATCCGCTAACTGCTTTATCAAAAGAGTGACGTTTTGTCGCAGGACTGTTGGCCGACCAATCGTAAATTCTTTTTCGCTTCTGAAGATTTCTTACCTCTTCTTCTTCTTCTTCTTCTTCTTCTTCATCATCATCTTCTCCTGCTGATGTTTCATTTTCTGATGAAGCTGCACGTGGTGTTGAACGATTATGAGAAGGCCCAGGAGCATCCATATCTTTGTCTGAGAAAATGTTGTCTTCCTCGTCACTACTCTTCATCAATAATTCCATAACTTCCTTCTCGGATTCTGTGCCATTGTAAACACAATATTCACACCTACTGTTTGCTAAAGAGAATCACAAACAAGACTGAATAGATGTTCTACAGACAGAAAGTAATTATACCTTACACCCAATGTTGAGAACAATAGCCGTGGTAAGGAATTTGAACAAAGAAAATGATTTTTCTTCATGTTTTGAGGGTAGTACAATCAGAATCTGCCCTTATCTCGAACACGATGTTTTTCGCGATAACCATGCTTCCATTCCTTACGAAACATGGAAGTAAAAAAGTTGCTAGCTGAAAAAATAATAGAAAATCCTAAACATTAAGATATTAACACCATTCGTCAATTTTTTCAACCCTCTGGGGGGTCCGGTCTAGTTCATCCCTCCCGTAAATACGCCTCTGACCACGAGACGACATTGTTTACATTCTAACTGCATTAAAGTTTTGTTATTACAGTTTTCCAGTAAGCTACATTTTTCAGATTTACAGTAAATTATTATATTTACTGACAAGATATACAAAATGCTTTGTTTATTTATGGTCAACCATTCGTCGAACAGGACGTAGTATGTGCCTACGCTTGGTCTGCATCTGCAATGTTTATGGGTTTGTCAAGTTCGCAGTTATTATTTTCAGCCCAACGATCCATAAATCAATCGTAAATTTGCATCGTCGTAACAAAGGCTATTCAATTTTGGTTTATTACTGTGCTCTTTTTCTTATATACGCTCACGGGCGTCCCGAAGAAGAGGACAGAGTTATACACGTTGCGAGCGAAGAGGATGCCGCACCGTTTCTGGTTTCGCACAGTACTGCCTCTGAAACGGGGAATTACACGACATTAACCTGTCCTAGCTCCTTACAAACCTGAATAATGTGTTAAACACTAACATTTGCATTTACAATTAATATATATATAATATTTCTGCATTAATATTATAAAAATTCTTTATAATATTTACCTTATTTCTTCCGTCGTGTGATTTCGTGTTGCGTTCGATTGAATATCTTTACGCGTTTCGAAACATGTTTTGTCTTCAGAATGAAAAAATCACTCAATGTGAGGTCGTTAAACATCAAAATTGTAAATATTAAAACAGTTCTACACATGTCCGCATTACCTGAGTGCGCACTCGAGTCGCTCGGTATTTTCCTGTTGCTTTCCTCTACTATTGGGGAGTCAAAACTGGAACCCTTGCGCTGCCAGCTCTTATTGCAATGTGGACTGTGTAAATACCCGCTTACGCTACGCAATTACTGTACGCAATAATTTTCCCATCTATATTTTTATCGTCAGTAATTAGGACCAACTGTCTGGGGAGGTGTGGTTTGTACTAGTTTACTTGCGAACAGATTTTAATACTAAACAAAATAAATATTTAATTATGGCAAGGAAAAAACAAAATCGTTTTAATTTTTCCCAAACCTAATGTCTATTAATCCCAAAATTGGTGGAACAGGGAAATGAAGAAACAGATCAACGATACATGGGATCTAGTCGGCGAAATAACTGACCTTTTTTCTTTTCGTTGTAAACAGAACGAAAACGTTATAGGCCTAACATACTGTTACGACATTGCAGAACAATCTACGTGTTTCTCGGCTATTCCAGTGGAATCCGGCTGTAATGTGTATGTGCGTACACATTGCTGCTACTTTGAGATGGACAATTACGTGGCACGTGTCATGAATCCGCAACGAGACCATACCGATCCGCGCGTGCTGTGTTCAAGGCCGCAATCAATTACGTTCTAGTGTTTTGTAGTAGACGCCTATTAGCGAATATTCTGGAACCTTATCGGGTACTCAGCGACGCTCAGTTCAGTTTGAGTTGCGATTGAATCGAGTGCTGTTCGAAGTAATTGTAGCGAAGTGTTTTATAATTGTGCGGGACAATTGTAATACAATACAGTAATTGTCTTTTATATTAGTTGACATTTTTATTGCGTGTGAACAATTTTTAATTGATTTGTTGCAAGAGACTATCTTGTTGATTACAAACTGTATAATTGTGATAATTTAAGCTGGTGATTAGTGATTTAATTGGTGTCTTGTATTTTGTTTTCCACTGTACCATACGACGATCAGTAGACCGTCGTAACAATACGATGTTCAATATTCTACATTTAATTTTTAGACTGTACTTTTTTTACTTGTACTTACAATTACTTTCTATTTTTAGTAGGACCAAGAAAACGCTGATAATAGCACAAGCTGGACTGAGATAATAATATTAACACTTTAATTACCAACGAAACTAAAACACGACATTTATGTTGCCAGCTCCTTAAGTTGACGCGACACCAGCAGTGATTACATGTTAACAGCTGATTTTTCATTTCCCTCCCACCGCTCAGAATTTCAAAGTAGACGTGCCCTTAGCTCTTAATACTACTATACGTAAATCGATAAATGGAGAAATTAAACATATGGTACTAGAAGAGCATGACCCCACGCGTCGAAGACGAAACATGATATAAATACACCTTGATTATTATCATTATTACGTATTATATAGTAGTATTATATATTATATGGGAGAAATTAACAAAGTGCGAGGGGGCAGATAAAGGACAGTGAGGGATTGTGTGTAACACTGAAATTGTTGACAAGAAAAAGAAGGAACTGTACGAGTTGGCGCGCGTGCATGCGTGTGTGTGTGTGTGTGTGCGCGCGAGAGAGAGAGAGAGAGTGAGTGAGTGAGTGAGAGGACTGAAAAAGGGAAACAAGGGCAGAGATAAAAAAATCTGTCGCATTAAATTCACGCCAACAACATTCTTAATTTCGTAATGACACAACAGTCTATGTTTACAAAAATTACTACTGTTTTGACGACACAAATATACAGATCTAATGTCTGTTGGCAGGCTGACGCGTTCGTACTACTAATTCATTCGAAGGCTGTATTCACTCCTGTCTGTATTAACATAATACAAATGTTGTTTTATAGTAATAATATAATAATAATAACAACTATCACGATTTGTAGGCTTAAGCATTCATAACATAAACAGTTTTCTAACGTTCCCTCCTGTCAAGACTTCTACGAACTTTTTTTAACCTATTGATTTTACTCCATTTTTAATAATTCCATAATTATCTGTAAACATAATTTTTATAATTAAATAATTAATTTCTTTTTACAAAAAAGTCAACCCTTCCCACCCTTTTTGTTTTCATTATATAATCTAAATATTAACTTGATTTCACTGTACACAAGCTAGATTTGGTAACTGAAAATTACCAAGCAGTTTTTGGTAACTTAGTTTTTTATAGACTCTCACCAGGGCCGTATTTAGGATCTGTAGACCCCTAGGCTGAACCTGTGGTGCAGGCCCTACCGGGGGTCTGGGGATTATTCCATACCCCCCAGTAAAACGGGGTCCGGAAATTTTTTGAAAATTAACCTTCAAAAATCGAATTTTAGAGCAATTTTCTAACTAAACACCTAAACAGAAATATTTAAAGGTTATTACTAAATTGTAGAAAATGTTACTGTACAGTATTTAGAAGTAATGAATTGATGACATAAAAATGAAAAGAATTGAAAATCATTAAGATATTCAACACGATTTATTAACATTGCTATGAACAACTATATTAAAAAAGGACACAAAGTTTGGGTGTGAAATGAATTTATTAGCAGTGTGTTAAAAGACGATACTATACTACAGTAAATTACATTACTACAGTATTGAGTAGAGTAATATTACAGTACTATATAATACTATGACACTAATATGTATGAAAATACTGTGTGTACAATTTACTACTAAATTGTTGTTACTACATATAACTTAACTTGGAAATGGCTTAGTGGCTAATTGGTTTGCGCCTACACTTCATACTAATGAATCTACTTATATCTTCATAAATTAGTTGTCTTAAAATCTCACTTTCAATGCTGAGCAAAGCCAAAACGTTGAGCCTGTCTTTTAACATGGAGGTTCGAAGCCTGTTTTTGATCAACTTTAATTTTGAAAATGACCTTTCTCCACTAAAGTTAGAGACCATAAGTGACAGGTGCATTCTTAGAGCGACCTCCATATTAGGAAAACAATCTCTGACGTTTCTTTCTAGGAGGAGTTTATACATCCACCTCAACTGACTAATGACTTTTTCATGTTCCTCATCTGTTTGAAACTCATGGTAAAAAGCCTTGAACTGAATCAGTTCATTTCCCAATTGATCGTCTAAGTCATTGTTATATGTTTCTACTAAGTTTTGAGCTGCTGCAATTATCTCTTCATTAGTAAGTGTATCCAACTTGTTGAGAAACCCAAAACGGGTATCAACTAGTTTATATGCCTCAAGCTCTGCCGCAATGAAGATTCAAATTGATCTATGACAGGAAGGAAACTCTGGGTTCGAAATTTTTCTGATGGCGTCAGCTTAACCTTCTGGTGCTTGGACTGGGACAGTCAAGAGGTGCCAAACGCACGTTTATTTTGCGGTTGCGCCGTGTTTCACTCTCATACTCAGTGCAATCAGTTAACTCAGCAGCTTTCACCTCATATTCTTCAAAGCTATCCCGTTTTGTTCCTATGAAGCTTGTTAGCGATGTCAGTGCTGAGGCGGCTGTGTTCACGTCCAATCTAGGGTTCTGCAGAGTTTCACTAGTTTTGTTTACTTGTCCCAAGATATCATCCAAAAATACTGTGTACAGATTTACAGTCAAATAGATCACCGTCACAATTTTGAAGTGCTGTGGCGCCCATTTATATGCAGTAACCTATATTACCTTGTGTCATAAACTCCGGCCACAATCCAATGTCATTTTCCAAGCAAACATTTTCACTTAAAGCAGGTCCAAGAGAAACCCCCTCTAGTTCCCACGCGACGCCAAGCGATCGAGTTTCCTGAATGCTGACTCACTCATATCATTTGACCACTGAAGAGTTCAGCCGAATTAGTCCACACGAAATAACTGCGTCGACGTCTTTTATGATTATAAGGGGCCCACCACGGTATTAAAACAAAGACATTTTTTGTTTTAGTCTATTCAAAATTAAAATTTTTAAACAGTTTTTTTTTGTGGTGCGGGCCCATAGGCTGCAACCTAGATAGCCTGCGCGTAAATGCGGCCCTGACTCTCACAGGTTAATTTGCAAGCAGTACTACTTCACACTGAAAATACATGGTCACCAATCCCTTCAGTTTATAACTTACTGCTTACATGTCGGAGTCATGTGATAGTATGAAAATTTTATTGAGCAGAATTCAGTATGACGGATATTCGTGGCATACCTACGGAGATGTGAAAGTAGCGTAGTTTTACTTCGATTGCAGCTTGGATTCACTAAATTCTGTTGCCTTCTGTACGAGCGGGTAAATTCTATGCAGGAATGGGAAAATTATTATGTAAAAAAAAAGCAGTGATCATTAAAGACAGAGGCACTGAGTGTAGGAGATCAGACCGTTATAGGTCAAGTACTAGTAAAACCTGGAAAAGCTTATCGTCCACTACTACATATTAAGTAGGTTTAATGAAAATTATGTAAATGGAACGGATGTAATTTCGAAACTGTTAATTTCCTTCAAGTGTGTACTAAAGTAAAGAATGTTACAATTTATAAGTTGGTAATTACACCAGGTAGGCTTAAACAGGTAATGCTAACAACCAGTAGTCTACTGATTCGAATGTGTGTGTGAAGAGGGCTTTTGAGTCGATAATAACGCTATTACCTACTTGACACAAAAACTCCCGTGTCACCTGCATTTTGTATTATGAAAACGTTCGGAGGATGTAAATTTTTCAACAACATTGTTGGAGTGCCAACCTTTAGAATGAACCGTTGTGGCGGAATGCAAGATTGATTTAAAGAATTCAAAAATTCTTGGAGATAGTACACTATATTTTCAATATTAAATACGGTGTTAATAGATTCTTCGGACTTTTTATTATCCCCAGAAAATTTTTCCAAACTTGTATCATTATTTTCCTTCACAGATTCGATTCTTTGGGAATAAACACTTGTAATTTTTATCAAGTAAACACTTGACGTTTTGCACAGAATTTAGCAATTAATACAGTTGTACTATTTACTATGTCCCAGTTTTTCGTCAATTTCTGTGAAGCTATCGTCATTAGGAACACTACCGTCACCGAGGTGCAGTAAGTTTGTAGAAAAATCACCATCTCCTCCTCCTCCTAAATGGGCTCTCATATTGCTTTGCAAATTTAGTCTGAATAGCATTCCACATCGCCGAGGACTTTAAACACACTGAGACAATATCAGCGCGGGTTCCTCTTGCAGTTACCGGTTATCTCTAGCGAGAATCCTCTGAAATAACAAATGTTACGCAACCCACTAATTTGTTACAATTTCTTAAGTCTTGGAGAGTTTGATTGACCGTTTCTATACAGTCCACAAATCGCCTTCGTTTTACCGTTCATGATTAGTTTCCGTTTTGATCGCTCTTTCTTTTGTCATGCCTCCTCTTCAATACGAATTGCTTTTTTAATAGGAGTCAGTGAGAATACTTGACTTTTTCTTCTTGACGCATTTTTATTTTATTTTTGCAGTCGCTTTCGGATAAGGGCGAATTTATTCTGGTGTCAATTGTGATAAGGTATTAGCAGATGTCTCGTTTATTCCCGACGTGGGAGGTCCGGCTACTGTGGTCTCTTGACAATCTTTTGTTGGTGTTAATCTTCCTTCATAATTACTTTTGTCTCCTATCTCTCTGTCAATTACAGGTGAACACAGAAACTCTTCGATACTGAATATATTTTCATTTAATGGCCAAATTCCAGTTGAACTAAAACCTGCTGTCAGTTAGATGGTGTAGCTGCCTTTGAAAGAGTATCTTTTGCTAGCCCAGGTATGTCATGGTTTTACCTGGGTTTATTGTCACCCAGCTCTCAGCGGCTGCACCGAAACAGGCCATATAAACACTTGTCTAATGGCTGAAGTCAGATTGTAACGGGTATGAGGTATAAACTGTTTCATAAATAGTCAAAAAAGAGATGCTGTAATTTACCTTGATGGATGTGCTACTCCAATACAACCTGCTGGTATATAAATAATCAAAGTGATATCTACATAACACTCTGTGGATATAACGATAAGTGGTGGTTTCCAGCTGCCATCTATGAAAATACCACTGGTTTCATCCTTTTCAAAAGGGGTAACCCTGCTGACTTGTTTATTTCCCTTCAAACTGACAACTTTGTTAGGACTGTCCACTGTTGTTATGCTGCCTGGTTTCCTTCACATTCCAAATATTGTGACAATAAAAATGAAGGCGACTTATCACAGAATTCCAATATTGAAGAAAGTTTTATGTTATGTTTATTAAAACTAAATGCTATTGCAAAACTTGTTGCTTCAGCCTCTCTAAAAGACAACCTTGAATGTCGCTGCATGAAGCCAGTAAAACAATCTTTTACCGGCCCAGTTCACCAGAAAATCGACATTATTTGCAAACACGTATTCGGAGGCTAACATACGAATATTCTTAGGGTACAAACCATAATAACTAACAGAATAGTGCAGATCATAACACAGAAATCTGATTTTTCTTTTTGTTCTTTCCTAAATACAAGTTGTGGGAAACGTTGAGTCTTTGTAGGGTTTGTGAACTACATCGCCCCAGAAAGATTTTTTACTTGTACGTTTGAACCAAATATGAAAAAAAGAAAACAGAACAAAATGTTTTACTTACATTGTACCAACATACCACTTTCCTTCTGGTGAAATTGAAGGTACACCTTTAATTTTAAAATTAGTGGCTGAAGTGTAGTGCTGCTGGCCACTCTATCTTTAGTACGTGTGTCGAACACTCACTTTAGGCAACCTATTCTATCTCCTAAATTTCCTAGGCGGCATAAAAAGGAGTCATTATTACTATTATCATTTTAAAAATTTTAGTTTTTTAGGATTTAATAAACACGTAATCTTTATTATAGGATCACAAGTAACTGACACATAATTAATTCTGAGATCTGTTAGGTTATGAATTAATTTTCTTTTAAAAGTTATAGAGAAACATAACTTGCCCTCATGTTGCCACATTGCTTTTGTATTAGTATGATTCAATTGTACACTTACCATGGATCCAACAAGGTACACCCATAGCATATTAGTGACAAAAAGGTTGCTTTACACGTTCTAAAATACAAAAAGGAACAAAGGGAACTCATTTTACTGTACACTGCTATAATCAGACTGGAGGAGCACGTACTACAAGCTATAACAAAAACGTTATACAGTTGCAGAGGTGCTGCGACTAAAGGACACTTGAAGAAGTACAAAGTATCAACTTATGTCTCTCTGCTCTCCCCTATATGGTAATACTGTCTTATAACGACTGTTAAACAAATCAAATGTATTGTATACCTTTATATGTGTATTTATACACAATATATCATAAACGTTTTTTGTGGCAAAAATACCTTTATATGTGTATTTATACACAATATATCATAAAAGACTTTTGTGACAAAAATATCTGTCAAATTTTTGTATGTCGTAATGGTACATATAGCACTACCAACAACAGCGTACCACAAATAAGTTGAAAGCCACTACAATTAAGAATACCTACAAGGTCAAGCATACGATCATGGATAAAAAAAGGAAGTATCATAAACCAAAACCAAGTGAATTAAAGTGAAGAAGGAATTACCAGTAAATGTGCAACTAAAGAAGATAAAGCAAGACTAACGACGAGACGACATACATAATTACCCAATAGATCAAACAGTGAGAAGGAAACACATTAAAGACAAAATCAAGAAGAAACCTCTTAACCGTGAGAAGGAAATCAGTGAAAACAACGCCATGAAGAAACTTATTAAGAGGGAGGAAGGAATCGGTGAAGAGAAGAAGAAAATATCCAGATCAAACACAAAAAAGGGAGATAACATGAATTATAATGAACTAACATATGGCAATAAAAGAATTATTATAAAAGAAGAAAGAATAAATGGAATAAACAACATGATTTAAACCCATAAGCTGTAAAACAAATTGACACTGACCAAAACTTATTAAGTGAATACCTTCCTTGACAATGTAATACAAACAATAATCAATAAGAATGAATTATTGAACATAAAAAGTAACAAAGAGAATGAATAATAATAAGTTCTTAGCTAAATTATGTGTAGACATGAAAAGAGGGCTATGTCCAAAACACCAATGACCAATTGTAAAGTGGATTTGATATTAGAAATAACCACTAATTACCAATAGTAAAAACTGTAAAAGATAAACAAAATGTAATCTAATAATAACCAATAGATACACCAGTACTACATAAAGTCAAATAAATCAAATGTAATACAGAAACACAAAACCGACAGTAATCCATTGTTGTATATTATAACTATATGCTTGCCATAGAATGGATGCATGATGAACAAAATTATCTTGTAAACTTATCATAAAAGAGTAGGAACTAAACCAACAACATTGAATGAGGCAGAATACTATTCGAATAAGTAAATTCAAGGATTATAGCCACCCAAATACTAATAATAACAATAATAATAAATAAACCTTGTTGACAGCTAGATGCAAGTAACCTTGGTTACTTTAAACCAAGGCAATTTTCAGTATAAATGCAGAATGAACTACTGCACAATAATAACAGTGCTATCAAAACAATGATAAGAGATATTCAAGCAATAATGAGAATAATTTGATAGGATTACAACCCATATAAAAAGGTAACTTCCTAAAGTATAGTAAACTCACTTAACAAACTATAGTTAAGGTAATAAAACCACAAGATGAAGAAAAAGGACACTATCAGAAGTGACAATGACCAATGCAGTATGCATAGGCCATAATAAAATGTTATTAATTATTAATGTTAGTATAATAGTAAGTATCATGTACATGTTGTGTTTATGTTAGTGTCTATACAGGAAAGTACAGAGCAACTCACCGCAGCTAATAATAGAAGAGTCAACGCAACTTCTTCAGAATCGAACTCAAGAAATGGAACTAGAAACATTCTAAACTATTTAAACAAAATTAATAAACGATGTCAAAGAGTAAGTAAACCGATTTATTCATATCGGATTCAATAATAGATTGAATTGCGTAGAATAAATGAATAAACCAAAAATTAATAATAAAAACCAAAACGTTAAGAATAATAATAAAACAGACAATCTCGTCGTGCTAAAATGTTCATACACACTTTTTAAGAGAAAATTACTTAAAACTTCGAATCTAACAAGAAAAATATTGTGTCGAGTATTCATAATGGAAACCCTTAGATATCAAATATGAAATGAAAATATAAGAACCAAGTAAAATGTATATTCTATAGCTGGCAGAATAAGGGAAGGACAAATAAAATACAGGCAGGATATCAAGAGAATGGAAAACATTAGACTACCTAAACAAGTAATAAGATACAGACCTCAGGGAAGACGAGATATAGGTAGGGCAAGGAAGAGAGATGCCTTCAGTGAAGGCAAAACAGGCTGTAATCCTATACCTTGACATTGAGAAGATTCCTAATACTTAATAGCACACTTAAGAACAAAATATTGGTATGGAGAATCATACACGACTTCCATGTTCTAAGATTTATATTTAAAATCATTTTCGAAATGAAATATTTCCATTGAAACTACTTCTTTCTACTTACTGCTTCAGCCACTTACTGTGGGCACTAACGTATACCACCACACGTTATCGCACTTGATTTTCACTGATGATGGAAGTCGATGGTACTGGCGAAACGTCTGGTTTTGCAGAAAACATTGGTCTACGGCTAAACAGGCCGGGAAAGAATTTTAAAAACTAACTGCTTCTTTGTTGTCAATAACGTAGTACATATATACAAAAAATTATCAGGTAAACTATTACGTTACAACAACAAAAATTTTCTGGTAAACTACCCTTTCCCCGTAACCGATCTTCACCAAAATCAATAGGTCTTGAGTTTTCTATAACTCGGGCACATATGTAAAAAAATATCTGATTCTGTTTGAATTTACGGCATTTATCGTTCGTCATGAAAAAATTTCTCTTGTTACAACATAAAATATTGCAGGTAAACTACCCCTTTATCGTAACCGATCTTCACCAAAAACAATAGGTCTTGAATACTCTACAATTCAGGGCTGTATGCAAAAAATTATTTGATTCTGTTTGAATTTACGGCTCTTATCGTTTGCCATAAAAAATCTAGACAGACACACAGACACTTTTAGAAAAATTACTTTTTTTCATGTTTTGAGGGTAGTACAATCAGAATCTGCAAAAATCTCTAACACGATTTTTTTTGCCATCACCATACTTCCATTTCCTTATGGAACATGAAAGTAAAATCAAAGTAAAATTCTGATGGCAACAAAAATCAAATATTCTATCAAAAATTGGGGATGTACATTTTTGGTAGGCATTTGGTAGGCCTAGTTGCATTGCACAAGGAATGTGTTATTTTCAATAGGTTAGTGATAAAAAATGACTTACAAGTACACTGATTTTTATTACAAAATTTATACAAAACAGTTTCAATTCTAAGGTATCAATAATTAATATATATTAAGGATAATGAACAAATTATTTCTTCAGAGAAGATACATAAAAACATTTCAAAAATAATACATATCAGACAAATATTATTACAACAAAAATACCACACAGACATTTGGGCTTTGTTACTTTATCAGTAACTATAAGATTACATTAATAAAGTACATAGAATATTTATTTACAAGAACATAATTACAAAAAGTGAAAACACCTTTGATGAAATAAACATTTTATTTATTACATCAAACATAACTAAACTCAGATGACAATATAAATTAAATAAATATAGGTTTCTCTGCGAGGGAGTGTAGGATTGATTAGGGGTTCAATTAGTTCAAATTATTAAAAAAAAAATAGCATAAACTATAAATAGAAAAACTAGACTGGTATGTTTACAACAAAATGAAAACTTCAAGTTACATTTAAGAGATATTCCGTGTCAAATCAACAAGTGCTACAACCTGACCCTCTTAGATTTATTTGAAATTAAATATGCATGTAGTATTCATAAATAGTAACACAAATCAATTTTTTCACATTTTTCTGACGAAAGGTTACTGAGTAATGGGTGCTCAAAAATGAAAAAAAAAATAAAATTTTTGACTTGCGCAACAATATTGATTTGTTCACAACTTGTGTTCTAATTAAGCTAGAACAATGACATCTAGTTCATTTGAAAGCTCTTTTAAAGGGCTTTCATATGTTATAAAACATAATTAGTTGAAAATATACATATTTTTTATAAACACATCTTTATTGCATTCACTGAATTTTGAAGAACTGTATTTTTAAAATTCTCAAAAAAATATATCTGAAAGAAACTGTTTTCCTCTACATATTCTGAAAGTTTCAATTTGGGATGAGCATGGGATCACTATCAAAAGTAATTTTATGTTTATCACGATTCTGTAAAACGTCATTCAGATCGGTGAATTATTATTATTTTTATTTTGCTACCCGTGACAATTTTTCAGAATCATAGTTGGATTTATTACTTGGCCTACAAAATTGTATTTTTCTTTCATACAAATAACTGTGTTTTAAAGCTTAGCACTAGCTAAATTAATAGCTCAAAATTAATAAATTGACCTACATATCTAAAATATATATCTTAATACAGTGATCCAGGTTTTCCGTGTACAAGCAAAAAAATCTCATTTTAAAGACTATATACAAAATGGTTGGTTGGTGTGACTATCTCCCATCTGTTTAGTATTTTGTCATCGGATAATATTCAGTCAGCTGTTGTCAACTGTTGTTGAAAGTGACTTGTACATTTTCTTTTGGTGTGACATAGCCTATAAAGTGAAAAAAATGTGATTAATTCTGAAATGTTGTGTTTTGAAATTAGCTTAAAAGTACTTTTGTACAATTCTCACAACAGTGTATAAGTTTACATGCCTACAACCAGTTAATATTTTAACAAGACATATGAGCCCAAATATTTCAGTAACCCAAAATATTAACACATGTCAATAATTGAGTGAAAGAGACAAACCAAGTGTTTCTTCTAAAAGGCCAAGCATGAAACTACATGAGCTACTCATCACCAAGGATAAACTCACAACAATAAGAGTTAATAAAACTAATGGTAACTAACAAGTGAAATAACATTATAAGAAAAAGAAGATGCACCGAACAATGATTGTACCACAGGAACCAACAACCCAATAGTGTTCGGTCAGTAAGGAACCAATGAAGACAAGGAAGAAACATACTACGAGAAAGACACCTAACAACCATGGCATAAAATATAGATTCCAAGAGCAAGTCAACTATAGAACATCTTACCCGTATATACAATGACTGAACAACTTACAGATTGAAGAGATGGACAAGAACTGACTAACTGAGATGACCAATATACAACAGATAATATTATAAATGTATAGGACAAGACACGTTATAAAAGAGTGAAAGTAACTATACTGTTAACTGAATAGAAGCTGTGAATAAAAGCATAGTAACATGTTATGCATAGCACCCAATTAACATAAAGAAGTATTAAAATTGTCTCATAATAATAACAAATATTACTCAAATAGTCAAACAATCATGTAATATAAGAAAAGGCAATAACTAAAGAGTTATTAGTTACCATTAATAAAACCAAACTTGAGAAAATAAGGTTAAAAGAATGTAAATTTGTATCAACCTAACATACACATTGTTGGTACAAATTTCACATAAATTCACATCTATCAGTAGGAAAAGCCTACCTAAACCAAAATGTTTTGTGCCTTAAACCAAGAAGAAATGATAAGCTTTCTACAGGTACCAATATAAGATACGCAAAATGGATTTTAAATAAGAATTTAAGTAAATAAAGTGAACCAAAACCGACCAAAAGGGGATTCACTATGTAAAACGTGAACAAAACCACTTTATAATACCAAATAGAAGTAAAAGTTTAATGTCTATACCACAAGTAAGGTGTAATGCCACTATTGTAATAGTATAAGAATATTATAAGAAAGGACATAATGTATTATAATCGTAATTAAGAACACCTGTCATGTGACACCAGGTGTAAGTAATGTTAGTCAATGATATACACTAAGGGACAGACCAGTGTACAAAAATCACTAAACCAATTATAAAGAGACTACTATGATTAAACTATTGTAACTAAATAATAGTAGAAAGAGATAAAAGAATACCAAATAAGAATGGAAATAATTGTACACCTCATAGTGCAAAATAGAGGTCAGAGAGAGTTAACTATATAAGAATACAGCAGTTCTATAAGGAGAAATTTACCTCCAAACGTATAAATTTTGCACAATCATCTGGCGATATAAGAGCTTCTACAACAATGGACTCTGTAACAAAGAAAGAATTTTAGCTAACAGAGAAAAATAATTATCATTGCCAGTATCAACAAAAGTGCAAATTACTAAAATGAAATAATTGCAATTTTATGGGAAATAATGTTATTAAACTAATTATGTACTTTATTACGAACTTTTGTTTTCCAGCAGCTTCCAACACTCTTTATATAAAAAATAATATAAAAAAACTTATTTAGAGCTTCTAACAATACTTATCTTAAAATTATCATATGATTATACTTTCCAAAGGAAGCCCCTGATTTGAAAGCATTGACACATAATACTACTAATTAAAAATTATTCCAACTACTATGTTACTAAATTTTCTCATTTAAAATGTAAATGGGACTGTTAATAACTTTATATTGTTGTCATTAACAAGACAAAACAATCATTAATGGCTATTTTATCACAAACTTCAAAATTTCCTATAAAGCTTGCTCAATGAAATAGGACATTCCTGATGCAGAAAATTAACTTTGCCATAACACAAATTAAATAGGCAAACACCCAAACAAAAAAATGCTTTGAAAACAAAACATTAATGAAATATGGTATGAATTAATTGTGCTACATTCAAAGCTGATTTTCTTAATTGATTTAAAGTACCTATACAAGTCTAGTTTGTCAAGTAAAGATAATTTAGGTAAACCTAACACTACATATGAAACAAACATTAAATCAAATATGCTAATGTTACAAGATTCACAAACAAAAAAAAAAATTTTAAATTATCTATAGGCTAAATTGCTTTGATTATATTACCTTCTCCACTTCATATGTTTTCCACATCAATATCATCTGATGTCGATACTACTGATGGTGCAATAATAGTCATTTTTTCCCAGTAAATTCTGGAAAGTTCAGGAGAAACCTGAAAGATCATTACAAAACTCATACATAATTTTTCACTAAGTTAATAATTATTAAGAATATTAAGCTAATAATTAAGAGAATAATTTATTTTCTTAACCTAGCACAATATTTGTAGGTTAGCACTATGAATTTACAAAAAGTTAATGGATTTCGTGTAAATTTCTAAAAAAAATTAAATTTACAGCATAATCTAGTAGTTATTTTACAGTAAGCTATTTTAATTTAAATGAACTCAAGTCACTATTGCTTGGTTACATCCCTGCACTGAAGATTCCTGAAAAAGATTTCTAATATAATCATACAAACTCGAAAAACAAAAACTGTTCAAATGATTAACATTGAATAATATAATCCTGATTATAACGGTATTATAACTAGCAAATACACTACGGATAATTCATCCATACTCTGTATCATTTAAATCTACTATTAAGTATAACACATCCCATAAAATATTTTAGAATATTAAGATACTAATTTTTTAAAATTTCATGTGATAGTTGAGTATCATTTAGGAGGTTAAACAATATAAATACAATTCTACACATTAAGTTACAGATTATAAATACAGATAATAAGAAATTAAATAAAAATAACACTATAGGCATACATCAATTATCGGGTTTAAGAACCTGCTGCTGTAAGCAGTGATAATTTTAGTTTAGTGAGCTTTAATCAGACTTGCATGCAATAATAAATTTTACATAAGATAAAAGAACGATGCTTTCTTTAGTCACCAGCAAAACCTTTTCTGTCTGCAAGTTAATATTATAAAATTTAAAAAAAGCTAAATTTTATTAAAACATTTAATCGAGATTAAAATGCATGTTTAAGTCAAAAATTAAAGAAGTCACAGGTCAAATTCTATTTTCAATTTTTCTTTTACCTGACAAATGTTAGCCCTTAATTTTTGAAGCAGAGCTGTGTTAAAACAAAATTTTTATGACAAATATATTACAATTTAATGGACTCAATGGTATGAAAGTAACTATGTGTACAAACAATTACAACAGTTTGCTTCAGTGAGGATATAGTACACATAGGCCTATATTATAAATTTTATTATATTAGGTCTTAAAATTAACCTTAACTTTCTACCGTTAAGTCATATCTTATCAAGTAATTACGTTTCTCTGAAATATGCTGAATTTGAAAGTATATTTAGAGTAATATAGCTGGACTGAAGAATTAAATAAAATATGTAACTAGTTAAATACGAGCAGAGTTCAAATTAAATATATTATGGTAAGGCCTATCATCTTGTGTTAGGTAGGACGACATTTTACGAATAAAATGGCTTACAAATTGGATACATTACACAAGTATAGGTAGGCTAGAGTAGTAATTGTCAGACTTACAGGAGTATCTATAATAAAGAAAAATTATTTTATTAAATTGCAGTCAGTGCCTTACAGGGACTTTTTTTAAAAAATGAGTTAATTACCCCTTGGGTAATTATGAAGATGCTCATCAATGCTGATATTGCGCTGATATATTTTTGTTATATTCTTCTATGTTATATAAACACGAGAAAAATAATTTTAAAAGGCGGTCGAACCTATTTACGGAGACAAAAAATTAAATTTTTACTCCCATAAGAACGCATGATGTTAGCCTAGGTATATTGTATTAATTAAATTAGAATGCTAATTTGTTCCATTATTAAATTTTGGACAGAACACAGTGATATTATGTATAGTTGGGTCTATAACAGGTAGGCCTAGTGTTACAGACCCAAAGTAATCGAGACATTCATACATAACCTAACACAGCTAATTTCCTACAAACAACGGACAACATACACTAAATAAATGATCATCTTACCTTTCATTATTATTCCTAGCGCCTCCAACATGTTTTTACTACGACTTGCAATCGCAAACACTTCATATGAATAACAAAATTCTGTCCCACACACCTTAACAAACGAAAACAAATTACCGCACAGCTCCGACTAAACAGAATAAATATGGCAGGTCGCAATATTTCGTTATACCAACTAAACAGAATAAAAACACACTTCCCTCTGTAGTGTCCGTCTTTTGTACACATGTTAAAAATTTTATAGAATAATTATTACGAATGCCAATATGGCCGACTAACTACCCATATTTCATTATATACGTTTGTATATTTCGATCTAGTTCTGATGCTTCAGCTTACGGCAAAAATACGATGTATAAAATTTTGTATAAGTTTTTCGTACGCTGACACAATATAACTTGGTCAAGGTAACTTCAACACCTAAAAATGTACTTATATAAGTTCCCCAAATTTGTTGTAGATACCCTGGGTAAAAATTGGGGTGTGTTAAAGAAATTATGCGGCGCTAAGTGCATATATATATTTACATCACAGAACAATCTACGTGTTTATCGAACGTTCCAGATGGATCCAGAATGTAATGCGGTAGTGTACGTTCTTCTCGACTCATTTGCTAGACGGTACCAGAAATCACGCAGAAGCGGACTGTGTCAAGGCCGCAATTAGTTACGTAGTACACACTAGCGCTAAGACGTAGTTTGGAACGTTCTGGTCTGTGAGCGGAGGTATAAATAAATGGGGGCAGCGGCTTTAGTTTTCAGTATTAGGCGTGATATATTTACAGTGCGGTCCGAGTTTATTTTCGGGCGATTACAAGTGATTAGCTGGTGATATTACTGTGTGTGTTTAAGTGGTTATTAGTTGAGTGTTGTGTTTTATAATCGGATGGTATATTGTAATACAATTGTTAAATAATATTTGTTGACATTTATTTACGTGTGAACAATTTTTATTTGATTTGTTATAAGAGACTGTGTTGTTAATTACGAACTGTTTAAATGTAAAAATTAAAGCTGGTGATTAGTGACTTAATTGGTGTTTTGTAATTTGTTTTCCACTGTAATTTGTCACTGTAGGTAACTACGACGATCAAATAGACCGTCGTAACAGTGCTGTCAGAATTGGGATAGAACGGTTAACAGTGGAAACAGTAGACACTTTGTACAAGACGAGGTAATTCGTAACTAATCGGTAAACAATTGATGCCAGTCAAATGATGGAAGCTTTCCAAGCGCTGCTGCGGCAGACACGGGAAGAGACAAAAAAAGAACGAAGACAAGAAAGAGAGGAACCTGAGATAAGACGCCGACAGGGGGCGGAAGAAGCAGAAAAACGGCAGGATGAAAAACGTAAGTAAGAAGCAGATGACATCTAAACGATAATTCAAGAGCAAAAGCAGATCCAAGAACATACTACAGCAGAATTAGGTAATTAGGTGAATTACGAGGTGACATTAATAATCAGATTACCAGAATATCTGACGTAGAAGAATCCAAGTCAAATAAAATAGCTGAAGTAGAAAAATCTGTCATGAGTGTGGAAGAAGCTATATTAACAAACATATCTGCAGTATAAAACTGTATGGCGAATATAAAACATCAAATTAAAAATGAAGTTGAACAGTTCATGAAAACCAACGAAAACAAATTTCTGAACAGACTGTATCACTGATAAAGACAGAAAAAGACACTGAAAATAAGTCAATAGGGAATGTAATTTTGCCTGCAGTAGGGACAGTTCGTTTTAAAGCACCAACCTTTGCTGGAAGCAGTTACTGGGCAACGTACCTCCGCCAATTTGAAGCTGCTGCATGCGCAAATAATTTGAGAGAGAAAGACAAAGCTGTTTCACTCGTTCTTGTATTAAAAGGATCTGCGGCGGAATTACTAAAGAATGTGCCACCTGACACCCAAAACACCTATGCCGAATTAATAAAAGCTCTAAAATTACGGTATGGTGATAAACATTTGGGAGATGTGTACTGCAACCTGTTGAGAGCAAGGCGACAGCATTCCGGGGAGATCCTTCAAGAATTTGAAGCAAGTATCGACAGACTAATTAGACCGGCCTATCCTGAAGCGCCAGAAGATTTTCGAACGAGTTTTGCGATGCAGACATTTACTGCCGGTGTCCGAGGTAACAGACTACAGCAAGTGTTACGAATGGGAAGACACCAGAACTGTGCAGGCGCCACGGTACATGCTTCGCAATTTGAGGCCGCCAAATCAGCGTCTGGTTGGACAAGTCATAAAGTGTGAGATAAAAGATCGCGACGGCACAGACAATGAGGAAGAAGATAAAGGAAAAAAACTTAACGGTCGGCGCCACAGAATAAAATAAGAAAGGATGGAAGACCAAAGTGTTATAGATGTGGGAAGCCTGGACATCTACAACGAGATTGTCGGGTTAGAATTCAGCAGCAGAGAAACGAGCAATAGTCGGTACAACGGGGCGTGAACGAAGCCTCTAGAGAATACGCAATTTCTACACTTCAGAAAACTAGCGGGAGCTTGGTAGTTACCGGATTTGTTCAAGAAAGTCCAACCTCGATTACAGTTGACACAGGCGCAACAGTTTCTATTGTGCGCCCCCACGTGTTGAAAGATCTCAAGACAATCTGGTGCTCTTGCAGCTTGCGAACAGCTACTGGACGGCCTGTAAAAGAGTACGGAAAACTGGTACACCGACGCCTCTCTCGACTTGAGTTTAATCATCAAGTACTTGTTGCAGACATTGTAGATGAAGCAGTATTCTTGGTGTGGACATTATGAATGCATACGGATTTATAGTCGACTTCAAAAATAATGTCTTGAAAATCGGAGGCGAAGAGGTAATGCTATCAACAATGACGGCAGCAGAAACATCGATGGACGTCATAAAGCAAGTGGCCGTAACTGTTCCGCCAAACTCGGAAAAGATCATCATGGTTAGATTCTGGCATAATTGCCAGAAGCTTAGTAAAACCTGACGAAACCGGAAATGTACCTATTAGAGTGGAGAATATTTTGGTTCAAGCTATCGCTTTACAAACAATACTCTCCTAGGCAAATTGACTCCTGTGGCCTGGGTAGCCGGAATGACGCTACGGAGATCCAGTGCCTCCGATAATTCCAAATTACCAGAGGAACTGCAAGAATTATTGAACTTCTAACGACCTCTCAAGTGGTGGGGTAAAAGAACTCAGACAATATTTACATGAATTCAAAAATTGTTTTGCAGTTCACGGACAGTCGCCGGGAAGAACCTCTTTTGTGCAACATCGCATCAATGCCGGAGAAATTACGCCAAACTCCTCGAAGGCCTCCATTATCTAAGCAAGAGGAAATGTCTCGGTTAGTACAGTACATGTTGACAGAGGGAGTGATCGAGCCTTCGTCAAGTGGTTGGTCTTCTCCGGCAGTGCTGGTAGCGAAGAAGGATGGTGGATTGCGTTTCTCCGTAGACTACCGGAGGTTAAATGACGTTACAAAGAAAGACTGCTATCCATTACCTCGCGTTGACGATACATCCGAGACGTCATCCGGAGCACAGTGGTTTTCCACATTGGACCTGAAGAGTGGATATTGGCAAGTGGGTCTTCATCAAGAAGACAAAAGACAAGGAAAAGACCGCTTTCTCGACCCCAAGTGGCTTATTCCAATTTAACGTCATGTCATTTGGACTCTGTAATGCACCGGCAACATTTGAAAGATTGAGTAACCTGGTACTCCGAGGCCTGACATGCAAAATTTTCCTTGCTTTTTAGACGATGTGATAGCGATCGGGAAAAACTTCGAAGACCATTTGGAAAACCTTAAGGAGGTTCTAACTAGAATTCACGGTGCCCAACTGAAGCTTAGCCCGAAGAAGTGTTCTCTATTCCAGAAGGAAGTACAGTATCTGGGCAATCTGGTTTCGGCAGCGGGTGTTAATAAAGTATTAACAGAATGAACTAATATTTTGTTCATGCCATTGATGCAGTTCAGGCATGCTACACGCGGTGCACAGTGTTCGTGTAATAGAACGCCTTTAAATGTTTTAATATATTTTTGTATTTATTTATTATGTGTTTGTTTTATGTGGATTTTTTATTTTTAACGAGCTCCTCTTGGAGTGATGGTCTGAGGATGGGCCACATGGCCTGAAACGCGTAACCAAATACAAATTACGCTTGACGTCACTGGACGGAAATTAAGGTGAATTATATATAATTATCATACAGTGACCTGGACCGCTTTAAATATGTTTAAAATAGAGAAGTGCAAGTTTCGACCTTATTGAACAAAGTAAATTAAACATTATCACACATATTTAATCGAAGTGAATCACAAGACACTGAACCAGAACCATTCTACTAACACCAGAAGGAATAATCACAACTGCGGAGACGAGGAAACATTGAAAAGGCACCATTTATTGGAAGAATTTTTCATCGAGCCGACTACGGTTTAACATATGCAGTCCGGGAGCCGCCATCTTGACTCCCACAATTCAAAGCGAGCTTTACCAACATAATCATACAGTCTTCAATGGTTAAAATTTTTTATTTAATAAACATTATATATTAACTAATAACTTGTAATTGTTAATTCTTAAGCTTTTTACTTGTAAGTGTTGTCCTTTCCTGACCTTACCCTTCTCTGACTATATATAAAATAACCGTTCAAAGAACCTAATAATTAATAGAAAATACAGATGTAAAAAATTAAACGACAGCCCTGAGAACGAGTCGATACTACTGTTGAATAATCGATTAACACTCGATACATTATACAATTGTTAATAAATCTAAAATTTCTGCAATTTGGTTTCTACTTATTTATAAATTTAATAAATAGCATTAAAAATAAGATAAATTGAGATCACGGACTATACGAGAGGCGGCCTTTACCAAAAAAGAAGGAGAATACTCAATTAAGAAGAAGAACCGTCTATCGATTAGTGCTGGAGATAATACAATTAACGCGGAAGTTAATTATAAAAACGTAAAGTGATCCAATTAACCGAAACAGAACCAAAAGGGTTAAATTTTTACACAAATCAATTACGAAAATTAATTTACTAAATACAAACTACAAAAACCAATTAAACAATATTTTTCAAAAAGCAAAAACACAAAAATTTTTTATTGTTGGTAAACCACAAATTTTTATTTTGTAAACAGAATTTTTTAGTTTGTTACAATGTATGTATAATAACACAGGATATAATAGATTAATTAACAATAAATTGAAGGAGTCAGACTTGTATATAAATTATCAAATAGTAATTAGATTTAGAAGTAGATATTTAATCGTATAATTTACCCAACCCTCGATTCAATATTTGTATCAGTATCTTCAGAAGTTTCAAAATAATATTTCAAAATTAAAACTATAAAATAATACACGTTACTTGCAGAAGTAATCACAATTTCATAATGTAAGTATTCTGCAAATGACTCAAAGACTTACTTATAAAAAAACTTGAATATATGAAATTATAAAACTAATCGATTGATTACACTATGCAACATTCTAAACCTTTTGGTACGATGTTTTAAGACTGTAAGGTGATTTTAAAAGTATTTTTCATGCTAATTTCAAATCTGGTTTTAGTTTTTCTGTATCACGTAAGGTTTTTATACAATTCAATTTTGAAGTTTTAAAAAATCGAATTTTGTGAACAGGGAAAATTATTATTATTTGATTTGATTTCAAAATTGTATATGTTTTAATCCTGCATAAAATCACAACACATGGCGGTTCAGTAGACAATGGTATACACACACTTAAAAATGTTATAAGTATTACGAAAACACAACACATATATGACAATTTAATTCCTCTTCTTCTTCGCTGAATTCACTGCTTCAAGATCTTTCTGACGTGGGTTGAAACTTCTCTTCCGTGATTGTCTCCCTTCACCAGTGTCGTCTCTTTTTAGCATAGAACAGTAGTCGGCAATCATGTTGGCATTCCACCTTCCCTGGTATCTCTTTTCCATGTCCTTGATATCCTGGTGGAAACGTTCGCCTTGTTCTTCACTGATATCGCCGAGGTTCGCAGGGAAAAAGTCAACATGTGAGTGTAGGAAGTAAAGCTTTACACTCATGTTACATCCTAATTTCATGAAACTCTGCAACATTCTGTTAACCATGGTTTTGTACTCTGGATGTTAGTGGTTGCCCAAAAAGTTGACAACTTCTTTAAACGAAACCCAGGCCCTTTTTTCCACTGGATTCATTGTACTTTCAAACAAATTGTCTTTCAATAACTTTCTTATCTGCGGTCCCACGAAGATCCCTTCTTTAAGTTTCTTCATAAGATACTTTCGGAAATCTTGTTACCAAGTACTGGAAACAGTCACCATCTTTTGGAAGAGCTTTAGTGAACTGTTTCATTAATCCAAGTTTGATGTGCAGAGGAGGTAATAGTATCTTGCTTCGTTGAACAAGTGGTACATTTATTGTGTTCTGTGAACCGGGTTGGAGGGTTTTCCTTTTGGGCCAGTCTGTCTTCTTCCAATGTTTGTCTCTGGCTCGACTATCCCATTCACAAATGAAACAAGGCATTTTTGTGTAGCCGGATTGTTGACCAAGTAACATACCTCTTACTTTTAAATCCCCACAAATTGTCCAAGAATGTTTTTCATAATTCACGTATTTTAGCAGAGCTTTGAGATTTACATACGTCTCCTTGAGATGAACTGAATGTGCAATGGGTACTGAACCAAACAAATTTCCATTGTGTAAAAGTACACTTTTCAGGCTAGTTTTGGACGAGTCTATAAATAACCTCCACTCACTTGGATTGTAAGTGACGTTAAAGAAATTCAATAAACCCTCAATATCACAACAATAAACCAGAGAGTCTTCTTCTTTAAAGAATTTCATTAATTCCTTCTCTCTGGACCTATACCAAGAGAACGTAACTCCGGGTAGTAGAAGATTTTTTGCATTCAATCTTGACCCAAGCAATTGGGCGGCATCTTTTGTCAGGTTCAAGTCACGAGTAACATCATTAAGTTCATTTTGACTGAATAATTTTGGTGCAGAATCTTCTTCCGGGTTGTAATCATCAGCATTATCGCTTTCATTTTCTGAGCTGCTCGCCAGTGGCACATCTTCAAGAACGGGAGGTGGAACTGGGATAGGGAGAGAATTACAATGTGTAACTGGTCGTAAGGCCGAAGGAATGTTCGGATATTGTATATCCTTCTTACTTTTTGCGTTATGACCTTGAATTTGAACCATACAAAAATAGCAATCGTTAACATGATTTTGTGGCTCCCTCCAAACCATTGGGATTGTAAAAGGCATTGTTTTTTTTGCACCATTTTTCCACAGTCTCAGTCCCTCAACACATGTACGACATACCTTGTGTGGTGCCCAGCTTTTGTTTTCATCACCAAGCCTTATGCCGAAGTACGCGTAATACACGTTTCTCACAAAACTATTAATGTCCTGTCTTTGCTTACCAATTACGTAGCTACCACAAATATAACAGAACACGTTTGGGTTATTCAAACACTTCCGGGAACTCATTTCTACAGAAAGTTCACAAACTATATGACAGCACAAATATAACCTCACAGCACTATAGCATGTAAACAATTAACGCCTAACAGCCAGCTGGGTGTAACAAGTGTGGCCAACTAATCCCTCCCCCACAATAAAATTTCCCCTTGTGAAACTTACGTGTAAATAAAAGATGAGTTCATTTTATTTGCAAAAAACTGTACGTGATAGAAAAAAACGGATTGCAGACTGGAATCAGCGCAAAAATATGCTTTAGGAACACCTAAGTCTACAGAAACATAGAAAATCATGTTGCATAGTGTTATTAGTAGACGAATGAGTTATACCTCATAAATTTAGGATATTAAATATAATTTATCTTCAACTGCAAGAATAATTATTTGAAGCAAAAAAACTTTTATATTGAGAATAACTGTACGGTAGTTATTATTGTATAGTAAGTTAAACAACTTTTATCGAATCACGTTTTTTCTATATTTTAAGACTAACCAAATTATAATTAATTACTAAATTAAACAGTAGATTGGATAGGTATTGATGCAATCGAGTGAACAAAAGAGCTTTTGTATGATATGAAGAGATTAAAAATAATGCTTATAGCGTGTTTATTTTGCGTTCTTCAGCGAAGAAGCCTATAAACTAAATGACTTAACAACGCATCCTAGGAATTATCAAACATAAATAATATTTTACTATGTAATAAACATTTTATTTTATCATGGTAGGATACCTGAACATGGCTGCTACCTAACTACTTAGCTGGAGATTGGTGACCTCTACTAAAGAAACTGTAACATACTCAAAATCTTCACGAAAAGCCGGACGGATCTCAAAGGAACGACTCTTGCGCGATAAGGATATATATAGGTAGACCAAGGAAGAGATGGCTAAAGTGAAGGCGGAACAGACTGTAAGCTTATACCTTAAATTAAGGCGAAGAAGGAGAAGATTGTGAATATTGCATTTAGTTATTCGCCCAACGTCTTAATATTCAGCGGTTGCCTCTTGAACAACCTTTCACTGATTACTGTAATATATGCCACTTTTCGTCTCTGTAAAATTTACATTAATAATATAGCCTCCTCTCCTTTAATAAAATATTTTAATAAATGCTCTAAACGATGGGTTGTTTCTTATGGGCAAATCCTCTACTATGACTGTTTTCACCGTATTCCTTTTTGTCGCTTCACGTTTCGATCCCTGGTATCTGGGGTCTACTTCACAAGCTAAACAACATAATACAACTTACAATGAAATACTGTTAAAAATTTTTAGCAATATATACTCAGCTACAGTTAATAAAACATTTTAGAATAATACAAGTCTTACAAACGTTAGCCACATCATATAGGAATGGAAATACAAGACTAAACTACAAAATAACGTAAAATAGAATAAATCTGTTATACCTGTGAATGGCGGCTGACATGACCTTGTTAAAAGTCTTTATATTTATTTTATGTTTAGAGTTATGTTAGGTCAAATATTAGGACCACATATTATAAGACCTTATGTTAGGCTAATGTTTGTAAGGCTTATATGGTGATGAAAAGTTTTTCAACCGTTGTTGGGTATATACTAACAACTTTTAAAATATTTTATTGTAAATTGTTTAACTTGTGAGGGTGATCCCTGATTACAAGGATGAAAACGTTAAGCGATAAAAATAGTTACAATCGAAGAAGTCCGAATAGAGGATTTACCCGAAAATTAGATGTGTGTTAGCGACGAACCAATATATTGTTTCTTGGAATTTGCGAACCCACCCAGTCTTTCCCCTGGAGCCATTTCAACGTCTCATTAAACCACTTTCCATCTATGTTTGTGGACGCCAATTTCTCAAGCGTCCTTCTCTCTTACCTCATCCTCCAGGAGTCTATTTGCCAATTCCTTTGGACAGCTCTTCAAGTTGGTATCAACTTTTTGCCGTCCTTGGTACTGCATTTGCTGTACGTATCTGTGTTTTGCAAAAATAAAAAATGCACTTAAAAGTAAAGAAAATATTAGAGAGGGTACTAGGAAAGACAAGGCACGATAGGTTGTCTAACAATAGTATAACAGAAACGTGTAATGTAACAGATATTAATTCTTGGTTTGCGGAAAGAAGAAGGATATGGAATAAACACATGTCAAAATAGATGACACAATGCTAGTGAAAAAGACAAGCCGTAGCCAACCAAACACGAAGAGGAGCATTGTTCGTCCAAGGAAGAGGTGCAGTGACAGCACATATGATCGTTCTTATAGAACAGGATACAGTGGTAATTAGGAAGTTAAAGAAGAAAAAGAAAAATTAAAGACTAAATTCTAACCAAATGAAGGTATTCTGAATAGATAATATTTATTTACCTCAGTTATACTAACTCCACGAAAGGTTTACTTGTCCTGTTACACGTGATATATCATGTTCTTGCCATCCTCTTTCGACGTTATGCAGCACCATATCGCCATGTTTGTTGGTTGTCGCTGCAGGTGGGCTATGCATTCAGATTATCTTTCTTGTATACATTCTTTTTCTGGGCAATAAGCTTATACTCAGCAAATTTTGCAGCAATATCGCTAATATGGCTTTTTGCGGCGGTATAGGCTAAGCTAAGCTAATTAATTGATGACTCGTTGGGCACTAGGTGAAACATATTAATACAAAGGTTTTGTAAAATATATAAAAACACTTGGTAAGTTTCACAAATTTAACTTACAAATTTAAGTTTCACAAATTTGTGAAACTTACCAAGTGTTTTTATATATTTTACAAAAATTTGTGAAACTTACCAAGTGTTTTTATATATTTTACAAAACCTTTGTAAGCTAAGCTAAGCCTATACCAAATAAATGGGCGTTTTACACCCATTTGAGAAACCAAGTACTGCTAGCACTTTATAAAATTTGACCAGTGTGCTTCTAAAAGTTCTATTTTTTAAAGTGTTTATATTTGGACTACACACATTTTAAAATATGACTATTTTGTGTTACAAGTTATACTTAACATTAAAAATTACTAGACAGTCGAGACAAAAGAAACCATATATACTTCTTCAATTGATTTAGTAGATTATGATGACAACCTCACGTGATGAGTATAACTCGAGGTATGTTGCGATTATCCGTTAACATACGACAGTCTGTATCACATAAGATGCAATAAGTGTGGTTTACAGAGTTGTCTATTACCTTGACGCTTTTATAAGGCGCCAAGTTCGCTGTAACAAGACAGTAAATAATTAAAACGTTAGCAGTAACTTTGGCTTCATTATGGTGTTCCCCCTACCAACTGTTACGTAGTTTACAGGACCCCAATAAAACGTTGTAAGCGCACTGCACTGAAGTTGGTGATGACCGTCTCTACCACGTTTGCGCTGTAAATTGTTAATAATTGTAGAGCAAAGTTGCATACTGATTACATACATTTTAAGCCGTATCAAAGACTATAAACTGAGTATGTGTTTAGCTGACTGAACGTGTTTAATTTTTAGTATTTCGTTTCATTTTAAAACGTTTTACTACCGTGTTTTTAGTGAATATTTTAATTGAACTTTAATGTTGTTTTAGCCCTTGGAGTTCAAACAATATTTAACAATGTTGGAAAAAAAGGTAATAAACGTAATACCACTGTCATAACAGACAAAGATGAGTACACGTTAAAACTTAATGAATTCATAAAAAACAATAATATCACAATAGTACAAATTGACCCAACCGCAGACTTTGTCAAAGTTTTAAATAACAAAATCAACCAGTGTACACACCTGTTTGACGTCTCTACTCGCCGTTCGTTGAAACCCGTTAACGCGGAGGCACCTCGATTTATTGGCCTACCGAAAATACACAAACCCAGTGTACCAATCAGGCCTCTCATAAACTCTACCACTGCACCGAGTTACGGTGTATGTAAAAAACTTGCGGCTAAAATAAAAGCAGTGTGAGAATAGAGAATAATCACAGTATAAAGAATAACGTTGAGTTTGTTAATAAAACGAAAAACATCACAATACAACCCAACCACAGAATAACCTCTTTTGACATTGTTGATTTATACACAAGTGTCCATGTAAAGGAAACAGTTGCTATCCTTAAAACAAATCTTATTAATACCACAATATGTAACCAGGAAGAAATTAACGAAATAATCGGGCTGTTAGAAATTATAATAAACCAGAATTACTTTACATTCAATAATAATTATTATATCCAGAAAACAGGTCTAGCCATGGGGCCCCCCTTATCTAGCCTGCTGGCTGATATATACCTAAATTATTATGAGAACACATATCTGCTCAGTAACAAAAATAAATTCTCCAACAGATTAGTGTCGTATACACGATACGTTGACAATTTTTAACGGTACATTGCGACAGATAGAAAATATGAAAAAATACATGAATAACGTTAATAAGAACATACAGTTCACCCTTGAAACGGAGGTAAACGGCAAGCTTAACTTTCTCGACTTGACAGTCACAAGACTAAATAGCAACTTCCGATACCAGATATACCGGAAGCCAACTACCACAGATATTACAATAAACGCTGAATCACATCACCCTTTCTCCCAAAAGATGGCGGCATATAACAGTTTCGTACATAGACTACTGTCCATACCAATGGAAAAGGAAGACTTTCACGAAGAACTTAACACAATTAAATATATAGCTAGGGCCAACGGTTATAGTAGCTCAATTATACACAATCTAATAAAAAAACATCGAAAAAGAAGGTAACAAAGAAATACGCGAAGGTAGTGAAAATGGGACTAGGTACATAACATTGTATTATGGTAACACCCTACCAAAAATTTTGTACAGCGCGTTTAAAGACGTAAATATTAGGATGGGGTTCCGGACCAGTAACAACGTTGGTAAGGTACTTCGACAAAACCCCCCAAAAGCAGTTGAAGACAGGACAGGTGTTTATAAGGTTGTGTGCAGCGACTGTTGTTGTTTCTACATTGGACAAACGGGTAGAGCGTTTAAAAAAGGCTTTAGAGAACACCTGCCCAAAAAAGATCCTAGCAGAATAACATCAAATTATGCACGTCATCTAGTTGACAACAATCATAATTATACAGACTTTGCAAGTAATTTTCAACCCCTACACATATGCAAGAAAGGGAGATACATCAGTGCTGTCGAGGAATTTGAAATATATAAGGCATTTAAGGACACAAACACAAAAGGAATCCTCCTAAATGAACAGTTACAATTTCAGTCAAATTCGCTATACGATACGGCTATACAAATACAAAGTCCACAGTGCGCGGCGAGCAATAACATATACTCGGCAGTCGACCGTTGTAGTCCGGGATGCGCATCTCGACTTGTACGTGCACCAAAGTTTAAACGTTTTTATTGTCGATTATGTGTAAGTTATGTTATATGTTTTATGTGTTGATATTTTTACTTAAATGACGACCTCTGCTGAGTGACAATACCTGAGGATGAGACATATATCCCGAAACGCGTCGTAATAACGAAGAAGAAATAAAGCCACCAGACGGACAAACAAAATAAGGTAAATACTTTATTCCATCAATATAAATTAGTGGCTTGGACACCGATAAATATGAATATAAACTTGGAAAAAAAAGTTTAAAATTGAAAGTAACGTAAAGTACGAGAAAGTAAGTAAGAGAGTCAATCTACTTGTTTTCTTAAAAACGAAATCAATTACTAAACATTAGGTAAATTGATTGTCACACGGTTGTAATCATTTCCTCTGATGTTTCGGACGCCGTTTTTTAGGAGACAGAAGAAAAGAAAAAACAACGATTCTTTTCAACAACAGATCCAAAGAGTTCTCCCACACTGAACAAATAAGGAGACAATATGTCGGTAAAACTGGAAAATTCTCGATATAAGGAAAGCAAAAGAGGCCAACATGCCTGTAATCTAAGAAGAGAAAAAGAAGATGATGACAAAAAGTTACAGAACGAGAAGTAGAAATAAACGGAACGAAAACAAGATCAATATTACGAACAAAAACAAGAAGATAAAGTAATAATAATGATGAGGAAGAGGAAAAAGAAGAGGAGGATTATGATCACAGAGCAGACGATTGTACGAGGTGGCAGTTGTTTATGGAAGAGTAAACACAGAAGGTGTATCGTGCTGATGAATTTACAGTTGTTCGTTTCTCAAATATACATACAATTAAATTTAATACATAAACATACACATTAACAGAATTTTGCAATATCATTATCTCTTTCATACACATAATAAATTGTATTACGTGTATGCAATTGGTAGATACTGTTTGCCTTAATTAAATCGACTTTTATGAATTAAGAAACACTTAGACACATGCCGCTGTACTCAAAGAATCATCCATATAAAGTTAACTTCTGTATATATTATACTGCAATTATAGTAAGAAGTGTAACCAAATAAACATATAATTCATTGTGCTTCTGCTAATATAATTTTGAAAATTATTAGTGTTTTTGCGCGTCAGTAGAAAATAAGAAAATGCGTTCATTGCCTCCAGCAAATACAAAAAAAATTTCCGGGTAGATTTATCAACCAAATACAAGAAACTACGTTCGTTCATTTTTGGTTCGGTCTCCAAGTTGCGTAATTGAATAAATTATATAGATTAGTAATTACCTTTGTCTAATTCCTTCCTTGCAACTTAATTATTCGCGTAAAGACGCGTTTCAGGAACACATTCCCATCATCAGGTTATAAAATTAAATCATGCACTAGTCACTCGTCGTTAAGTTTTAAAATAAAACCACTGCACAACATTCCAGTGCAGTGGTTTTATTTTTAAAATTTAACGACGAGTGACTAGTGCATGATTTAATTTTGTAACCTGATGATGGGGCTGTGTTCCTGAAACGCGTCGTTACGCAAATAATTAAGTTGCAAGGAAGGAATTAGACAAAGGTAATTACCAATCTATATCATTTATTCAACTAAGCTCGGCTAAATTCGCCGAAATTATGGAGGAAAACATACAAATTATGTAGAAAACATACACAATACTCAGTTTAATTTTATTGCTTTTTGTTATTTTAATTCGGCGTTTCAACGAATGAACTACAAACTTTCAATATTATTGTTACATTTCAGCGTTCGCTGAATTCAAATTAAAATTCAGTATTATCTGTTATTAGAATGGTGATTTCTCCACGCATCACAGATCGGCAGAGAAACACAGGAATTTTACTAATTAATATTAACTAATTCGAATTTAGTACAATAGTGCCCCAAATCAACATTCTCAAGTTTGCATTTTAGTTACAATTTTAGAAACTTTTAGGCATTTTTCAGAACATTTTGAAAGTAAATCTTATATTGAATGTACTTCCGCCTTCATAGTTTCTATGCTCTTAATATTTCAATTAAAAAATTGTCGTATTCTTCATAAAGTGAAACCTCTTTCCACTTAATTAAAAGGCTAATTCGAACTTTTTTAAGCCGCGAGTTATGGTTTATTCTAAGAACTGTTATCATACACTAATAAGCGATAAGCCAAAAACAATCATTTTTTATTATATTAGGGAGTATATTTGTGTAATAATGTAGTATACACAAATATACTCCCTAATATAATAAAAAAGTGATATATCAATGTTTCATTCAGGACCACTAATAAATTAAAAAAATATACTTAAACTACGAGTTCGAACTTTACCAGAAGATTGTCCAGGTGTGTACAAATTTAGATATAGTAAATGTGATAATTTCTACGTTGGACAGATGGGCAGAAGATTCATCGATAGCATTAGATAATCTACCAAAGAAGAACCCTAACAAAACCACATCAAATTACGCACTTCACCTTAAAAATAAAAACCATAATTATACCGGGTTTAAAAAACACATGGCACCTATACAGATCTGTAATAAAAGTCATCTTTTGAATGCCCTAGAAGAATTTGAAATTTACAGGGCCCCAAAAATACATAAAGAACAATTACTTAATGACCAGCTGATATTTAAGTCCAACGCGCTCTATGAGACCGCATTGAAGATAAGAAGTGAAACACGCGTAAAAGCCAGTTGACGATCGGAAGCCGAACAGTTCACTTGGTCACATATCGCGCGCTTGTGTGTTGTACGTGTTTTAAGTGTTTTTATCTAGTTTTGTGTGTTACATTTTATGTGCGTTAACATTTTCGACAACCCCTATGCATTAGGGTGAAGAAATATTTTACCTGAGGATGGGGATTTATCCCCGAAGCATGTTGTAAAAACATATAAATAACGTAAATATATGTAAGGTATGGATTGAATATAAGGTAAATTATTTAAATTTATTCCAACAGCGGTCTGGAGACTATACATAAAATGAACATACGAATAATATCGCTGTGGAATATTAAAGGAGATAGCAGAGATACGAAAGTCAATATAAATGGAAGAATTTTTACAAGACGACTGAAGGGGGTATGATTGAGTAAAATGCTAACAAAAGCAATAAATGTGGTTACATATGTTACCGCAGTAAACAGACTAATTTTCTATTCCTTGGCGGAAGCTTGAAAGGTTATAGACTTATTTAAGAGGAGTGCTACAAGCGGATTGCCAGAGTAAGTCAGCTGGGAATCACCAACAGCCAGAAATGGTGAGAAATAATCTAAGATCCACATCCTACACATTATGGAGATAATAAACTCATAAAACCAAAACTATCGCTCTGAGTGTGCTAGACAATAGTCTTGATATATCAGCAGAAATATCACTGCCTGCTTTAACTTTGACAGAATCAATAGAGTGGTTTTAACGTCGTTGTTTTACATTCAGAGGAAACAATGCATGGCTGTGAGCCAACAATATTCCATCCCGTAAGATGTTTGGAAAGCAATATTTGCTTGGTAATGGGGTCATCAATTCCAACTGCGCGCACAGTAAACATACAGTGCCAAACACAACAATCGTAAAGTTGATTCATTCTTGGAGTGGTTCCTGATGTAAACAAAACCATATGCTTGAACTTGAAGCGGAGTTGTCAAATAAGTGTTCGCATGACTAAATGAGCCGCTAGAAGTAAAGTAGTTTACAACTAATTGTACATTAACAAACTTTTCTTAAAATAAATTTGGGATTGATACAACTAAAATCAAAGTATGTGATCTTGTACTTCTTTAGATTATGGTTGTTTGGTTAAGAAATTTTTAACATTGTACTGTACATATCTCTGTGTTGTATTACTCCGCTTTTTTACGTCAGAGAAACCACTCTAAGGATGAACAAACATACTGTTTGGATGTTTAGTGTTTACTGTTTGTAAGAATTATGAATACTCTCAATATTTTTACATTGCATTAGGAGACGTAGAATATTCAAAGTTACATTACAGAATACAGTCTCCAAACCATTAATGTTGTTGCCGACTGATTACTTGATATTTTATTAAGAAGAAGATGTAATTTTAAAAGTGAAAATTTCGATTTCTACTGGTGGGGGTGACTACTACTGAAACGAACAAAATTGGATAAGCACTTACGACTCAATACACTTTACAAATTAGTCAACACGATTATGGTCATGATAGCTTGGAAGCTTATACTGAATATCACATTTTTTTAGCTTAGGTTATTGTAGGTTAAATTTTGAAAGGAAACGTATTTATGTAAATGTAATTTCAGGAACGGTTTCGATTGAGTTACGAATAACAAAAATTATTAATATCTCTTATTTGCTAAAGAAAAATAATTCTTCAAATACAAATTTGCAGAAAAGTAATAGACTATATGTGTTGTTTGGCTTGCAAGACTAAATAATTCAAAATCAGTTTAATGTCGCAATGTTTCCAAAAATCACTTATAAAAGGCAGAACATTTAGGTCAGAAAAGAACGTCATTTGATACTTTATCTTAAAATTAGTTTGTTAAATTGTCGATGAACAATAGACCAGAATATTATTTCTCAAAATGTTTGAGTGTCTAAAGTAACTTGAAACAAATTAAAATGTGAGAAATATAATTTTTATTTTTAAAAATAAGAATAAAGCTGCATAAAATGTTATAATTTTAAGCCATACCCTTAATATTTTAGTATTAAAGAAAACTGCACAGGCACGTTTAACTAATTTTATGTTAAGATACAGTTGGAAAAATAATAATATAAATTTATTTGAATGAGAGTGCAGATATTTACCATGAATCATTTGTTTTACATACCCGAAATACAGAATTACATTTCTTTTAATTTGGTTAATTATTCAAAGGATCTGAGTGACGATTAACAAAGGTGCATAATACAAACACGAACATAGTCACATATTCTGTGCAATCAGTACAACCACGTTTTGCAGAAAGTCATTCTGCAAAAACAAAACGTCTGCTAAAGTTTGAAAACTGTATAAATCGTTCGCCGTGTGCCGGAAAATCTGCCTACCAGTACGTGTCTCAACTGCGAGCTCACTGGCATTGCAGTCACGTACACCAATCAGAGCTAGGGCAGTTTGGAGGTGGAGGCTTTAAAACGAAATTATAATTTGTGATTTAGGAAACATTTATTTTTGTAAGAAATTAGCAAAGAATAATTTTGCTAAACGGCGAACTCATGAAGGTAGTGGTGATTATCTTGCAATGGCAATCAAGTAAGTTTATATACTGATGCAGCAAATTCGAAATATAGAAAAACATCATAAAAGGTCATTCACACCAAGGGTGCAGCGGTTCAATCTTCTCCCTTCACTCCTTTCCTTCCACCTCACATGTTTGTTCACTTTTCACAATCTTCTAGATATAGCCTATTTCGCCTTTCTTTTTGTCACCTATTTTAACGATTTCCATTGTTTACGACCATTTGATATTCGTTCATCGTGGTCTCATCACACTTGGCGTTTCGTATTTACGCTATATAAAATATTTCTGTTATGCAAATTTGGTTCCTCATATCTTCATTTCAAATTTATTGCAGCCTAGACCTTAAACTCATTATTAGGTTTATCCGCACTACAAGATATTTTATAGAAGTCCATTTTTACTCCGTATAGACGCCGGGAATATTTTTGTTATTTCCGAAATATTTCAAAGCCTGTGCTTTCTAAGATGGTACAGAAAAATATCTTCATGTTTTCGTACGTTACTTTCACACTGCAATGCACAAAATTCAACTGAGTACACTAGGTATCTTGTTTTATTTTGACGCTGGTTCGTTAATCACTTCAACCAATTTTGTTAATGTCACCCCAACATGTGCAAGGTATCCTCCAAGTCATTAAAGCTACATTGTCTTATAATCACGTTTGCGTTAACATAAATTTTATATCAACTGTTGGCTATGGAAGACTCTTGCCTTTAAAAACTTTTTCACTTACTGCTTAGTATTGGGCCATTTTATTCTGAACTATTCAAGGCAGACATATTCAATAATTAAAAGTACGTACAGTCCTAGTACCAGGTTGCTGCCATAACTGGCTACAGTATTGATGATGGAACACTGTCTTCAGTTATTGAAACACAAGGTAAAGAATTAATAAAAAGATAGCTTCTAAATGTAATCAGCTGTTAGAGTAAATGCTGTCAATTGACAGCAACTGAAATTAAATTTTATATACCGCATACATTAGTTGGTTTCATTTATATTTGTAACACTAGTGGCCCAACGACAAATACGTTAGTCATAATTGCTAAACCATGTAAACCATTGTTAATCATGAGTTTCTGGAAAGTTGTTTCATGTTTCAAAAGACATCGTGAGTTATATCCTAAGTTCATAGTGAGACAGGCAATTGCCAAGAGGTGGAACTAAATCTGAAAACTCGTTTGCGATCTTAATTTGAAAATTCGTTTACAATAATGCAGATTGTGAAGTTAATTTCCTGCAGTTTGCAGGTGTTACTGGCTTAAGCTAAAAACGATTGCGGTACTTGGGTAGGAAGAATTGACATGACTGTCAACGTGACGATAACGAACCATTTATTGGGTTAACAGAAAAAAAATAACCATAATGTAACACCCGATAAGTAACTGTAAAACAACGTGACGAATATGTGGGTGCTCTTATACAATGCGAAAGAAATGGCAACAAATGAATAAGGGAAAATTAACCAAAGCAGAGAAAGTGGCTGGCTGCGTAAACAAAGTATTGTGGAACCTTGTAATAATAAAAGTGTGGTAACAATCGTATACAGTAACGTGACTACAAAAACCAAAAGAACACATTTGACAAAAAATTAAACAGCAAACATAAGGTAGGTAAATGCAATTGAGATGATGCATCTAGATGGGCGGTATTGAGTGTTGAGAAAGGAAATGTTCAGAACGAGGGCAAGCGAAAATGTTCATTAATATTATTCCTCAAAATATTTTGGTACGGGCATGGTGAAAGGACAGCGGAAAAGTAGATTTCCGAAGCAAACTATGAAGTGTAAACTACTCTGAAAGAAATAGCAATATTGTTGTTGTACCATTACAACGTGAGGAGAGTTTGCTATTTCTTTCAGAGTAGTTTACACTTCATAGTTTCCTTCTGAAATCTACTTTTTCGCTGTCCTTTCACCATTCCCGTACCAAACCTTTTGAGGAATAATATTAATGAACGTTTTCGCTTGCCCTCGTTCTTTTTCTGTCTTCATCACTTCTGAAAATTTCCTTTCTCAACACTGAATACCGCCCTCCTAGATGCATCATCTCAATTGCATTTTCCTGCCTTATGTTTGCTGTTTAATTTTTTTGTCAAATGTGTTCTTTTGCTTTTTGTAGTCACGTTACTGTAGACGATTATCACCACACTTTTATTATTACAAGGTTCCACAATACTTTGTTTACACAGCCATACATAAGTAAACTCGTACTTTCCTGAAAGTATAATATATATCATACAAGTTACTATATATGTAGAAGGAGTAATTCCTTCTGTCTGTCTGTCCGTTTCTCTCTCTCTCTATCTATCTATCTATGATTCTATCTATCTATGTTTCTATCTACCTGTCTCTTATCCCCTCTGTCTTATTCACTCACTAACGTCTTCAATATGTAAATACAAGAAAATCAATTAAATACAATAAAAACGAATAAATAACATTATCAGCTTGTTTTACTTCTTACCTTTTAACAGATAATTTACGTTACTTTTGATTCTATAAATTTTACGCAGTTGAATGTACTGCCAAATTGACAAATCCAAGTTGTTACGTGCCGTGTTAAACTCTACACGCTTCAGCAATGAATTATGTCAATCTAAATTTTAATAAGAAATCAAATATATCACTTTGACTCAATAAACCACCATTTTCTGAAACATTATACAGTCCACTCAATTATTTCATCACAAACCAGCAAACTCCAATAGCGTTAATAAGAACAACTCAAGAACAACTCAAGAGCTTCTAAGACGCAACATTACTCATGTACTAGATAATGTACATGTTCATTTATATCATTTGTTTTACATAATTTAAGTTTAATATTTTATTTTATTTAGATGACGGTAGTTAAACCTGTTGAAAACAATATAATTTTAGTGATGAAATGTATTCTTGAAAAATATTTATATATTGTTGAAACGGTAGTACAGATCGTCGTGTTTAAGCAGCAAAAATAAAAAACTTGAACACAAAAGAAACAACTACTGACAATACAACGGTAGTACAGTTCGTCTTGTTTATGCAGTGAACACAGACATTACTGTCACTGGGAATACAATTCTAATGACAGTTAAAGCACAACCATGCACATACAACAATGTGTCAAGTTTACAAGTCTACGATTGACCAACAATCACAAATCCAACAAGCAATATTTTGTATAATTAATGCTTTCGTATTAAATGATAAACGTTTCTAATTACAGAAGTTTACACACAGTAATTTTCATTTGTCATTACTTTACACTTAACGGCAGTCAACACTTACACGGAATCACAAGTCGTAATGTTTTTTCGATTGTGTACACTGAATCACAAAATTACGCTGTGATTGTTGTCACATTGTTTAATTTAACGTTCTAGGCGGCTGAATAAAAACCCATTAGACTCTGGAAAACGTATTAAAGTCAAAATTGCGTATTTTGCCGACCGGCACATAGCTGTTACGCCTATAACACTTTTGCCAATTAATTTGCGTATCCCGTAGAGGTAAGAAAGTTTTATAGTGTGACTTGTGTGTGCGCGTGTTTCCTTTAGATGTACGCGTGTATACATATAAATTATGTACGTTTGTATTTTCAATTTTTTGTTACTACTAGTGCGAAACCGTGAGTCATTCAACAGAACAATAACGGGATAGTAAAAATTTAGTTCTAAAAGAAATACCTTGACATATATCTCTCACGTTGCACCGTTGTTATAACATTATTTCCTGGGTCTTCTTGTCCATGACATGTCTACATATCGATTACTACTTAATATATTCCTTTGTAATCGGAACGAAATACTTTTAGATCAAACTATAATTAGAGTTGAAGATTCCCTTAACAAGGTTTTGATAAAATACCCTCACATAAATTGACGTAAAAATGATATTCTGTCTCCAGTCTCTGAGGACGCAACAACCAAAAACTCACGCCTACCCAGTAAAGACCCACGCCTGGGATTATAGGTGGAAACCGGTCAACGGTCTCGAAGATGGAAGAGAATTGTCTCAACAGCGGAGAAAGAGGAAGAGCCTAGGGTACAAATACCTGAATGATAAACAGAGGCATTAAGATGCCAATCCCATCACTGATCTGTCCCTGCGCAGCGCCCGTAACACAGCCAGAAAACATTTTATAACTAGCAGAAACCAGAATAGCCACAGAGTTAGGACAGGAAACATACAGAGTATTGTAGTGCGGGGTGTCCGTGGACGAAATAGGCAGTGCAGCCTAACCCGTGAAGTGGAGATGATGATGCTGATGAAAACTCAGGGCCAGGTAAAATTTAAATTAACTTTCTTTTAACATGCGTATACTGTTTTAAAGTGAATAACGTATATCACTCATTAACTAACATTCTTTTATTTGCTATGTAAGGAATTCATTGCTATTTGATTTGCTATGTTACAATATCACGTCAAGGAATAGATATTTCATATATTTCTAGAAATGCGTTATATTATATACATGTAACCAGATACATGGAATAACTATATCTACCAGCTCTGTCACACAAAGAGCGTAAATAGGGCAGGAGAACAGTTATGCATGGTCACAAACTTTGGTCTTATCTGAAGTAACTTGAACTTGGACTATTTGCATAGTATGATATTTGCAATTTGCCGTAACTAACTTTGTGGTGACGATGGAATTTATGGGTATACTGCTGCATATGTTTGTCAGTGGATAGTGAACAAAATGATGCCCATGTGTAAGCCGTACGTTCAATTAGAGTGAGGCGGAAAATTATAACTTGTAACACAGAGCATGCAAACACGAAAGCAGGACAGCGGATTCCGCTTAACTCCACTAACACGCTATATATCTTGTCAGCATTAACATGGCACGGTCGCATAAACCTGGTACACGGTGTTACATAAGGAAAGTGGGTGAATCAACGAGAGGTTATGCTTTCTCTCACTCTCTCATTGTCTCTCACTCTATCTCTCACACACGCACAGACACACACACACACACACACACACACACACACACACACACACACACACACACACACGCACACAGAGTTATGAATGCAATTAATGTATTATGTGTTTATGAAGGTTTGAGCCAGAAGAGGGAAGAAGAAAATACTTCAAAAGACAGTAAGTATAATGTGAGGTGATTTTCAGAATATCTGAATTTCAGATACAACGTTATAGATTTGAGAAATATATGTATTTCAGAAAAGACAGTTTAAAGACGTACAGAAATATACAAGGTTTTATCACTAGTTGTATATTATTGTGATACCACCATAAAATGCACACCTGCTTAAATTGATTAGGTAAGCTTTTCTTTAGCCTGCACCATAGCGAGCGATAAACTGATAACATAGAAATAAACCAAAGGACTGTGAGACGCAGATAAATATAGAAACAAAATGAAGACTTTTTTTATACTGTCAAGAAAATGTTTTTTCAAGCTGATTAAATTTTTCTCGATCTTTAGTAATGGAGATCATATTAAGGAGAACGGTAGAGTCGCAGAAGAAGTCAGAGAAAACGTAAAGATAAAATCTGCTAGAACGTACCAATATATGATAGGGAGGCAAGGTGGAAAGAAAATAGCTTGAAAAGTAGAGAAAGCAATAATAAGAGAACGCACACGATCATGGACAAAGATCTCATGGTGACTAAAACTTATTCGGGGCAATCGGCCTTGGTCAAATATTCTTCTTCTTCTTCTTCTCCTTCTTCTTCTTCTTCTTCTTCTTCTTCTTCTTCTTCTTCTTCTTCTTCTTCTTCTTCTTCTTCTTCTTCTTCTTCTTCTTCTTCTTCTTCTTCTTCTGCTCCTCCTCCTCCTCCTCCTCCTCCTCCTCCTCCTCCTTCTTTTTCATTTTCTTCTTCTTCTTTGCAATTATAAGGATCAAAGCGTATTACGTCGTACGTTGTTACAACTGATCTCTCTACCTTTTATTACCCGTCCCAGGTTTCTGATAATTAAAATCCTTGACTGCAGTCTAGCTTTTCATTTTCAGGCGATTTGAATTGTTTAAGTCTCCCTGAATTCGCTACTAACTGCTGTGAAGTAAACTTCGGTGGTGGGGTTGCCATCTTAGAGCCTCCCACTTGCCATGGGTTACAGTCGGAGACCCTAGGTTCTTTCTCTCTCTCCGCCGTTAGAAGTTTTCCTCCTCAGCCTTCAAGAACGTTGACCACTTGTCAACTGTTACACTATATCAGTAAAATGGGGACCCCCATATCAGGCTGCTACCATCCAGAGCCAGTTAGACCCAGCCTTTTTAACGAGGTTGATAACCCTTAGATTCCTCTTACCTTATCAGTTTTGCAAGATGAGGCCCCGGGTTTGCGACCGGCAGTGTCAAACAGCCTCGTTGGCAGGCTTGGTAAGATGCGTTTAATACAATATTAGTTATATTAAATGTTAATAATTTTATATTATTTTTATTGGTTTCTAATATTGTTTTTATTTTTATTTATTTAGACGCCAGACGCTTCCCCTATACCCACTACGGCCACCTTAAGTGGAAACTAGGGTTTAACGCTCGGTATGGAATAAATTGCGATTAAATCATGAATAGAAGAGAAAATATATTTAGTTAAGATAATCGGGAAACGAAAGCCAGTCGAAAGAAGAGGATAGGAATAGGTACTAGCCGACGTGAAACCTTGCCGAATATGCACAATGTACAGAGTTGACGGACAGCATACGTGGCAGTGGGCGTGGCGTACGATTCTTTGAAGCCTGTCACTGATGAAGGAGCAGATCAAGTTCTCAGATTTACTCGATCGCTTGGCCTTTGTATGTTTGCCTCTTTGTCTAAACTGCGTCAAAAAATAATTTTCGAGTCCGTCAACCGGCAAATTATATCGAATCTCAATAGTGTTATCAGTCTTGAAAATATCAATATGTCAGAACACAAAACCCCAAAGAAGGATCACAACATTTTAAAAGCTATGCCAAAGGTTAGACTAAAGGGAATTTAAACTATAATTACAATTTATTGTCTACTCTGAAAATATTTTAAATTAAAGGACACTACGTGACTAAAATATAAGTTATCCTTTATGACAAGTGTAAATATTTTTATAGGGCATCAAGTTATTATGACTTATATTTAAAAAAAAATACTCAGAGGCTTTAACAATTTTACAAATTTATATACTTTAACACTCTTAACAATTTTGTAGTTACATACGACTTAATGAATTTTTACTGTGTTTCCAGAAACCCTATACACTATTATCAGTTATGTATGTTTATGAAAATAAAGATAGAATCGTATAGATATCTACGGAAACTCATGTAAACTTTATAAGCTAGGGTTACAATGTTTGCCAGTTAGGCGTTATGGTTAAAAATGTATCTAAAAACGCCATACCAGTAATTTGCAGTTGTTTTTGTTATTATACGAGCATGAAATTTAAAGTTGTTGTTTTGTTGTAAAGTGGGAGAAGTATTAGGTATTTTTTTAATTCGAACCATTTTCTAATAGAATTTATTTTATAATAAATGTATTTCGTTTAAATAGGATCTAGTTTAGCGGCTCAGGGTAATTTTTAACACGATTCTATCAAGATGAATTGAACTATCATTTATTTCTTGTTTTCTACTCTTTGAGTGTACAGTGGTGTGTAAGTAACCTTGTGCGCGCGCGTGTGTGTGTGTGTGTGTGTGTGTGTGTGTGTGTGTGTGTGTGTGTGTGTGTGTGTGCAAGTGTTCGGTAACTTGATATTGCTGTGTTACGCCGATGCAACGTAAAAAACATGTGTACTTACGTGTCGCTTAACTTATGTATCCTTTACCGCTAAGGCGACAATTGGACACATTTAATTCACAAACGTCTGCCGTAGGCTACCTGAACTTACATATTCCCGCAATTGAGTGCCAACTACGTAATAGACCTAACTGACTATAAAACAATGTGATGGAGATAGACGCATGTGTGCCAACTGGATTGTGAGAAAAAGAATTAATAAAATTTGAATTCGTATTCCTTCTGCGCAACTTATTATTATAAGTTGATTTCAATTAGTGAATCGTTACTTTCTGTGCTTGTGTGTCTGGAGAGCATATTTGAAAAGTACGTAGTTAGCAGAACTTGCTTAATATAAGTGTCAATGTTACACAAGTATGTTTGTACTGAGAGTGGGTACAGGTTTCTCAATGTTCAGTTTGCATTCCACTGTTTTAAGCTTATCATTAATGTGAAACTTTTAAAAATATTTTATTGGCACGTGCCGATGAATTTTAAAATTTATATTGTTCAGACATTTATTTTTAAATCTATATATGACCTATACGTTTATAACAGTAATATTTAGAGTCTACAACTTTTGGCACATAAATAACCTTAGAAAGAATATTTTCATTTTCGTTATATATATATTACATTATTTTTTCAGTTGTAAAGAAAACAAAAGTTTCTTGCCTTGGACATGAGTTACGATTAATAAAGTCCCCATAGTACACGTGTAGAGACTGGAACGATGGCAATGGGCCAAAATGAACTCTTGAAACTCAAGACCGATTTACTGTTTACCAGTTGAAGGCGCTACTTAGCACGACACGGCATCAAATTATTGGATTCCTCTTACAGACTTGTTTGGTATAAAAACAGATTTAATTCTTATACATTTGCTAGTTAATATATTTTTAGATTTTATTCTTTATAGTTTACAATTCCTTTCCATTTTATATGCCATAACATTGCAGCTCAACTTGCATGTCTGTTGACATGTGTCATGTTTGTTAGTTACTCTAATATATTTTTAAGTCAAAATTGTAAAAATGCCTGTTAATACATGTGTGTGTGTGTGTGGGTGTTTTGCGATGCATGAGAGTTGCATAAATTAAGCAGTCGAGATAGACGTTATTGAAATGAAACGGATTTATTAATGATGCTATTAATTTTTCAGACAACCTAGTGTGACTATAATAGAGTTTACAAAAATAAGTAATTTGTGTCTGTTGACTTCCGTAACACGAATTCAAATTTAATTTTTGTACAAAAAAATAATTTGCAATTTCAAAAGGTTTTATTGTTGCAACCCCTCTTTCCTTTTACGCTAAATCTATAAAAAAGGAAACCTTTTTTATATTATTTTTTTGTATTTATATATATTTTTTTTTTGAAAGAGGGGCCACTAGTTATTTAGAACTAGACAAGAGCCTAGAGAAGCCAAAAATGCGCTGGGTCCAGTATGACGGGACTTGCAAATGAAACTCTGCTCTAAGATAACAATAACAAGATTTATTGTATTCCTGCTTTTGTACAATGAATTTCCCCCAGTATACGACATATGCGCCCTTGAATAACTAAGTTAATATTACACGTGCTTTCCTTCTTACGAATAGCTCGAAATTTCAAAAACCACAATCGTTATTATTCTTAAAATCACTATTATAATTCACATTAGACTTAGGCAACGCCAAATAAGTGAGCTTGATATCACTGAGCAGAATACAGTTACTATATTCATATAGTAACTGAGCAGAATACAGTTTTATATATATATATATAGATGCATAATAACGTATAACAATCTAACAATCACATAAAGGCATAACACACAACATATTATTAACATAGATACACATTTACATATAAATAGCACACACCATGTCCACCTGGTTAACAGCATATATTTTGTCATCGTAACACCCTCAAACCCTCTTATTCAGATCAAGTATCCGGCGCACTTTAAATTTATCAATTAACAACCACAACCAAATAATAAGTCACAAAAGAGCAGAGTAAACACACCCCAAAAATTCTAAGTATGTGAACGGCCAAAATCAAATTGGCTAAATAATCCGAACGGCACACAAGTACCAAGCACAAAAGGTAATTATCACTTTCGTATCCCAAATAATAATAATAAGTGCCATCACGAGGTCAACATGGATGCCCGGTTGCATAACAGCATATTCTCATTTGTTTTATTTTCTTAACCAAAAATTTTTAGCAAAATCAGTGGAACGTGACCACCCATAAATAACTTATAACTGGTATTAATTTGTCTTACATTCTTTAACATTTATTAATGAATTAGTATTATGAACAATAAAAAAATTTAACAATTCTTGTGCTGGCTATGGCAAAATTTAGTGGTTACAAAATTATTTGAACTGTAGAATTGAATTTCGAAAAGCAGAATCTATGGAATTAATTTACTAAAACATACTTGAGGTGTTCATAAAGAATCCACTTGACCTCAGGCACGGTCATGCGCCCGGACTAGATCCAACAAACTATGACATGTTATGGTCCTGTGGAAAAAGGCACCAACAGGTGTCGTCCACAGGTTAAAGCCCCTCCACCAACCTTTAAATTAATAATCCAATACAAAACCCAATTAAATGGAAAAGTAATTAACCATGAAAATTCCCCTACAGGGTACCGAGACACCCGTGCATGCATACGTAACGCTGAAATCATTTAGTGACAGTAAGTGCCGCCCATATTTACAGAACACTAACATCAACTCGGGTGATGCATGACCCTGGCTGAGTTTACAAATTCTCTTAATGAGATAAACATTAACAGGTTAATGAGGCGTAAGCCTTAGTAAAAATGAAAAAGTAAAATGTAAACCCAAATGTCCCGTTGTACTTGTGCGGAACAAAGTCCCAAACTGGAGCATCTCCAAAGTGTTTCAAAGGGAGTGTATCGGCCACAAACATTTTGTTTCTTAAAAAAAGCTTAAATGTCACCTGGTTAGCAGCATAAGGGTTGAGGATCTCGTCGGGTGTGTCCGTCCATTCGACCTGACAGCTAGACGGAAGTGATTGAATTCATTTCATGGAAGGCAGGAGTTCGGCCGTCCTCTGGAGCCAGACAGATTGTCGGCTACTTCGGAACCCGGAAGGTCGCGTAGCTTTTACTTATACATAGTAAAAGATAGTAGACAAAATTTTAGGTCGAGGCTGTCAGGCGAATACAGACGCTACTACGCTGAACGGTGAGAGTGAACTGGTCAGTTCAGCTGCTGAAAAAATAGTATGAAGCGCTGGACTCAGAGCGCGCGCGGATCGGCCCGGTGGCCTTATAACGAGGCGGACGTAATTTATTACGTCGGCATGATGCCGATAATACGTAATTTAATAATTCAAGGCAGTCCGTTCTCGTTGAGGAAAAAAAAACGCCGAGTTTTTCAAAACACGGCACACCTCTACCCCAAAAGGGTAAATTGGTTGCCTCACAGTTAAACTCAGGGAGGGTAACCTGCAGTCTACCCCCTACCAAAACAAGCTAGTGAACCTTATGATCATGGCGGCCCAGCAGCACTCGCTCTCAGGAGAACAGAGGCTCAGAACTGCGTTCACTCCCCATGCGACCCTCTCCGCCATGCCAACCCCACGGGACCGCCCCACCGGTCCCACTCACATACCCGTCCTAAGACCAAACAAGGTATCTCCCACCTTGGTATGTGAGTGACCGCACTACTCCTCGTCCATCTCTTGGACCGACCAGTCACATGCACCAACAAGGCATCTCCATCCTTGCCATATGGCTGGCCCACTTCCCTACACAAGGGCGGACGGCCCCGCTTAGCCAGACAGAGAGGACCGCACCAAGGGCACGCTAACATTAATCTCTACTGTTACTTCACATTTGATTACACCGTAACTAGCAGGGGAGGTTTACTTCACCACAGCACCATCGATACACCATATCTATATATATATATATATATATATTGCGACAACACAATTTACTAAACTATTGGCGCATAGGATATGATAGTATGTGTATTTCAAATTACAAGTCTATATTGGAGGGTTTAAGATTATTTATTGTACAAACACAAGTTATAGTTTATATGGTATATTTGATATGTACAGAATGTAATGTTTGATATAGAGTCTTTCTTTTAAAATGTTAAATAATGTTCATACGCAAGAAGTGATACGTTACATAAGAAGACTCCCACGATGATGTTGTTGAAGAGAAAGGCCGGTCTTTGCGGTATAGTTGGTTCGTCAGGTGCGGCTTACAAATGACAGACGTTTCCCCAGAAACGTTTACAGCTGGGCTGGCGTCCTGTAACAGCTGGGCTGGTCCTATAACAGCTTGGCTGATGTCCTATAACAGCTGGGCTGGTGTCCTATAACAGCTGGGCTGATGTCCTATAACAGCTGGGCTGGTGTCCTATAACAGCTGGGCTGATGTCCTATAACAGCTGGGCTGATGTCCTATAACAGCTGGGCTGATGTCCTGCAATTCCCACGATGAATCCGACGCTTCGCACACACAACGGTACTACGGATTTTATTACTCGCAAAATTAATATAGAGTTTATGACCAAGTAATATCTCAGGTGACAGTGAGTTTAATCTAATAACGGTATATTGAGCTTATACCTCTCCGGCTTCTTCAAGTGTTCTCGCGAATACCAAGGTCTACCGCGATCAGCAGACCACCCTATGAGGAAATCTTGCACTAGCACGGAAACGTCTTGATGGAACTATTGCGTAACAATTTAAGATACTGTCACTGCGGAAAATCTCGCACAGTGATACAGTTACACTCACTTCTTACACACGTAATACTACAATATTAATATCGTGTGTAACGAGATAATATCAACTGTTATGCGTCACACGCGTTACTAACCCCGAAAAGTCTTAACAGATCCTTGCAAGCGGTAGAATCTTGTACAAGGATTGTATGTACCGTTCGCGGTAGCAGCAGTGAAGAACTGCCTGTAATTATACGCACAATGCGTTACAACAGTACTGTGTAGATGTACTACACACACAGTTCTGAGTCTTCCCGTTTCACTAACAACGAATAGTTTTTACAACACCTTGCAAGCGGTAGAATCTTGTACAAGGAGTGCACGTTCCGTTCGCGGTATATGGCGTAGAAGAACTACTTGTGTAACGACAGGCTTAAGAAAATTTCCAACCACCACTCAGCATTCTATTGGTGGATGGAAGTCACATGGTCAGTATATAGTGACAATGCACTTTTCATGCAGTAGAATGCATTTACTTTGTAACAGCATGCATAGCGGTAATCGACTACCCGTATCTCATGCAAAACTGCCTACATACTAATATCATACATGAACGTAAACAATAGTCCGACAGGTATAGGGATTGTAGCGATACATATGTCTAAGTTCAGTTAATGTCAACACAACGATAAATACTTCACGCACCGCCCGGGAAACGTTTACCACTCGCGCACGCGCGCACATTTCCACAAACACAGTACATGAATAACCATAAATAATAATGCACAGTTTTACTAAACTAAACCCTTAACCTTACTAAATACAATCGATAACAACCAAACTTAACCATCTACCAATATAATATGAATGTCCATTGCCTGTGTAATATATGAACTTGCCCCGCCTATCATGATCCTGTGATTCGTTGCAATATATATATATATATATATATATATATATATATATATATATATATATATATATACCACCAAGTTTTAACTCAAAATAAACACCATGGTAAACAACCGGGGAATGTGGCATGTCTCGGACCCTACAATAAACAACATCAACATAAATAACTATTAACAACCAACAACGGCACACCATCACTCCATCTAACCTCTCCCGACAGGGGAAACCGACGATCTCAAAGACCAAAATCCAATCATTTCCGGCAAGTCTCTCTAACTCCTTATTGACAGGTTTTTTTTTTTTTTTTTTTTAAAGGGGGGGTAGGAAAATTGGGAAGAGGAAATGGGGCAAGGATCATTGAAAGGTCAAAAGGTCAATAGCCAGGACTATGGGTAAGGGACAAGGTTCCCTCCAAAAGGGAGAATGACTGGAGAAAACCAAGGCTCGCGTGGGCAGGGGCGCAACCCTGAAGTAGACGAACACCACTGGGACTGTGGGGAACATCTACCCGCTACCCATAACCTCTTCTTCTTACCTTTCTGTGATGGACTTTAGGTACCCGTTCCTTCCGGACACCACTCTCTGAGAAATTATATCGTGTTGAGCAGTACTGGCTGGTTTCCTCTGAATCAGAATCAAGGCAACTTACATCACTCCTTTCACTCCGCTTTGGATTATCCTCATCATCTAACTCCTCTTCTTCTGCAATTTCCCCTTTTCTGTCCCCATAATCCAAATCAACCTCATGACACTGCAGCTCCTCACCATCTTCCAGTTGCTCTTCTGATCCATCTTCAACCACATCTTCCCTCAGCTCCTCACCAATTTCTTCATCACATTGGTCACCAGCCGCTTCACAAACTTCTTCGCTAACCTTCTCTCCCATCTCATTTTCCTCAACACATTCATCATCAACATCATCGCCATCACGTCCACTGCCACCATCATAACACTGCACGTCCTCGTCCTCCTGTAGTTGCTCACCTGGTCCACCTGAAACTTCTTTTCGTTCTTCGGAATCCTCAACACTACTTACAGAAGGCGTCTGCACATCTTTACCCACTACATCATTCTCACTCACGCACTCCAAAACGCTGCCACCTAATTTCTCCTCAACTTCTACCTCATCTACTTCTACCACACTTGCAGCATGGACATCCCCTTGCCCATCCGCAACCTCAGACTCTTCAGACTCCCTAACGCCTAAAACTATACTTCCCTGTGCAGCATCCGCAGACCGCTCTTCTGCCTCTTCTGTCGATTCCACTCCTTCACCACTCTCAGCAACTACAACGTCCTCAACATTTTCCACCCTGGACTCCAGCTGTCCAGGTTCATGTGCAATGACTAAATTAATGTCTACTGGCGATGGTAAGGCTACACCATCAAGTGACTTCTCATATCCCGGCGTAGGCGATGATGATATTACCGGATCTGGATCCGTCACGAACCGAGATGGAGATACCGGAACAAATTCTGCGGCATCTGGATTCAACCATGATGTCTTCTTCGAGTCGAGTAACTCAATATCCACAGACGTTTTCTTGTCGTCCTGTATCGACCCACAGAAGCTATTCCGCTTTTCTTCTTCTGCTTCACCTTCTTCATCTACTACTCTCTTAGGCACTTGCGCTTCATCTGGAACTTTGAAACTCTCACTTTTCTGCAAATAAGAATAACGCCTAACTACAGGCTCCCTACTTGCCGATGTTTGTTCCCTAATATAATCTCTTCTTCCCCTGTTAAATTCATACTTATTTGTTTTCTGTGCTGTAGCTGTTGTCACCGTCTTCTCACTTGCCACCCCCTTGTAGCCACCATCACTTCCGGAATATTCAGTTTTTCTGACCGTCTCCTGTGTTCTCCTCCAACCACCATGTTTGTCCCTTTTAGGTCTTCCTAACAAACCACTGGAGCACTGGACATCCGTAGCATCTCTTCCCTGGGACTCATCATTCCCCTGGACTCTCCTGGCATGTGCACACCACCGGTCCAGGTCCGCAAAACAACGTGGAGGATCTGCGAAAACTAGCCGGGATCTCTCTTGGGGATTCAGACATTCTCGTATTACTTGTATTACTTCCGTCTCGGGCAACCCCAACCTTATACGGGCAGCTTTCCTTACATCGTGCACGAAATCCCCCAACGCCTCTCCGTTGGCCTGTAGGCGATAGCATAACTCAAACTTAAGCTGGGCACGTCGTCGATGGGGTATGAAGAAATCCAACACTTCCCCATGGAAAGCATCGACACTGCCGCCCCGACGCAGAGTGTTGTTGACCAACCCTGCCAATGAACCCCGGCAATACGGGTATATAAGGGGCAAGACCTCCCCATCGGACACCCCCGGGAAATCTGCCAACTGCAGAACAAGATCTAAGAAAATTAGAAACTGCTCCTCATCTATTCCATCTAACACTGAAAGTTTCTGGAGAACTCCTGAAAGAGGGTGGGGCAATTTCTGATAGCATACCGCCGCCAGAATTGCACAATTCAAAACAAACAATAACAAAACAAATCCCCACTAAACACCCAACACAAACATGACCTACAAAAAGAAAATCTTGAGTACTCTCTCTTCAATCAAGTGGACCCCCGGGTTTCCTAGCGCTGCGAAAACCTGACCCGCTCCAGAACTAACTCTCCGTCAGTCGCCAGACTCGAAGAAGAAACGACATCAGACACTAACACCAACATACAATCCACACCACCGAACACCTACCACAACATATGACATTTCAAGCAAGACATTATCACAATTTCAGTCGGACGGTACCGACTTCCAGTCGGGCCATACCGCAACCCGCTAACCGCACGCGCTATTACTTCCATTCAATAAATAAGGGAGCCCTTACCCACGCGATCTCCGGCAAGGTCCAATCTCAAAAACAAAAAAAACCCAACTACAACACATGCCACGTGGCGGCACCAGGTTTACAATTCAAATCACATAGCAATAATTCATACATAATACATATATACCTACATACGATATCAACCCTGCCATTGCATCTATCTATTTTCATTTTCAACTCTTTCTGAATTTGCAAGCCCCATCACACCAAAGGACCCAAGGGTTCAACACTAGAATGAACCACGCTCTCTGCTACCATTTGCAACCCCTCTGTCCTTTTACGCTTAATATATATAAAAGAAAACCTTTTTTATATTATTTTTTTTTGTATTTATATATTTTTTTTTTTGAAAGAGGGGCCACTAGTTATTTAGAACTAGGCAAGAACCTAGAGAAGCCAAAAATGCGCTGGGTCCAGTATGACGGGACTTGCAAATGAAACTCTGCTCTAAGATAACAATAACAAGATTTATTGTATTCCTGCTTTTGTACAATGAATTTCCCCCAGTATACGACATATGCGCCCTTGAATAACTAAGTTAATATTACAAGTGCTTTCCTTCTTAAGAATAGCTCGAAATTTCAAAAACCACAATCGTTATTATTCTTAAAATCACTATTATAATTCACATTAGACATAGGCATCGCCAAATAAGTGAGCTTGATATCACTGAGCAGAATACAGTTACTATATTCATATAGTAACTGAGCAGAATACAGTTATATATATATATATATATAGATGCATAATAACGTATAACAATCTAACAATCACATAAAGGCATAACACACAACATATAATTAACATAGATACACATTTACATATAAATAGCACACACCATGTCCACCTGGTTAACAGCATATATTTTGTCATCGTAACACCCTCAAACCCTCTTATTCAGATCAAGTATCCGACGCACTTTAAATTTTTCAATTAACAACCACAACCAAATAATAAGTCACAAAAGAGCAGAGTAGACACACCCCAAAAATTCTAAGTATGTGAACGGCCAAAATCAAATTGGCCAAATAATCCGAACGGCACACAAGTACCAAGCACAAAAGGTAATTATCACTTTCGTATCCCAAATAATAATAATAAGTGCCATCACGAGGTCAACATGGATGCCCGGTTGCATAACAGCATATTCTCATTTGTTTTATTTTCTTAACCAAAAATTTTTAGCAAAATCAGTGGAACGTGACCACCCATAAATAACTTATAACTGGTATTAATTTGTCTTACATTCTTTAACATTTATTAATGAATTAGTATTATGAACAATAAAAAAATTTAACAATTCTTGTGCTGGCTATGGCAAAATTTAGTGGTTACAAAATTATTTGAACTGTAGAATTGAATTTCGAAAAGCAGAATCTATGGAATTAATTTACTAAAACATACTTGAGGTGTTCATAAAGAATCCACTTGACCTCAGGCACGGTCATGCGCCCGGACTAGATCCAACAAACTATGACATGTTATGGTCCTGTGGAAAAAGGCACCAACAGGTGTCGTCCACAGGTTAAAGCCCCTCCACCAACCTTTAAATTAATAATCCAATACAAAACCCAATTAAATGGAAAAGTAATTAACCATGAAAATTCCCCTACAGGGTACCGAGACACCCGTGCATGCATACGTAACGCTGAAATCATTTAGTGACAGTAAGTGCCGCCCATATTTACAGAACACTAACATCAACTCGGGTGATGCATGACCCTGGCTGAGTTTACAAATTCTCTTAATGAGATAAACATTAACAGGTTAATGAGGCGTAAGCCTTAGTAAAAATGAAAAAGTAAAATGTAAACCCAAATGTCCCGTTGTACTTGTGCGGAACAAAATCCCAAACTGGAGCATCTCCAAAGTGTTTTAAAGGGAGTGTATCGGCCACAAACATTTTGTTTCTTAAATAAAAGCTTAAATGTCACCTGGTTAGCAGCATAAGGGTTGAGGATCTCGTCGGGTGTGTCCGTCCATTCGACCTGACAGCTAGACGGAAGTGATTGAATTCATTTCATGGAAGGCAGGAGTTCGGTCGTCCTCTGGAGCCAGACAGATTGTCGGCTACTTCGGAAACCCGGAAGGTCGCGTAGCTTTTACTTATACATAGTAAAAGATGGTAGACAAAATTTTAGGTCGAGGCTGTCAGGCGAATACAGACGCTACTACGCTGAACGGTGAGAGTGAACTGGTCAGTTCAGCTGCTGAAAAAATAGTATGAAGCGCTGGACTCAGAGCGCGCGCGGATCGGCCCGGTGGCCTGATAACGAGACGGACGTAATTTATTACGTCGGCATGATGCCGATAATACGTAATTAATAATTCAAGGCAGTCCGTTCTCGTTGAGGAAAAAAAACCGCCGAGTTTTTCAAAACACGGCACATTGTTTTATCTAAACTATAAAATCTTTACTAATATAACTTGATTCTCCCTTTTAAATAAATTTTTATAAGTGTGAGAAACATAGTACAATCACTTCCCTGTAATGTTGACTGTTGATTCCTTAGACGACGTGTTGATATTATCTGGATGTATACGTAGGTCAATTTACTCTGTCCGGGCCTAGAGTAACTTCCGCGTGAGTACATAGTTCTCGCTGGCACGGTTGTATACAAATTCACACCGTAAACCGATACTGTAAGTGCTCAGAGTGGTGAATTGGGCTAACACACTTCCAGTTAGCTTGAATTATCTATATATTCCTAAACGGACTATGTATACACGCTCCCAAAGGATTATTCTTACTGGAAGGGTTTTATTTAAATATTTCTACATGTGCACACGATTTTGTGATCATCTCAGAAAATGAAAATGGCCTCTAACAGTCGTTGCTCTATCTTGCTAACATTTGTAATTATTACAATAAAACCATTTCATTATCCAAAACAAAAGTTAAAGCCTTGTCTGGGGCAAATCATATTAGAACAAAGATTTAGAACAAAGATATTAGAACAAAGAACAAATCATATTAGATACAAGAGTTGCTAATAGAACAGGTGCCAGATTCCAATTATCTAAGTTGCAGCATCATATACCAAGATGATAAGAAGGTTGAAGGCGAAATTATTCTCTTTCAGTCGGTTCGTGGCTGTATGATTAAACACTGAAAGAAGAAAACAAGGAAAGAGAACAATTGAAATATTATAAAGTAAACCTCATATAATATAGTATAATATTATATATAAACCTCAACTACTGTATGTTAGTGAGACTTGATTAGAAATGCTAAAGATATATCTAGAATAGAAGGAGAGGAGATGAGGTTCTTGAGGGCTGTAAGGGGCTGTACCAGGAGAGACCTTATTAGATACGATCATATTAGAATGGAGCTAGGGACAGCTGAAACTTAAATGAAAAATCTCCCTGTACAAAAAAAAGTGGCGGTTACCCGTAGAGAGAATGGATCCAACTAGATTTTCATGAAACGTCCTTGACTGTCGTCCGAGGGAAAGAGAAGTGTGGGTAGACTCCGTAAACGATGGTTGGGTGACTTCCACTGAGCCTGAAACGGACTACTGGCCTAAGCCATAAAGGATAACGACTATGACAACTATTTTGCACTTTTCTGATAGCACACAATAACAGTTGGCTAACTATTGCAGTAACTTTACAGGATTTCCTAACTGGTTTTCGTCACAACTAGCAGAACAAACCTCTTGAACCAGCGCAGCATTCACTCGTTATCGATTACGAAGAAGAGACTAAATGTATGTTCACAACCTTATATTTAAATTAAGTTTTTGAAATTTGACTGGTTCCTTGGTAACCCCTTCTCATGTTTGTCTTACAAATAGTAAGAAAACAAAAACGCTTGTCAACAGCAAAACAATTCATGTTCAAAAAATATGAAAAATTTGACCGAATTTTTGGGCTATAAAACATTTTTACCTCAAAAACCCATACGCTAATAATTTTTAAAACAACTACTGTCACCAGGTAGGTCTTTTGTTATGTATTTTGATGTAAGTCTTACCTCAAATTTTCCATATTTGATACTTATTTAAATTACCGTTTTCTTTAAGAACATCTCAAAATATAATTACTTTCCATCGCACATCCACAATATAGACGGGGCTAAGTACCATTACGCACCATTTCAATGGACGTCTAGTTGCTTTACAAGTCTAAACGCACTTAAAAACAATATTTTCACAACGTTTCTTATTAACTACTTTTCAATGTTCAAACTGTAATCTCTATGTATCCTTACATCTTTTTATGCCATCTTCTGGCAATATTGTTTGGTACTTTCCATAGACAATTAAAACAGGAACCTTAATTTATGCAACCCCCTGTTGCTCAGTGTCCGCGCAATTTGTCATAAGTCATTAACTATAATTTGAAGTAGTTTTTAGCACTTCTTCAAACATATTAACTTAATAAAGCACCCAAAACACGCCTGCTAATTTTACAATGAGACAGTAAAACTATTAGTTTTTGGAAGCAGTGAAATATTATTTTATACTCACACAGTGTACCATGCGCCTACAAGACCATTCCCAGTAAACATAATGTAGTATTACTCAATTATTTATCAAATTGAATGAAGTTATTATTAAATTGGTTTTTCGAGATGAGGCACCACAGAAAATTTAACGCCTTTATTAAAGTATCTAAAAATTAAACATAATTAAGCAAATTAATCCTATGTGTTTGTGGAAGTGAATATGGTGACACTCAGTAACTCCAATTAAATTGGAGTCAGTCACTGCAAATGAAAACTCATCGATTATTGTGCTCTTCCACTGGTCTGATATAATGTAGAAACTTTTGTTTTAAAAGTTTGATCCCTTAAGAGGATTGCAAAGTTACGATATCCTAACACATTAAAATACAACAGCCGACTTTTAATAACAGCCAATGACGGAATCCCTGTTTTCACTTGTCTCGGTATCAATAATTCAGTATCGTGGACACCTATAGAATCTACAGTTACACTCTCTGTTCGAGAGTGTTTCTGTAACTTTCAGACTACATGTCTCAGTCCTAAGGAAAAGGACTTTATCTTTTCCCTTTTAATATTATGAAACCATTTTTTGCTACAAACTACTGTTTTTCCTAGTGTTAGAGATTCAATCATAATATTTACATCGTGACATTTATGCTATACTCATGTTTTAATTTGTGATTGAGTGATATATCTTATATGGATATTGAATAAATTACAATATTCCATTAAAATCAGCAATCATAATTTTTTTTTTTAGAATCTTGATCAAAACAAAACCAAAACAATTACGGTGATAAAATAGTTATCGTAAAGTAATGAAGGTAATTGACGTCGCTAGTATACCCAAAAAGTAATTATTACGATTTAATATATCCTACGGATGAGATGCAATAGAAAATCATGCTTTTTATATCGTTTTTAGTGTAACAAATAACTTACAATGTCCTACAGAAGTAAAAATGTATGAAAAACAACGCTGTAGTCTATTATTTTAATAATATCAATAGTCTATTCCGTATATTAAAACGGTGTAAGTATGTTTTAAAAAGAAAAGGTAAAAGTAATTGGTAATTAAAATTGCAATGAATGGTAAAATTAAACTTTTGGCTATATTTGAAACACTTCTGCTTCTCTGTTAGTACTTTTTGTATATAATTTCCTTAATTAAAATAATTCAAGTCAATTCAGGAGTGTCTTAATAATTTAATATAATTCAGTTTTTTCAGTCGTTAACATCTATTTAAAAATCAAAATCACAGTCACATATAAAACAAAATATACATTTATATAAGTTTTATCTGAAATATTACCTGATAGTAAAAAATGAATACAATATGTTTTTATATGACATGTTACATAAATACAAACCCAAATTGTGGGAACCACTAGCCACTAACACCGTGAACTTATGTTATAACACAATATTAATTTAATTGTTAAAAAAGACATTGTTTAAGTGGAATGTTTATTAATCGATAGAGAAAATTTTTTCAACAATCGATACACCGTAGTAAATGGTAAAGTAGAAAATACGCAAAAATAGAGTAAGTTCTCTCTGTTAGCTGCATCGCACAGTAGTTACTGCTTGATTGTGGTCTCATATTCCTTGTATACAAACCTAACTTATAAGTCATCAACAACACCTTAACTATGTGTTTAATTTAAAACCTATGCTCTCTGTAAATTTGATTGGTATCATAATCATCGTTTATTCTTTACATATTTCTGCATGTTGCATCTGCGTTTTGTCTGCAGTTGGTCCGTCCAACGTTTCCTCGATAACCCGACACTTCTCTTTACTAAGTATTTCTAATCCTTAAAAAAGCATGTGCGGTCTTTCTGGATTATTCTTTGCTCCTATGATACCAACAGGTTTCTACTTTCATTTACTTTAATAATCTTACCCAAAATTTTAAGTTTTTTACAAGTAATTTTTTTTTATTTTGATGCTTCTTTGCTTGTCCATTCTCCTGTAATTTGCCATCTTGCAAGTTTTTAATATTTAATATGACTCCATTGTACTGTGGCTTGGCATCTTTTAAACATCTTAATCTTAATCGTCTTTAAATAATTTTACTCTAAACATGAAGCCCGTGATTTATTATTGTTTTAAAGCTAATTATCACTTTTCGATCTTTTACAATTTCTTCTTCTTCTTTTTTCTTCTTCTTTGTCTCCTTCTTTTTCTTATACAGGCGTTGCAATCCAGTATGGGTTTACGACTCTTCAACAAATTTTCTGTATTCACTCCTGTAGTATATAGTCTTTTACATCCCCGTATTGCTCAGATCCCTTTCAACATTGTCAACCCATCTCTTCCTGTGCCTTCCTCTAGACGTCCTACTTACTGGTTTTTCTTTAAGAACGTTTCTGGGAATTGTGTCGTTTCCTCCTCATTGTGTTCCCTAGGAAGGGCATCTTCTTTATTTATTAACCTTACCATGTCAGCTTTGTGTATGAGATTATTTATTTTGTGATTTTTTTGCATTCTCCGTGACTCCTCATTACTTTGCACTGGTGAAAAAAATTCCGTTGGTAGGATTTCTAGTATAATCTTGAATATTGTTTACACTTTTTCGTCAATAAAAGTGGTGCCACATGCTTTTGTTACAAGTGTTATTCTTATGATTCTGTGTAGTTATAATTTTAATGGTATGTTTAGTGCTTCCACTTTATACATTTTGAGTAAACGTAATAATGTCGGTTACCGATTACGATTTTCGTTTGGATATTCTTGCTTGTGATGTAAGTGTAGTTTGTTTGTGAGCTTAAGTAGGAAAATTCTCTCCTGTTCAAAATCAGAATTTACATATTTTAGACACTATCGATGACACAATTTCCTTGTTATTTCCGTGCCCATAAATATAATTGAATTTATCCTAAACATTTGTGTTTTATAGCACGTAATTTAGCAGTCTTTTACAATTTATATATTTAGGCATTATCTAATTAGACAATTGTCTAAATTGTAACAGATTGTTAATTTAGATGTTACATTTGTATTTACGGTTGAAATACTAACACTTAACTTTTATTGGTAAATGCCAGCATACAAATTCCATAGCGGTGCCATTTATTTGATAGTGTGGTATTTTTAAGTCATCCTTACAGTATGAGGTGGCACTTAGTTATCAGAAAAGCTAACGGACGTAACAGATCTCACCGAAGTTGTTATATTCACATTGTATACAATTGTAATACTTGTATTCATTGCCTAGTAAACTACAAAAGAAAAAGAGAGAGAGAGTTTGAGAGAGATACGATAGGGAAGTGGTGAGAGAGAGCGAGAGAGAGCGAGAGAGAGAGAGAGAGAGAGAGAGAGAGAGAGAGAGAGAGAGAGAGAGAGAGTTATCGCGTGTGTGCCTGTTCCGGTGCCGTCAAGAAAATTTCGCAACATTGATGGTTCCCTTTTTGTTACGATTCTGTGTCCCTAGTTACTCACCATCTTTACTCTGTATTCCAGTATTATGTAGGCATTGGTCAGTTTATTAAAACAAAATAAATAGGTGAGTATAAATACATATATACGGAAGGCATGCGGTTTTCACGATGGTTGATTCTGTTATGTATTTTATCTTATTAATTGTATCCATAAAATTTAAATAGTTGTGGATAATACTTACAGACTTCAGTAAGTGTGTTAGGCTAACACAGGGTTTTAATTATTTGGCCAATTGCCTGTATCATCATAGAAATTTTTAGTATTTCGTTTGCTGTTACTATGGCAATTAATCGACCAGTAGAAGCACTCCCTAAAATACACATACATTATAATGAAAAGAATATATTAAAAATTTACAAAAATAAACACAAAATAATCTACTGCCACATATTTGTGGCAACACTGTCATATTGTATAATGGAAAAAAAACAAATTATTACACAACACTATTACCTAAACATACTTTAACAAACATAAAAGTCACATCAGGACAATTAATATTATTATTGGGTCTTTCAGCCTTTCGACTGGTTTGTATCTTCCTCGCATGTACCCGTGGTGCGCGTGTTACGGAGTCTCTCACATGTATATGGGACCTACAGTTTAACGCCGGGCCCGAACGGCATAGTTTGAAAGGATTTATACTAAGCAGGATACTTCTTCTGGTTTGCCATTGCCTTGCAAGGGGGAACGGTCGTATCTAAATCAGATACCCCGGCGGGATTCGAACCCGCGCCGACATAATCGACCGCTCAGAATAATAAATTTATAAATATTCTTAACGGAACAGTTATAAAAATTTAAAAAGAAAAACAACTAAAGTTCACAGAAAACCCACTGCAACATATACTGTTGCACATAATATTAAAATATCCTAAAATAACACAAATATGCACCTTTGTAATTCATGATGCACAGATTAATTACAATATCCATGATTCAAAAATATGTTGCAAGTAAACTAAACACAGTACAATATATTTTAAAATTGAAGTAAGAAATACCGTAATAGACAACGTACAAGATGAAACCAAACATATACAAACTCAAAACATCTGACATACTCTTGGCACAGGTGAAAGGATTTAAAAACACATGCTCTCTACTGTAACATACTGTAACTACGAGTCACAAAAAATGGCATCCTCCTTGTGCAAACTCAAGTAAAATGTTATATTTAAAGTCCTCAATATTTAAAAAACATTTACAAAACATTTCCACTTATTCATTACAACAAGTAATCACTCGCTGGTGTTAACAAACTTACTTGCAATGACAGTCTCACGTGCTGGATTGTACTAACGAAAGTTATGATTAACACATAAAAGATATTAAACAGATACATCTAAATCCCGCTTTTGCTACTCACATATTAAAGACACTATATAAGATGTACCTATTATGAAATATGGTCGCGCAAAGGCTGTCACGGTGAATAGCTTTTGCCGCAGGTTTTTGTGTACATTTGTGTATGTGATTTTTATATTCCCAACGTTTCATTCCGTAATTCCGCAACATGTTCTAGGCGCACTGATGTTGATTTAGCTACGGCATGTGATATATATCTTACTTGTTTTTGTGATTTTTGCTGTTGGGGGTTCGAGCCTAGGAGTAAGTTAATTTGAGTAATCTTCATATGTCCATGTTTTCTGTTAATTTGAGAATTGTCAGTTAGGAATCCTTAAGCCGTCGCTAATTTAGTATATTTATTTCTGTCGTTGACCACTGCATCCCCTTTTCCCTTAGATCTCGATACCTTACCTGTACTGCCTGATTGTCTTATTGTTATTTCATGCCAAGGTTTTTTGTATTTTCGAAATCGTAGTAAGATTAAGAGCAGAAGAGAGAAAACATAACGGGAAATTTTTATTATACAAGTATTATTATAGTCTCAAGTAATTTTAAACGCTTAGCCATGAATCCAATCGAAACCTCTATATGAACAATAGCAGAAAGATTTACAATAAACACTAAACTTGCTACCAGCACATCTGACATCAGTACTAGTTTCACACTAGATTGTCATCTACCGCGTCTGTGTACAACTTAGTGTATAAAAAGTTTCTACTGGTCAAGTAATTGCAATAGTTATAGTGATAAAAATAGAATCAATGTGTATCAACAGCAGGAGTTTTTATTTTGTTTGTGTAGGCAGATCAGGTGTAAACGAGACATACATTTTCTTGACAGTGTTAATGACAAGACGTGTATTTGTGTTGTAAAATTTCTGCAAGTATTTTAAATACCTAATCAAATTTTGAAAAATTTTGAAATTTCAAAATCAAATTTAAAAAAATAACCCGTTGAAACTTAATTTCCATAACGGGTTATACTTACTTTTCCCGATGTTTCAATGCACCGTTGTCGCCAGACAAAGACCGGTAAGCCAAATGTATAAAAGTACTTATTTAAATTATTATCTGGTGTGTAAGGCCTTTGATCTTATAATCTTTGAAAGGTCGAGGTTGTTGTGATGTTATATTCTGATGTGATGCTGATGTTGATGCTGTGGTCGAAGAAAGAAGCCTTTCACCTCCAGAGGTGAGGCCAAAAGTCTGGTTATAACATGAACATCGATCAGCATAAGAATCTTAGTACACCACGGCCTTACAAACCGGATGATAATTATGATGCCGGCCGTGAAAGCTTAAGAAACAGTGTAAAAAAACTGTTTAGAACTACTATCGTTTACGTGTCCATGCGCCTGTTGTCATTATCATGTAGAGATTAACCACTAATGAATTGTTTGCATTTACAGGAACATAAGGAATATTTTACATTGGCAAGAAAGGTGTCTAAATATGGATAGGTGTAGATAAAACATGAAACACCGAGGATGGTGCAGCCTAGTGTGCTGAATAGGGGTATCGGAGGATAAGCAGTGGAATTCTGTCACAACTGACAGTTATGAGTGTACAGTGTAAGCGAAAAACAGCACGACGGTCCTGCGGGATATACAATCTGCACACACACGCGCGCGCGCGCGCGCACACACACACACCATTAACACTATCTAGTGTTGACTGCTTATTCATTGTATGGGTATTTTGTTGCATTACATTTGTAGGTTTTTACTCTATTATGGATGATGTTTCCGCTAGATAGAAGAAGTAATGCAGGTGTTTAAATCAAACATATTTATTAGACAAGTTTATCCGCCTAGACAATGTAATTTATGGAAAAAAATATTGAATTGTGAGACTGTCCAAATGTTTCATTTTGTTAATGGGGAACTGCGGTTCGCCGATTCGTGAGGACCGATGAACAAGAATATTTATGACCTTTACATTTTGCGCCGGGTAATAGTTGGAGTCACGGCTTAAATAGCGGTCTGTCTGGAACTGTTCCCGAAACACTGTCAGTTAGACTCCGATCACTCTCCTTGATCACCAACACATCAAGAGAAGACAGTTGTCCACCGTCTTATCACGCCATATTAAATCGAATAATGCAATTTAGATGTGCCGTAAATTTACTAAGGTCTCTTTCTCGATAATTCTTAATCACAGACTAATTTGACGTGACAGAATTAATACCGCGGCTGAGACCTAACGGATTGAATTGTCGTCTATGTCACTGAACTATCTTTTTGCAAGTATAATTCTGTAAACATCGGATTAAGTTAGTTCCCGTCGCGATTCCATCAATATGTAAAACTGGCCATCCCAGAATATGGTGGTCAAGTGATGTCATATCGACTGGAAACAATTCTTCTATGATCTCTATCGTCTTCTGAACCCGCATCATCATAAATGATGATAACCACATTAAAGCTGCCCAATATGTCCTGCTGGTCTCTCCTATGAACAAGGTGATTCTGCTCAGCTCGATTAAGTGTCTCGAGTTTGAAAAGTGTGAAACTGTCCCACCAGTAAAAGGCCGTAACAGATGGGCTACATGCTCAGCGGCTCTATAATATGTCAGGAAACTAATGATTCTAAATCTTAGGGTATCGGTATGATACATTCACATTTGGATCTTAGACAGCCCATACAGTCTTTTGAAACAAGGTTTTCTTCGTTTGGTGGATTGGTCGAGCTCTCGGCCAATGACATAGATGACGGCCTGAAGGCGCCCGCAAATGTGACGGTTCATAGAGTCGCGTTACCAGTCGTCGGGGAAGCAGGACTGGGACCTTTAAACAACTGAAGATCAATGCCTCAGTTACACTAGGAACACTTTATATTACGAAAAGACGAATTGAGCCTTAACAGCTTAGAACACATGTTAACCTAAATCCACACTGAGGGGTAGAAGAGTGTAATTTGTACGATTGTGTGAAATGGGAGAAAAATGGTGAAATGCGTCAAAGTCTGCAAAACTGCGTTTACAAATATTTTATTTCCTTTTCAGATTTCTTTTTCAATTGGTTGACAGGTAGTATTCATCGTTATTTTTTATGTTTCACGCTACATTGCATTGTGTTGCGTTGATTTGGGTCGCCGTGGCATTGTATTTATTTTCGGTTTATGCTGAGCCCAGATTAACTACTCTTAAGGGTCACTCTCTCAGAACGTATTAAAACGCTTAGCAAATTACAACACAAGATAGAGTCTGTTACAAATTTTACGGTGACGAAGCCGGCTGTCCGCCATTAATTTAACACGCTGAATAAAACAATAGCAAATGTTGCGCGAAGCAGCAAAACGGAGGCTGCACTTCCCTAACTGCTCTACCACTTCTTCCTTTTATGAACTAACTTCGTGTGTGTGTGTGTTTGTGTTTGCTAAGTTAGTCTTACTTTTTTCAGAGTTTTTCCTTAAAAGTGGCAAAGTTAGATAATATTGTGCACCGATATTATACAAAAGTTGTAGAACTCTCTTACCTGGTAGATATGTGATCAATTTATTGTCAACAGTTGAACGTGTTGATGAGTGGTTGAAGCGATGTCTATGTTTCGACCCAACCAACACGGATTATCTGTCCGTCTCTATGGCAGATAATGTGTCTGTATGTTTATTATTAAAATATTTTATTCCATCAATATACCTAGAAGTAAAACTTACAATACTTATCCATACTTCAACATACAGATTTCTAGTTTTTTTTTCATTGAATTCCCTAAAAATATTGAATGAGGAAGAAACAATAGGAAAAGTCAAAATTATGAAAACATTGCAAAAATCTATATGGCATATTAAAACTAAAGAGTCCTTTCACCAGTATTTGACTATAGTATTTAATTATGAAAGTATCAGAATTTTAGAACACCAAATTTTACAATATTAAAATTATTTTTGAAACTAAATGTCAAGCTAAACAAAATTTTAATCCAAATCAAAATATAGTCGTTTGGTTTTCAATTTCGTTAAGTTAATTTTGACATCAAATTTAACTGAAATATTATTAAAAATGTAAATCAGGGGCATTTAATGTTTTTTTTAATTAAGAAAATTTAATGAATTTCTAGCCCTATTTTTAAATCTAATAATAATGTTAGTGGAGCCTTTAAAATAGTAGACGAGTAAACATTCAGCAGCCTATTCCTTTTCACTATTAAAGAATTGGTAAACAGTCTCCCAAAGTGGAATACAAGATTTTAAGATTTTTTTAAATTTTCTTTACCAATAAATCTTGTATGACATCACTGTTCAACATCCGATTTTATCCATTTTTTAGAACCATTTTTATTTTATATTACCCGAACAATCAAACTAGTAAATACAGTTGTAGATCAAACGTTATGATATGTCGTCTTACAGATTAGACTTGGGCCTAAGGAAAGCCTTTCGATGCTACACGCGTATCGGTCTGAGAACGTTTTAATTTACTCTCGTCAAATTTGATTGTATTGAATTTCTAGCTATGACGCAAGAAAATCATCTAAAATTCACTACAGAAAGTCCTGTTTGCCTCACAAATTTAGCTATGTTTGTTCCATGTATAATAAACAAGTATAGCTATACAGAATTTTTATTAAAAGACTGTTCAGAATCATTTGTTAAAGAAATTATAATAAATATTTCACTACTACGTACATGAACTCAACTCAGATAAATTCCACACCTGCTTCTGTACCTAACTTGTACATCCAAAATTTTGATTTGGTTAAAATTTTGCATAACTTGACATTTAGTATTAAAAATAATTTTTAATATTGTAAAATGTTAATTTGTGTCAAATGACAAGTATACCCTGAGAAATGAAACAATGTAGTTTCTCATCACAAATGTAGAAATTTAACATTTATCTTAAACTGTTACTCACACAGACGAATAGAGAAAACTTTATACTGAGATAAAATTTTTAATTATTATTTGAAAAATCTGTAGTCATCTACAACAAATTTTGAAATGGTATGTAGTCTGCAGAAACGCTGCAAATAATAAATAAATGTAATGAAGAGACACAATCAGAGAATGCACACTAGACTTCATTAAATGTGTTACTTGGATCTGTCCCGGTTGGGCTATAACTCTATTACCATTACTGTTTATCTTGCTGCCAGCTGCAAAAGAGGTTCTAGGACAGTTACAAGTTTTATCATCAACACTTAGAATTGCTCCCTTTACACGACAAAGTTAACAACTCATATTAATTTTTTTGAAATTTATTCAAGCCACAACGTTCTAAATCAGTAACATACTATTTGACCGTTGTGATTAGGCAACAAGAACAGAGCTTTTAGTAAACTAATTGCAAGGATCGTTAGAAGGTCGCAGTTAGGAGGAATGTGTCCTATTTTATGTTCAGTGTTACTTACCGTTCACAGATTATTGCAATTTCATTTCTCTTTTGGTACAACATGCACTATGTTATGTACAGTTTTTATTAGAGAAGGTACTGCAAATATTAAAATACGTATATGTTTCATAATTAACTCTGAACTGATGAGTATCGATTTATACGACAAAATTTGTAGTAGGCGAGGGGAAAAAACGCGTTGGATGGTATATGAGTGTTGGTATGTATATAAGTTGTAGGTGAGGCATGTGGAGAGCGTCTCCCGAGCAAAAAGGAGGCTTGCAATTTGCCTTGGTGTTTGATGGTAGAGGCGGCTGTAGTTAAATGTGTAATTGTGTATACAAAAATATACGACGTTTCTGGTCAAGAGTTTTCTACAAGCAGTAGTAACGAATTATTTTACTATATATGCAAGAGTTATCAATCTCAAATTAAAGTTTATAAAGCATATCTATTTAATATTTATTTGATTAATGTTAGTGAAGTAAAATAAGTAAACTAATGTTACTACAGGAACTGAAATTTCCAGGTAAACACCTAGAGAGCTATGTTTTTGGAACATAATTATTATTACTTGTATACGTAACTAAATTTGTATATACGTTTTCTACACATCTACACACATAAATAATGCCTACACATATATAGATTTTTACTACTTTCTCCAGTCACCAGCCTGAATAAAAAATCACAAGTTACTTATGTTTTCAAACATAAGAATAAATTATTAATATGTAAAAAAATTTAAAAATATATTTATTAACAACATAGTAAATTTCTGCATATGTATAAGTATTACAGACCTATTTCTTTTACAGAATGGATTAAAGGATCTACATTATCCAAAAATCTGATTATTTTAAAACCACGATGTCTTAGATTGTTCTAACAATATTGTTACGACAATCCCAGTTGTCGGCAGGTTTAGTTACGTAAAAGTTCTACACGTTTCTCCACTAGCCGATCAGGATTAGCGTCCCGGTCAAGGCCGCACACAAGTATCATCTAGACCTTTCGAGTGCTTGTTAATTTCGCAAATTATGCTGACATGGAAAATTATTCTAGAACATCTGCAGGTTATATATAAGCAACAGCGGCTGGTTTAGTTAGTAAGTTACACCTGGTGAGATTGTAGAGCGCGGATCATGTGGTTGTTGTGAAAAGTGATTACTGTGTTATAATCAGTGTAGAACTTCTAATAGTTGACATTATTATTGCGTGTATTGTAATGTAACGTTATTCCCGATAAGGAAAGAAATGAGAATAGGCCTATTTATAATTTGGAATGTATTTATATCTTCCTTCTGAGTAGCGGATTCCTTTAAAATCAAGCCCCGCGTTTGGACGCCATCTGTAATGTAACGTGTTTTCCACGGGTTATTTAGCCACACGTTGGTTGCGTCATCTGTAATGTAACTAGTGCGTTACCGAAAATAAAGTGTCGATCTGTATTTGCTTAGTGAAAAATAATTGTGAAGAAAAGTTTATTCTGAAAGGGTAAAAACCGCCTTGTTGCGGTAATCGATTTCAGCTTCGACTGGCTATACGTCTTGTTCCCAGGTTACGCAGTCAGGCTCGTTCGTTAGTCCACACTCCTTGCTGCTGCCTGTAATTTTTCTGAAAATGATTTGATATTTCTACTAATAACAACTCCTTTCGATCAGATTGATGAAATTTATTTTTATTTTATTTATTCAAGACAAAAATAGTCGTCCTTTTGGTCGAACAAGGTCATAGTCGGGTCGACTCGGTTGCTCAATTCGATTGTGCCAGTATACAAATTTTATGAAACATTAACTTTAAAAAAATAATAATAATCTCAGGGTTCTGGGTTCTTTAAGACTGCTATGGAAGTCAGCAAATACAATAAATAAAGTTTGGTTGCTAGGTAACGGCGAATATTTTGGCTCACTAGGGTTAGCGGTGAGACGGACAAACTGGCCGCTGATGTAGTCAGTTGAGAACGCTATCCGAAAATGTTCTCGCTCCGTCTCTTTGGAAATAAATGATTTTTAGTGTGTTCTCAGTTTTCATTTAAGTTTATTTCTTTTGTTGTCACTTGTGTTCAGTTTGTTGGCGTTTGTTGAGTTAACCTGAGTGTTGTGTAGTCGTAGTTGTAGATTAATTACTCGAGTGTTCTCACCCACACAGAAGTGTTCGAATTTTGCTTTCACTTTTCGTGATCGAAGTTTTCTTATTTCTTGGTGTTTTCGTCTGTTAATGGCAGTTAGTTTATTCTTTTCTTTTATAAGATAACTAATACTTTGATTTGCAGTTGTTTATACTGTTCTACTCGTTCATAAACTGATTCCTTGTTTTACATTACCTTTTGGGTTATACAGAACTCATCTGCCCTCTCTTGAAGTTAACAATGGAATAATTATTTTCCGTTTCTTCGTCAACGGTCTTGCCCAAGAAACTCTAGCCTGCTATTGGTTAATACCCGTGAACTCTGGTGTCACATGACCAGTTTACAAAAATCAAATATCTTTACACCTATGCTAAAAAATACTTCCTTCCTAGCTTTAGATCATATTAAATTTCAGTTACTTAGTGGTTTTCCTTGTAAAATTATAAGTATAAGACCTCATTTCACATGAGTTGGTCATTATAAAGGATGATTTCTCACCTTGCAAAATTTCTAATTTTGGGCCTAAACTTTACTTTCACATTTGTTATATCACTTTACAATTCTTTAAATTAATCTAGTATGTAATATTACCATTAAAACAATTAAGTTCATCACATAAATTTTGTCCCTTTCCGGTTTTATCACATTGGTTTACTAATCTACACATTTCTGACATTATTTCCTTTGTATTGAATTTGTGGCCTCGGCCACCAATAGCATTTCATTAACATATTCTCAATTACATTTATCATTACCTAGGTTTTTGGTTTTGAACCCTTTTTCCTGAGTTACACCTTATTACATGAGTCTTGACTCTTAACATGTTTTAACAGGTTTGTATTTTATGATTTATTATAAATTTTATTTGCTTACTGCACTCTTGTATTCAACTGATTTATTTTTTTGCATTTTATGACCTATTTTTTAGAAGTTTATTATTCATTTAAATTGGTAGAATAATTGATTTTACGCAATATGACTTCTACTGAATTGAGCAATTATTTATTTAAAACATGGCTATCATTATGTCGCGTTACAGTATACAACGTTAATTTAAATTACTGTGTGAGAGAATTTTGTTGATTTCAAATTGTTATTTGTGCCTCATTAAAGCTGGCAATTAGTGATTTCATTGGTGTCTGTATTTTGTTTCACTGAACAAGACGATAATCAGTAAGACCGTTGTAACAACATAAAAAGTTAAATGACGTTATCACAAAGAACAGTAAGACAACACAACCAATATACTTTGACTATACGTTCTCTTAAACTGAGGTTACTGAAATAGTCAATAAAACGACGTTTCAATGAACTGAATCTCAGTTTGCAATCATAAGTTTAATTCATTAAAAATTTCTTCTTTTTCCAAGATTGAATCATACGTTCCTGTTAAATATACTTGTAAAAAGCACTGGTGGGTTACTTTCCTTATAAACAAATCTATAGGAAACTATATAGAATAAAGAGTCATCAATATTTTTATTTACTACGTTAAATATCATTCTGACTTCAAACAACTTATAAATTTGCAAACACACAGAAACTTGTACGAATAAAGTTACTTTAATGTAAATTATCTTGTAGTCTTAGTATAACAGTTGTAACGTGACGGTTCCCTCAGAATAAAAATTTTAACATAAATAGATTGAAGTATAAAACAGTAAGAAAGTAGTAAAATTATGTCATGAAATATATGTATTATTAAGTAATGTTAAGAATATTATAAAATATAATAAGAGAACAAAAGTCTCAAACCTATCTAGATTGAATAGATTGAACATTGGAAACATAATTACAGTAGATAATAAGTTATGTTCAAAATAGGTGAAAGCCTATAAGGTTTAGAATAACTGGGTAACCAAGACTTGGAATGATAATTGAATATACTAAAAAAGAAAATAATAAGAAAAACCAATACAATTAGATTAAGTAGTTGCATCTGCTTGTGACAGATAAAAACAGACAATTCAGAAAAGCTATGGTACTAAATAAATGGTGAAAAAAGTATTATTTTGTATGATAACTGTTATAATGTTTAGTAGGTAACAAGGACCATTATTGTGTACTGAAGAAAAATAAAGATGAAAAGAATAGTTTTAAGTAAAAGATAGTGATAAGAAGTGAGAAATAAACTGATTTAGATTAAGAAATAAGTAATAACAAAAGTTTGAAAGGACAAACTGTAACCCCTCTTTCCTTTCATGTCTTTTTATATGTATAATTTTTTTTTTTTTTTTGAAAGGGAAGCCACAAGTTAATTAGAACTAGGCCGGAGCCCAGAGAAGCCAAAAGTGTGCTGGGTCCAGTATGACGGGACTTGCAATGAAACTCGGTTGTAATATAACAATAACAGTTTTTTTGTCCCCATCATTCGCTACATGTAGATGAAACTTTATGACATAATTATCACAAATAAATCACAAATATATCATAAATAAGTAAGCCCCATGTTTTAATAGTGTGAAAAGACAAGGTCTGTATATCAGTAACAAGTATTATATATATATATATATATGTATATAGAATAACGTTCAGTAAATATATAATTCTCCCCCCCTTTGTGACTAGCTTAACATAGACAGAAACATAACAACACATACAGAAACATAAAGGCACATATACTCACAATTATCCACAAATATTCTAAACACGAATGCCCCTGGAATACACCTGCTTTGCAGGCAGTGTTACTACCATGCCCCCAAAACCAGCAGTCATAAATGTTCGCCCATCAGTCACCGCCATTCACCAATTTCTATTAATCTAAATAAATGAGAAAACCCCAGAAAAGATGATAATCACTCATAACCCATAAGAGAGACCGGACCGCCCATATGTACAGTAATCCACTGATAATTGCCCCATCATGAGCATATGAAAACTTTAAGCTTCTTCAACAGCATAAAATAAAATTAAAAAAAAACTACATCACCTGATTTTAAGCAATTGTTAAGCGGTTCTAAAACGTTAATTTGTTTTACAAATTCAAATGGATTTGTTAATAATCCGCACCGTGAGGACCAAAAAATTCTATGAGAAGAATCCAGGTACGGTGGACCAAAAAGTGTTGAATATCAGGCCCAAGTGGGCTAAAAAATGCTTTGTGAAGTGAGTAATCCTGTCGGCGGGTACCAACAACGTTTGTACAAAATAGGCAGTAATGCATGGATTGGCTCAGTCGGAGTGAAAAATGATAAAATTGTGGACTGTATTGAATTGATTTTAATGAATTTTCCCAAGTTACATTACATGTTTTAATTTATTGAAATCAGGTTGGCTAATAATGCATGTTGCATGAAACTATTAAAGAATTTGAATTAAATTGATAGTTAGTTATGGCGCTAGTTGGCCATAAGTAAGAATATGCCGGCCTAAAGCCTACATTAAATGTCGACAGAGTGAATAACAGCAAGAAAGCTGGGCGTACCGACCGCCACGAGCGTTTGACACAAACTGTCCAAAGTTCTAACACGAAAAATTGGACCGAGGCAGTAAGCAGATTAGCCAACCTAGAAAGCGAAATTATCGCGCTACCGTACATAAGCTGCCCGTCAAAATCAAATGATTTTTTAACATTTTTTAATAAAGTATGATACATCTTACAACTTAATTTAAAAGGATACAGTTTTCTTAATAATAAGAGTTAGATTCAAGGCTAAGTTGAACCTTGAGTTATGAGATTAGATAACGGCAGTCCGTTACTGGCTTAGAGATAAGCATGCATAAGATAAGCCTAGAGATAGGCGTTTGTAAGCCAAGGTTGGCGAACAGCTGTTTCAGACATGAATAGAAGTCTGGTTTGACCAATATTACCATCACATAGTGTATGTGCACAGTATATAACATTACAAAACATGAAAAAAATACACAGTTGTACAATGTTTAATGCATGATCGGAAGCTCATCACATGATGGACCGATAGTTTGTAACCCTATGCATGTCATAGATGGTTACTGTAAAATTAGTTGAGACCCGTGGACCTGTACAGAGAGTTCATTACATGAACAAATTGTTACTGAACATGTTGCAATTACATGTTCAAGCGTATATTCAGCAGGGCGGCATGTATTGACCTAGTCATGCTGTTCCTGAAGTTTCAGGAACTAACAATATGTAATAATGTATGAACAAGCTAGATGCTGACTGAATGCAAGCCCAAATATGACATGTATGCCATAATTTAAGTAAAAATAATTGTGCATGCTTACTTGCAAAATGAATACAATATAAAATAAATCTAGACGTGGCAGTTACATGCGGCAGACGCAAAACAATAGTTTTTACATAAACGCAATTTATGTGAATACAATAACAATAATTTAGATAATTACAATATGAATAATTGCAATGTCAAATAACAGATCAATACTGTAATTACAGACATAAAACAATTGAAAATAAGTTTAGAAAATAACCAAAGTTTTACACAATAGTGAGGAAGACATGAGGCATAAATCAAATGTTGCATATACGAAAATACAAATAATAATAAAAGCCTTGCATATTAACTAAACTAATACTTACTTGAGCAAAACAGACAGTTGCTGACTCAAAAAATAATTAAGCTTATGCTAAAACAAGTGCTTATAACTAACAAGTTTGGAACATTTGACTTATGTGTCTTTAAAATTAAACAAAGGTAATAACTCCTTTTCTTTATTGTGCGTCCCCTTTAAAATCTTTAAAAACCCTTTAAAATGCGATGGCGCAAAATTGATAAGAAAAAATATTGTGACAATTCATCACAATTAGGTTGACCAAATGGTCGTAATAAGTAATAAGCCAGTGGCTAAATAAAATAGCATTGTGCTAAGTAATCATAACTTTGTCAAATCTCGTCTCGCGCTGGTAACAGACATAACTTATGTATTGGTCTCCGCAAAACACCCGTAGGCGTGCGAATCTCCACGACACGAACCAAGTTATCTGGGCCGGGAAATGTGGCGATAATTACGCCAAATTTCCAAGCTAATGGAGGTAAATTATCCTCAATAAGCAAAACTAAGTCACCAATGGAAACATTATCCTTGGCAAACTTCCACTTGTGACGCTGGTGTAACTGGTGCAAATAATCGCGAGACCATGCCTTCCATATGCCTTGGACAAACCTCTGAAGAAGTTGCCAACGCCCAAGACGAGAAACAGGAACGTGAGAAAGGTCTGGGTCCGGTATCGCCGTTAAGGGTGCGTAAATCAAAAAATGGCAAGGTGTAAGTGGCACCGGGTCGTTAACATCTGAAGAGATAGCAAATAAAGGTCGAGAGTTCAGACATGCCTCTATCTGAGACAAAACGGTCGTGAACTCTTCGAAGTTGAGTATAGATTTGCCTACCACGCGGCGCAGATGAAATTTCAAACTCTTTATGCCGCTCTCACAAAGGCCACCAAAATGAGGTGAGGAGGGCGGAATAAATGACCATGATATCCCCTGAGAGAACGTGAATGACTTGATCGATGAGATGGCATCCTTATTGTGCCAAAAGTTGTAAATATCATGTAAGATAGTGGGGGCCTTCCTGAAGTTTGTGCCATTGTCGGAGTACAGTTGACTGGGTATGCCCCTACGGGCCATGAAACGACGTAATGCGGTTATAAACGCGCTGGCCGTAAGGTCGGAAACCAATTCCATGTGAATAGCCCTAGTTGCTAATCAAATAAACAAAGATACGTATGCCTTAGAAAGAGCTCTAGACTTCTGCCCGCCATGACGAATCATGAAGGGACCACCATAAGCAACCGCGCAAAATACAAACGGCCTAGAAGGAGTGACTCTAGGGGATGGTAAAATACCAAGCCTTTGTACCTGCTGTTTGCCACTAAACCTGATACAACTCAAACATTTTCGAATAATGGAACGATTGACTAACCTGGCATTCACAATCCACCAACGTTGACGCAGTGAATGATGCACGAGTTGAGCACCAGCGTGAAGTAAACGAATGTGTTCACGTTCAATGATAAGGTGTGTAATATGCGCCGATGGGGGTAATACAATAGGATGTTTAGAGTAGTAGGGTAATTGGGAATGCTGTAATCGTCCGCCTACGCGTATCACTCCCGAGTCGTCAAGAAACGGGTCGAGAGAAGCCAACTTACTCCTAACGGAAACAGAAGATCCGTTACGAAGACAATTAATTTCGGCTGCGAAGTGGAACGACTGAGATTGTTTTATGAAGAAGTTGAGAGACTGATGAATTTCTACAGGGGTAAGATCGCCCGTAAGTTTGTCAGCACTTGAATGTCTAATATTTCTGATGAACCGAAAACAGTAAGCGTATACGCGCGTTAGACGATGCAACGAGGAAAAGTCCAAAGAGAGGTCAACAGCCAGGGTAGACATTAGAGAAAGGTTATGTGTATGTTTCTCTTCCGCGGTGACTTCAGAAGACGACGGAGTGGCCGGTACGAAGGATGGGAAGGGATCAGACTCTGACTATTGAGACAGACAGCTAGGACCGTGCCACCAAAGTGAGCAATCGCGCAAAACGTCAGGGAGACACCCCCTGGATATAATATCAGCAGGATTGTGTCGTGAATCAATGTGATGCCAAGTATAAGTTTGCGTACCACGCTGAATTTCAGCAACCCGATTAGCTACGTATGTTTTCCACCGCGTAGACTGGGCATGAATCCAGTAGAGAGCCACCATAGAGTCAGAATACAAATGTACACTATCAATAAACGAATAAAGAGCAGGCAGAGTTCGATGCGAGGCAATGACACCTGTCGTAGGGGAGCCACGCGAGATTTGGAACACAAGAGGTGACAGGAGACAGTAGAATCTTGATAAATGACTCTGACATACATACAACAGCCAAACCCCCTTTCAGAAGCATCCGAAAAACCATGCAATTGAACTGTAGCTGCCTCACGCTTGCAACGAATAGATCGGGGGACCACAATTTTGCCAATCAGACCCAATTTGTCACACAAAAAATGCCAATCCGAACGTGACTGACCGGAAATCGGTTCATCCCAACCAAGCTTGCAAAGCCAAAGTAAGTATATGAGTATATATAAGTATATATAGTAAGTATTTGATGCTACTGAATTGATAGCGCCATCATCGATGAGTGTCATGTGCCCAAGATCCATATATTCTTTGATAAAGGCCGCGTAGTCCCGAGCGAGCTTAGCATCTCGCCTAAATCGACGCTCTAAGCTTAAGAATCTTGATTCAGCACTCGTGTAAGATTCCCCCAAGTGGGGATTATCAGACTTAAATGGAAGTGACACCACAAATCTACCCTCGTGGTTGCGCTGGGTAGAGCGCACAAAATGCTCTTCACAGGCTGACTCGTTATCAGGGGTATTGTCAGGGATAGTTTCTGCTTCCCAAAATCTTTCGAGAGATTGCAGAATTTGACTGTCGTTGTTCCTTGCTAGGAACGAACCAGCAGGACCCTCGTTGCGGCAGTGCTTGGGCAGGTTACCAGCCAAAATGTAGCCCAGTTTTGTTTCCTGAATGATGGGAAAATTGGGGCCGCGTGTGTATTTATTGGTTAAGATCAAGTCCAGATAAAATTGTGCCCCTAATAGTATGTCGATTTGCGACGATATATTAAAATCGGGGTCAGCCAGGAAGATTTTGTTTGGAATGCGGAACTGGTTGATATCAAACGAGTTTGAAGGCAGATTGTGAGTTAAAGTAGATAAGACGGCACATTTCGCCTCGAAACTATATCTCTGATAGCGAGAACTAATACGTATAGAAGCAATATCAGTTGCGCAACACGCTGTATTGTTTATTCCTGTGATTGGTATATTAGATTTAGTTAAGTTGAGCTGTAACTTCTTTGCAAATGATTTTGTACAAAAATTTATCTGTGAACCGGCGTCGAGGAGCACCCTAGCCCTATGTCTGTTGCCAGCCTGGTCAACGACAGATACAACTGCTGTGGATAAAAGAACATTATTTTTGCACTCTAATTTAAGCGAGCAATAATTGCTGCTGGCAGCTGTTGAGTTCGGCACGTAATTTGCGTGCAACAATGTGTGGTGTCGCTTTGAACAGATTTTACACATCTGTTTACTCTTACAGCTAGCTATAAGATGACCTGATCTAAGGCAGTTGCTACAACATTTATGATTTGTAACAAATTGTCCCCGCTCAGCGGTGCTTAATATACGAAATGTATTACATATGTAAAGCGGGTGGTTGGATTTACAACACACGCATGAATAATGATTTGCCGCTGTGTGATAGCTCTTAAATGTAGTGCTGCCAGCAGTATTTCTTGAATTAAATTTCTCATGTTTATTGTTAGGTCTTACATTAAGTTTGTTGAGTTGCTGTCCGGGTTCAATAGGCATTGTATTTTCTAACAGCTGTCTACGTAAGTTTAAAAAATGCGTGAAGTCTTGAAAGCTAGGTAGTTTGTCAGGGTCTATTGACTCCTTCCAAAGTTTGAAAGTAATAGGGTCGATTTTGGTGGATAGTAACTATATAGTGATAAATTCAAATGAATTCACTGACAGCTTCATTGCTGCCAGTGAATTAACGGAAGACGTTATTGTGTTAGTGAACTCCGCCAAACTTTGGACCGAGTCCTTTATTGTCGACTTGACCTGAAGTAGGTTTTGCACATAGTATTTAGCTAGTATGAATGGGTTGTTATACCTTTCGGACAGCAAATTCAACGCTATTGTATAATTTTCTTTACAGATAGGTAATGACTTGATTAAATCTAACGGTTCGCACTTGAAAGAAGAATGTAAATAATATAATTTTTGCACTGGTGTTAAATCAGATCTTGAATGCACTAAATCGGTAAAAATTGAGTAAAAATGTTGCCATTCCAATATGTTGCCTGAGAAGCAGGGCAAACTTATTGGTTTTAATTGCATGGGCGTCGATAATACGGGAGGTACAGTCTGAGTATTAAATGTGTCAAGTAATTGCAAAATGTTTGCTTCAGTTGAATATAACATTTCTTCGACCTCAACTCGGTCTGCTTGAGCAACGCTCGTGTCCTTACTAATGAGTTCTATTTCAGACTGCACCTCGTCGTATTTCGAGGCCAAGCTTTTGAGACTTTCCAGCCTTACAGTTAGAAAATGTTTTGTACTTAAAGTTACATCAAACGAATTTACTGCAGATTGTATCCGCACTATTGCGGACTTTAAGCCGCCTCTCTTTCTGGTCAGCACTTTGAGGCCTTCTTCAGACATTTTACGCACCTTGTTTCACTGTTGTTGATGATACCTTGCTGGCGATGTCCTGCAGCGTCGGCTCCTTGGTGAAGATGGCAAACAGCTAGTAGAGGTGACCGCCTTGTGTAAATGACTGTAGCTAGCAGGCACTTGCTAAGATGTTTTTAGAAGGCTGCAAGATGACGAGCGAAATGCTGATGAAAATCACGCCACGGTCGTATCAGCTGACGTGGTAATTCGCCCGTGATGGCCAGAAATAATCGTAGAAAATATTAGATGGAAAATCCAGGTCCGGAGTGACCAAAAAATGTTAATGATCCGCACCGTGAGGACCACAAAATTGTATGAGAAGAATCCAGGCACGGTGGACCAAAAAGTGTTGAATGTCAGGCCCAAGTTGGCTAAAAAATGCTTTGTGAAGTGAGTAATCCTGTCGGCGGGTACCAACAACGTTTGTACAGAATAGGCAGTAATGCATGCATTGGCTCAGTGGGAGTGAAAAATGATAAAATTGTGGACTGTATTGAATTGATTTTAATGAATTTTCCCAAGTTACATTACATGTTTTAATTTATTGAAATCAGGTTGGCTAATAATGCATGTTGCATGAAAGTATTAAAGAATTTGAATTAAATTGATAGTTAGTTATGGCGCTAGTTGGCCATAAGTAAGAATATGCCGGCCTAAAGCCTACATTAAATGTTGACAGAGTGAATAATAGCAAGAAAGCTGGGCGTACCGACTGCCACGAGCGTTTGACACACACTGTCCAAAGTTCTAACACGAAAAATTGGACCGAGGCAGTAAGCAGATTAGCCAACCTAGAAAGCGAAATTATCGCGCTACCGTACAGGATTCATGTTCCAGAATATGCCTTACATGGTAGAAAATTAATCAGTAGATGCTTTACAAGTTAAAAAAATTAATCAGTATATGTTTCACAAGTAAAAAACATTAATCAGTAGATGCTTTACAAGTAAAAAACTTAATCAGTATATGTTGTACAAGTAGAAAAATTAATCAGTAGATGCTTTAAAAAAAAATTAATCAGTGTAGACCTTCGTAAGGTACAAATTAATTAGTATATGCCCAGAAAAAATGTGCAAATTCTTTTCTATTAAAATCTGACTGGATATATATATATAAAAAAAAAATGAATTTACAATAAGGCCTGTTGTGCCCTAGCAGCTGTGGGAGCGCGCCAGCATGCGCTTAACCAAGTTCGACAGGAATCCAACCTGCCTTAGACTGCAAGAACCTGTGCCAGGCAAAAACTATGCCCCATATATTCCCCCGAAAACAGACAAAAGAAAACGAAAAACTCACCATCCCTTAAATGTTAACACCAAGGTGAATTTAATATCAACTACATTCTGTTCCAGCCGGAACAGAATTCCTAACATGTCATTTAAATTTTGTAGTGAGTAAAGTGATGACTATAGGCAATCTGTGAAAATGTTTAAAGGTAAAAATATCCCTAGCACGCTCCCCCAGTGCAGCACACAATTACAAGTATTGTACTTAGTGTTATGAAATTAAGTTATTAAAGTGTTCCTTGAAATTAACACATAATATTCAGAATGATGTTCAGTTGACACCCTCTATAGCAGACTGTCTAGCCACATGGGCACATGGATTCAAAAGATTTTTACGGTAAAACAGGAGCACTGCCGGCCCGGCCCCAAAAGGAAAATAAAAGAGTGCATATCACCTTAATTGTGCTGACTAAGCGTTACATCTTGATCTAGTCACCGACTCCTTCTCCGAACAGGATCTTTTCTGATGGTCCATGGCTGATGAGGATGGAGGTCAATCAGCACGGCCACATCTCCGGCTTAATCGAGAACCCTGTTAATTCATAAAAGTTAGAAAGGTGTTCACAAAAAATGTACACCCAAGTTCAGGTAATTAACCTCAGAACGGGCCTTCAACCAACTCAAGATAAAAGCACAAAGTTGCGTAATAAAGTCTTTGCAAACTGCTTAAAGAGTAGGAAAAAGTCTGCCATGGAATAACTAATTCCAACAATAAAAGATTTTATCAAAAGGCGTAGTGTAAAAGTCATCCGCACACTCTCAACACGCATCGACAGAAAGCAACAGGTTAGCTGGCCACGTGGTGACACCATTATTGCAATTTGCCCAAACTGATTAACTTCAAGGCATTCACAGTATTAAGAATGTTTCAAAATTAATAATGTTTGCTCTATGGGTGTTCTCACAAGTTATTTTTACTGCAAAGTTAATTAACGAGAGTCACACAAGCGATCTGATGCATGTCCGAGCACACTTCCATTCCATAACTACGTACTAACTTTAGCTTCGAATTTATATAACATTCTATACATTTACCATGACAATGACAATTACAGTGACTCTTACAATATTATACTAATAATGAAAGAACATGGGCTATATACTGAATATTAAGTAATTTCCTTAATATAGAAACTGTCAGATCGCACCCACATGCATACGTCTTTTTCATACGGTCTGCATACATTTTGTTATTAATTATTTATTTAATTTTAATTATTTTTAACGCATACAATAATACAATCTCTTACCGGGAGTCTCGTAAATTTCAGCCTGCCATAAGAGCGGAAGAAATAACTGCGCAGTAACTGTTCGGAAGCCGGGAGTCGGTTGATTCTCTGCGAGCCAGGCGGTGAACTGAACTCCGCTGTTACAGTTTAACCAAGCCGACCCTTCCTACGAGGTGCGCGCGCAGCTCCAACGGTTTCGTACAAAGTTCGGCTCCGCCGACCCTTGCTCTAGCGTTATTTTACCATTAAATATTCCACAATTTTCGAGGGCCGGAAATATGCCGGCACAAAACTAAACGTATCTAAAAAGATTATAATGTTACCAAAACCTGCATCTACCTTGGTAGATAAAAGGGAAGAATATTGTGTATTGTGACGGGACTTGCAATTTTCCAGGCATGGTTTAGATTTGAAATGCCGCTCTGCGGAGACAACGCCCACTTGATTAGTAAATCAAGGTTGCCACGCTGCCGCGACGCAATTTAGTGAGCCCGTGGAGCGCTGCAGCGAATTAATACAGCAACCAGAATCAGCTGTTTTCGGTAACGTTTAACAATTTGTAAATAGTTTTGCTGGGCTGGCAACACAAGATTTCGCTCTCATTTCATCTAAATACTTCCGACTGGGAACTTCGAAGTCTGAGGGCGGGGCATAGAATCTGTTCATCTTTTATGAGTCCGTAATTCCATAAAATGTCTCAGGTAAAGATCATTACTTTATTCACTGTTGATTGAATAAGGGGTTATGTGTTTAAATTATTAATGAAAATTGTGTATGTTAATTGTTATTTGGGTGCCTGTTAATCGTGGATATGTGTATCTCAGAGGTTACTTCGGTATATATGAGAGCACGTAGAAATTTTTGCATTTGATTATTTGAGAAATTTAAAAGTAAAGAGGATAGCCTACTACACACATATTCAAGTACCATTTAAATGTAAAAGAAATAACAGATACAAGTAAAAGCAAAAAGTTAAAGTAATTATAATTGTAATTTGATTTAAATGTTGTACATGTTAATGAAAATTTTAAATGTAAATTGTCAAGCTCGCTTATTGCATAAAACCGTATTGCTGGTAACAGACTGTTAGTGTGTATAAAATTTTGACAGTGTGTGTGTGGTCTCGGTGTTATGAGGCGAGAGATAATTGGGGTAGTTATATGTCCTCACGGCCTACTGTACATAAAAAAACGTTACAGTTTCCTCGATCAGAAGAGAGAAGGGGAAAAGCTGAGATGGTGAACTGATCATCCGTTACCATCGGCAGAGATGTCCACTGGAAAGCTCCCCCAGCGCCGTCAGACACACACAAATGCTCCAGAACATCAGGAGGACAGTTGCCCAGAAAGAGGATGAGTACCCACTACCCAGCTTACCAGCACCACTATTAAGCATCATCATCACAGGATTTAACGGGAGTCACCATTTTTAAGAAAAATACAGATGGGAAGTTTCCATTTATAAAAACTCAACAACTGCTACACTTTAGCGTTTTTTTAAGTAAAAAGACATGAATATAAACTTATAGTTTTCAAAATTATAATGAGTAAAATTGTGTGAGAATATGTCTAATGGATATTTAATTGTGATTATTATTAACTGTGTTAAAAGGCGTCCACTTTTTATATGGTCTGATTAATTTATATTGTTAATATTATTTTTTAATTAATGTTATTAATGCACATAGAATATATGTACAGTATATTGCAAGGTAACCGGTTACATCCTAGACCAGACTTAAAGAAAAGAATGCTCAATTAGTGACTTATATACATTTATTGTCTCTTTCTTTACAGTAATGTGTATTAAAATTGTTTCTTGTTATTTTAAACAAATTATACTACTTTCAATGTTCAAATCTTCTTTTGAACTTCTAATTGAAATAAATGTTTCTTTTAGTTAAACAGTGATATAAATTGTAAATGTTCAAAATCTTCTTTAACAAAATTATACTGGAAATAAATGCCTTCTTTACTTTAAAATGATGTAATTCAAAATTCAAAAATTTCTTTTCTTTTGAAAGCTTTAGTAGTAAAAAACAAATTTAGTTTTAAGTTTGCTTTCCTGCTTTGTCGTCTTCGTGTCTTCCCGGTCGATGATCTCGGTCCAGGTCTCAAGCGATCCGTCATCCGTGATCCACGTTCCAGCCACCGCCTCCAGGAAATTCCTCGCTCTGTGTGTCCGTTTCAGCCGCCACGATCAGCAAACGAAGCTCAGGAACGGTAGTAGACGATCTCTTCCTCCGTAGTTATTCCCTGCCGACTCTCCCTGCTATCTCGACTCCACAGGCCCCAAGGACTGCCTGGAATAGATGTTGAACTGGACGCTGACTACACTGCGACTGCTCTTCCTGAGTGCTGTATGAAGACTGCTCGTTGAGCGCTACATGAAAACTCCTCTACTGCTGACTGCAGACTGTTTTTATAATCTCGTACAATAAATGCTGCAGCGCTGTAGAATGACGTCACAGATAATCTGCGCACAGGTGTATTCCCTATACATTCTATGTTAAATTGAGAAACATTTTGGACTCTCCAGGTGTTCATTGACTTCCGTCGTCTGGATTTTTCTAGAACACATACGAATAAATTTCCTTAACCTTCTATTTGATACGGGCACAACACATCACTTCGCTCACATATTAAACTAAATCTTCATAGTCTTTATAATGTCTTATTACTAATTTACACAATTATTCTTAGATTTAGCAATATTCTTACATTCAAACATACACCAATTGTCCTTGACATTCATTACCACTGGTCATAATTAGGTTCTATACATTCACATATTGTGTGACTGCCTGTCACATTGCAATATATTTGTCAAAAATTAAAATATTGTGAATTATATGATGATTAAGTAATGAAACAGAAGAAATCTTTATTAGAGCAGGTGCTGTGAAAATAAATATATTTTGATCCATATTATTGACTGTAAGAGCATCCACTTGTTAGACTGTTTGATTGATTTTTATTGTTAATAGCATTGGCAATTGTTAGTAGGAAAAAGGGCATACATACATATAGTATTTTTATATTATAATGATTAACAGTTTGCTAGAGCATGTCGTCTGAATGTATGTTCTGATTTTTATTATAATTTGTGTTAAAAGCATCCACTTGTGACACTGTTGGATTAATTTTTGTGGTTAGTGGTATTGGTAATTACTATTCATGCAATAAAAAATATATTTTTTTTTTCTAGATAGAACGAAAGGTAGTAACTGATATAAATAAATACAAGAATTTATTGTTTCACACTGTAGTGAAACATGTTATGATTATAAAGCACTAATAAAAGGATTGTTACTGTTAAATGAGTCTCTTATTGAAAGTCCTGTCACCATGGGTTCCAGCATATTTTAGCTTCATCTAGGCCAAGTGTCTAGTTTTGAATTTTTACGTAACGACTACCAACAACCGTTTCAGTATACAGGATGTGTTAAATAATGTTAAGTACGTTAATAGATAAAATAGTGTATAAGGAATAGATATTGAATGTTAACTTGTCTTAGAAATAAGCATTAGTACTTTCAGAAGCAATAATATTCCAAGGTACCCTAGATATTATTATGTCTATAGTACAAACCAGATGTTTCATAAAAAATTAATGTTCACATTTTGTAACCAGTAATAAAAATTCATGTTAGTAACATAAGATCAAATGTAAAGCAATGGAAATTAGTAGTATAGCAAAAATACTAATTTTAAACATAAAGTGTTTCAGTAGGCCGAAACTAAGAAATGTTATTTTATGAATTAGAGTACAGAAACCTATGTTATGAGATCTTAAATGATCAGGAGGAAAAAAGCATGTCATTGGCGATAATCGTATTACGATTTTACAGAGAATAAGAAAGATATGTTAAAGTGAATATTTTTGGTCATTTTGATCACAAAAAGTGACGCCAATACTAGACTAACAATGCTAGAGGTGAAACCAATGTGCATTTTCACATTTTGTATTAGGAAGCCCAAAATTGGGACGAACCTAGTTAGTTGACTGTAGGAATTCGAGCTGTAAAGAACGGAGGCTCTGTGTCACCTTAATACAAGAAGTCAAATTCCGAATTGATCCCAAGATAGGTTAGGTGAAGAGTGACTATAGTTCATAACCTACGAGTGTTAAATAAAAATTGTGAATCATTAAAAATAATCAGAAGGGAATAACAGTGAATAAATAATAACCGTGATTAAGAAAGTGTGTGTTTAAAAAGGAAAGTATAGTGTTAAATTACATTCTTAAAATGGTGTATTAACTAATTATCAGAACCCAACCTGCAAAACTTTCTATATATTTATGAACTATTTATTGCACCAACACTGAACTAAGACACTAACACTTGTGTAATTATTTCATATTTAAGCAATTATTTCTTTGTATTTAAATTTTTGAAAAGTATAACATCACAAGACTCTTTTAAACTCAAAGGGACATCGTTTTGCAATTACGAACTGTTCGTTGTTTTGGTTATAAGATATTGTTTTGTTATATTATAGTTAAGTGTATATTGTTATGTTTTATACTTCACAAGGGACATTTCCGCTAAAATTATTGTAGTCTAAAAGAATCCACGAGGTTATAATTACATAACGTAAATTATTAACCTATGACAGAGTTGCTGAATATCATTGTACCAACCGCTGAGCGGATAAATTAAATAGCTGGGATAATTCAAATTAAGTAATATTTTATTTATTGTGAATTCAGAAGAAAGGAAAAGAATTTCAAAAGAGAATAAAAGAATATTGAATTTAATTCATTTTGTATGATTAATTATTACAATAGTTAATAATTTTTCAATTTTACGAGTGCTAGCGTTTTCATAAACAATGGAAGTATAAGTTGTCATTACCTTTTGTTTTGTGTGCCACGTAAGATTTAAATTATTAAACTAGGTGAGTGAATAAGAAATAAAATAAAGAAATTAATTAAAGGAAAATCAACATAAAATTAAAATTGTATAAAATTAATATTTTTTAATTGACCATTACGAGTTACCGTTTACACATTGAGGCGAAAAGTAACAAGGAAGGCAACCAATTAATTAATGATTTTAATTAAATAAAAATCGTAGAAAAAGTATAGAAACATATATTTTTACACACAAGTAGAAGAAAAGACTAAAATCATTTTAGCATATTACATGAATTGGCCCAAAAAAGTGGGGCTCTACATCTAAAAATATAGAAACTCAAAATTTATGTATACATTACACAGTATACATACAACCAAATTTTTATTCTACAACACAAGAAAGTATAGTGTTGTAGAATTTGAAGTAAATTTATATCTAATATAAATATTTCCTTTTGAATAACTTTTATCACACAACAAAACTAAGAGAAATGCAATCTCATAAAATATTCTAACATTTACGCAATTAGTATAGTGTAAAAATGAAAGTTCATTTGTTTCTCTTAACAACTTCAGTACAGTACAGTTTGCAGAAAACTGCATCTAGCACAGTCGTAATACTAAAATTATATTTAACATATGATTATTTTTAAAACAAAGAGTAAGTGGTAAAGTTCAACTACAACAGAAAATGTTGAAGTATATTTTAAAACAGAAATTAATGCGGATATTCATTATATTTGTTATGAAGATTTGCCCTGATTTAGGCCGAGCAGAGTAATGAGCACAATTGAAAATTTGTTGGTTGCTTCCATTCATAGTTGAGATAAATTATTGTTAAGTTAGAGTTATAATAATAATTTTCGTACTTATATTTCTCCTCCGCACTTATTTACATTGATAAGTTTTTCATTTCTTTTGAAACGACTTGCAACGTGTTTGATACCCTAAATATTTTTCAATTAATTTATGAAATTTAAAAACTACCACAGAGACCGGCAAGAGCACATGCAACATGATTTGATTTCATGACACCAAATATGATTTGATGTAAAAATACAACGTTCATTGTTACGCTTATAGAAAACTAATATTCATACTTGTCTTGATAACCGCCATCATTGACAAATCCGCTAGCTGGATTCATAAAATTGTATCTACAAGAATAGTACCGAAATTAGGTATTTTAAATACAACTGAAATTTACCCTGAACAAAGCTAACATAATTAAACTTACTTGTATAATTTGTGAATCGTATTTTAGTTATGACTATAAACAAAACTTAAAAAAATATATATAAACACTTGGTAAGTTTTACAGTTTTTATTAAAATCTGGCAGTTGTTTCAGCATATTAAGCTATTCTCAAAGAGAAAGAACAACTAAACAAAACAAAACATGGTCTTAACATAGTATCCGTAAACAAACGTAATCTTTTTTCATTACTAGTAGACAATAAAGGAAAATCAAACATACTAGAGAAAAATGGAGTTCATAAAATATACTGTGCAAAATGCGATGCTACTTACAGTATATCGGACAATGTGGCCGTATTCTGAAACATATACAGAAAGCGATTTTAACTAATACAGCCAATGCAGGTTTTAAAGATAATTGTTTACAATAACATACATAACATTGTACATTGTATAGATTGTAACAGTATACATTGTATTTTAGTTCATTGTTGAGACTTCATAGATACAAAAACATAACACTACTGCACGACATACAGAAGGGACAAAAATTGATTTGTTAGAGATTTTAGGAATTAAAAAGCAATAAAACGTAACAAAAATGTAACAACCAAACAAACTGAACTCTGTGTATTCCCTTTAATAAAAGTTGTTGTTTAGTTTAGCTAATTTTTATATTTTGCCTTCCGATTACACTTAGTTTTTACTGACAATTCACCTTCCGCCTAGCTTCCTCACCCCCTTCATTAAACACACCCCACACATGTTCGGATACACACCCTAAACACATGTTCACCACGCTTACAGTCTTTGTTTAGTTTATATGTTCCTTCTTTATAAGAATAGCTAAATAAGCTCAAACATATGTCAGAGTTAAATAAAAACTGTAAAACATACCAAGTGTTTATATTAAAAAAAATATATTTATATTAATATGTTTCACCAAGTGCCCAACGAGTCATCACTCAATATCGTGATGAATATATACTTTTCTACCAAAGTTCAGAGAGACATGCTAAGTTTATAATCATAAAAGTGTTATTGTATTCCCACTAAACGTTGTCAGCTTATTATTGTAAAGTCAATCGGTCGCATTTGTTGTATATTTATATAAATAAGCTACATTAAAACATATAACGCATGTTATGTAGACAAGTAACTTAATATTATTTTCGTTTTTACAAAGTAATTATATAATGGAAATTACATAATTGCAAATGAATCTAATGTTGTATTCACAAGAAACTTTGGTTCACAGAATTTTTCTTTTTTCTCAGAATGTTTCTTGAATCTGAGACTCTTTATGTGTACTTAAAAGAGAAAATTAATTAGACATAATTTTATTGTTAACTCTTTCAAGACGTTGTATAACAAATAACAGCCAAAGTATGTGTTATTATATTAAGAGATAAACATAATTTATCAACGTGTTTGAACAGAAACTTACTTTAAAGTAAATATTACAGTAGTCTCAACATAATTATGTATATAAATAGCTTGACTTGTACACACGACACACAAAGCAGGACATACCGGTATACAAATGTAAAACTTTCAAATGGGAAAATTTCATTTGGCACAACGAGTTTTTCTTTAGAATAAACATCTGACTCTGCCCACAACCAACTTAAAGTAGTTCAACTTTATAAACTATTTTAATTATTTTCATAACAAGACTAGTGCTGATAGCGTGCGTTAAAATGTATAGCGCTAGACATTACTGCTATTCTGTACGTACAGAATACAGTAGCAGATGTAGCGCAAGGATAGTTTAGACAGAGACTTAACGTGATGCTCAAGACAAAGATTTGCGTGAGCAGTCACGTAGGTATTCAGCAGCGTCAGGTCGCAATGAGACATTTGCTACAGTCTTGCCAACATAACTGTATTTCCGAGTTTAAGCAAGCACCCATATGCTATCTCAAACAGTGTTGAATCAAGTGATAACGTTTATTACATTGCAACCGGCGTTATATATTTCTAAAACCTTGTCTAGCGTTGTTGCTCTATTGCGTAGCCTTTAATAGAGCCATAACGTTTCTCGTTTCATTTACAATTGTTTAAGCTGTTTAATTGTGACACAACTGTTAGTAGGTGGTTGCACCTTTTGCTCTACAGGACAGGCTTTGTCGCTGAAACGAAAAATTTCTGTTATAATAAAATGTTATATTCTTAATTTTCGTCGCCTCCTTTTCCACTTCCTTCCCGTTTTCCTCCTTTTCCGCCTACTTCACTTCCTCTCTCTCCTTCGTATTCTTGATTATTCCATCATCCTTCGTCTTCTCCAAGTCTTAATCTTTTGTCAACTTCATCTTCTTCCCTTTCTCCGCGCACTGGTACTGTCACCTTTTTTATACTTGTTCTTTCCCTTTTCATTATTATCCTAATCTTCCTTCTCATCTGTGTCCTCCTTTTGTTCCCACTTCTACTCTTCCCTTGGTACTGCGACTAGTGGCTTGTAACATGTCCGAAGTTGGCACTCACAGCATTATGTTTCTCTTCATATTACCCTTTGACGTACATGTCTGTACGCCAATATTCTCATTGAAGTACAGTTACAACATACTGAGCTACTGGTTGGACCGGATTACTTCGGTAATGATTACTTCTTCCTACAATACAACACACGATTCCTTCCATATAATACATTAGCGTATTCATTAGCCTTCTGAGCACGCAATACTTACCAGTCGCCATTCAAAATTTAGACACCCACTTCCAATTGTATTCAATCGGATACACATACACACACGCACATACACACACACACACACACACACAAATTTGTATAATGCCCCTCTTTAGTTCATCTGTATAATGCCCCTCTTTCATTTACTACATCTGTATTGCCTGTAAACAAATCCTGATAACGACTTAAACTTCGTACAAACGGCGATATAAGTGTTTATAACTTGTGTTTTTTTAGTGACTGAACTTCACAAAACCTTTCCTTATTTATTATATCTAAGTCATCATTAATTAAAGGTAATTGGTGCAAGCAGGTTTTATGGATCACACTGGTAACAGGTTTCATAAATAATATTAAAGTTAACAAATACAGCGCTCTAAGTGATATACCTTCTAGTTACAGTGTCATTGTCTACTCTGTTCTGATTAACAAACAGTCTGAGCAGAACAGTGCGTTATCTTTGACTGAGTGCCAAGATACAGGTTGCAATAAGTTTGTCATGCTAAATCTTTAATCATACCTAAAGTTGAATTAACAATATAATATTTCTTCCAACCAATAGCAATCATAACACACAGAATTGCATCAATTGTGCAATGTATTTATTTAATTTATAGCTTCTCTGTTGTCCGAAGACACGTAGAGAGATTTGGCATAATTACGTGGTAAGCAAGACGACTGCGTCGTTACGTAGGTCACTGTAGAAAAATTGATATGGAAACAAACATGTAGTCCATGCTATCATTTAGCACCAGTATCAGAGTGTAGTCATCATGTTCCATGTTTATATAATCTCTCTCTCGCTCTTGTCACTCTCTCTCTTCCTGTCTTGGTCTCTCTCTCTCACTCACTCTCTCTCACTCTCTCTCTCTATCTCTATCTCTCTCTCTCCTCTTCCCTCCCTCTGACACGCTTTGACTTAGCACTGAAAGTTCATATATTGTAGAGTTTACAATATTTTGCCTACCTAACTTATGCTTAGTCTACACGTCAAAATTATTAAAAAATATTATATAATCAAATAATAAAAAATATAACGTTTTCAAGTTGCGATCACTCGATGATGTCTCCACTTTCTAATTTAAAAAGCAAACACAAAACTGACAGTAAAATTCTGTGGTCTCACAAGTGTACCCCCCCCATAGTTTATATAGGGGTGGGTTTACAGGAGCCATAATTACGTAAAACGACAATTTATAAAAAAATATATTTTGTAGATTTCTCCTTTGAGTTCAAAAGTAGTGAATAACTAGAAAAAAAAGGTTTCCAGAGATGTAAACAGTATTGTCTCATTCTTTATTTAGGCGTGTAGAATAAGGTGCGGACGATGTGTGAAAACATCATGACTGTCCCGGTATAAAGGCACGCCCGCAACTTCTAGTTATATAAAGTACATACTGTCGCTAAGACGACAACATTAATCACAATCTTATCACAAAGATTTATTGAACAGCACAAAAATTTCCTCTAAAATTCTATAAAGCAAACACACAAGTAATGAAATTTCCTTCTTAGTGTACTCACTACATACAAGTAGCAATATAAATCAATAAATTTAACGAATGCAACAGTTGCAAAGCAAATAGTTACTTTGTCAATTTCATTAAAGCTTTCCTTTAATAACAAAGTCGTTATTGCATTGTGTCAATAAAAATTTTTCCAGGGAGTCCTAAACGTCTCTGAAAAATTCGGGTCTAGTTGAGTGACAAAATTGGTCAATTTCAACGCTGGTAAAAGAAAAGCAAAAAGCGAAAGATTGCAAATTTGTAAAACTGGTACTGTATACATTTTGGACGTAGTAATATTATATTAAAAAATATATGCCGGGTAAAGTCTATAATTTTTAGTTTCATGAAAAATATTTTTCCGAAAATTGTAATTATAAATCAAATACGCAGTATCCACTGTGCATAGATTTATGATGGTTTCGAAATACTTGTCTATAGGTGACTGTTTCTCGAGTTTGACATATGTCATCAAATATAAAACAGGTTGTCTCAAGAATAATACGTCACGTTTGTTCTGCTACACTTGAAACATCCATAAATATGAGCATGTTATGAACAGTCTATCAATAAACTTTCTTTAACATACTGCTGAGTAATCAAGCTTGCTTCAAACAAACCAGTACGTTTGGTGGCTTACGTATCCGCGTATGTACTATGCAGGAGTTACGTGATTTTTTCACCTAACCAGGTTTTTCAGTTCTCTATTTTGTGTGTCTTTCCAGGCGTTTCCTTCTTATCCTTTTCTTTGCTTAGCATGACGTAATCTTACTTCCCCTGGTAACCTCCGTCTTCCTCTGTCCCTTCATTACTGAATTTTTAAGCAAAAATTTCTAATAGTTACATGACTTTTTTCTATTCGATGCAAATTCCCGTACCGGTTAACCCTTTCCTTTTAATAATATTTACATTAGAGACATTCACCTTTACTCCATTCAACTTTATATTTTTTTAGTCTAACGTGTGCAGAACAGCAGAACAGTATCAAGCCTTTGTTGTTCTTAATCGTTTAGTATCTTTTTCTGTTAGATCCCAAACTTAGGCACCTTGTACTAATAGTTTCAAAAATACATTTACATAGTAATTGCTTTCTTCCAAGAGACAGATCTCCTATAAATTGTAAAATCTCTGGTTTATATTTAGCTAATCTGTTTAACATTAGCTATTGATTATTAAATCATACAACACAGTATATCCTGGTTGTAAGAAGCCATTTCTACATCTGTCCACGTGAGTATGGCTGTATAACCATACAACCTACTCTATTTTTTAAATATGATGTAAGTACACATTTCTAGTAATACTCATCAAGTTGTGCAATAACTATACTGCAACCACGTCACTTTCACCGAGGGTACGCATGCATTAAGATAACTAATTCTAGGTTGTTACGTATCTTTTTTACTACGTGTTTTTCCGTTTTTCTCAGTGTACGCAAGCTACACAGAGGCCAAATGTTTTTCATTTCTAACATGTTGAATTGTACGGGTTTCGTGAAGACGAACAATGTTGAGTTACTTCAAACAGTCAGATAGATGTACACTATCATTATTGTTCATTTTTTATCGGCACAGGATGAGGAGACACAATATGAACATCAAGGGTGCAGTGTATTACACTTCTTATGGCTTTTGATGCCTGTAAGTAGTTTCCAGTCACGGCAGAGAGTGATTTGGTAAGCTTACGTGGCATGAAAAAAAACATGCTGCATATGGGGTCACGTGCTTATTGCGGTCGTTTCAAAAGAAGTGTGTAATCGCTGATGTTCAAATACATATGCGGATTCAGGTGAATAATACCAAGTGCATTGTGATAATAATTTTTTCTTTTAAAATTAAACTTTGTACTATAAAGAAGTAAAGAATAATTTGTATTGTAAAAAGTAATGACCACATGTCCATTTTTGTTTTATGTCTCTTTACGTAACTTCTCTTCATCTGTTTTTAGGTTTCTCTCTATTTCTTATATTTCGTAGACATTACGTCAAAACATCTTTCAAAACCCGATTTATAATATAAAATTAAAAAACATTCAAACTCTGAAGAGTCATTCATATTTATGCTAAAATCAATCTAAAAATGAATTAAGGAGATAGTTAATTTACAGTCAAGTACTCTAATCTGAAAATCTCGGGGAAAGAGGATTCTCTGGTGTGAACTAATTTTATTGGTCATTATGTTAGAGGATAGACTGGTGGAGACAAATAGAGCTTTCTAACATCTATCTGCGTGCCAGTGCTTGTAGTACTCCCACTGCGGTCTCTCAGGTTGTACAAAAATAAGCGCTCGTAAATAAAATCGAATTGTTGAAAGCATCATTTCACTATCAGATCGTAAACTTCTTTTTCCATGATCTGTCGGTTTAACGCGTCTTTATTGTCTAATGTACTAACTTTTGGGCCAAGGGCATTTGTTCAAAGTGTTTATACCATACTACGCCCTTTGTAATTATGACATTTAATATTGTTTCTCTCAACACAAATTTATCTGCTGATATTTTTGTTTCTGATGCACTGGAGCCTGCAGAAACCTACACAACCTTCTTCAGACGTCCACAAGAAGTTTTTAACTATTAACCACTGCGATAATATTTAGTGTAAATAATACAATAACATGTTGATAATATTATGTGTCTGCAGACAGTAGAATGAATATGGTGCTCTGCACTTTTCACTATGTACCGCATTTACATTGTTAATTAACACACTTCGTCTTCTTAAACGGCTAAAAAACAATGGCGGGACTGAGCGGTCGAAACTGATTTCAACCCAACAGTAAATAACCATCGCTGCGAGGAGACAATTACTTTAGAGAAAACAACAGTAATTACCGACTGTACATTTCACGTACGCTTATGATATGTAGAAAAGTAGCAAAGGGGATGTTTCTGCAACAACTATAACCTGTATCACACATTCTCTTCCTCGCACATCTCACTCGCTCTCTCTCTCTCTATCTCTCGGTACTATAGCTGTATGCGATCCTGTATCCCGTTCGACGTTTCTAAGACAACCTCATCCAATTTCAGGAAACATCACACATCTAGTATGCCAGTTGCCTAACTCTCTCGTCGTAGCGATATTATCATTAGAGTCGTCACCATCGTCGTTACCAACTTGGAATGAATTATTGATCTCTCGTTTGCCTCCTAAAACAAATTTATTTTTAGACCGTAAGACAAAATTTTGTTTCAATGCCTGCATTTGCGAACTGTCCTAACTGTGATAGGTGTACGTGACTACAAAATCAATGCGTTCACATTTGGAACACGTATTGTAGACAGATTAACCACCACATGGCAAACGATTTACAAAGTTAAACAACATTGGCACACATTTTCTTTTTCCACAGATTTGTGTAGAGTTTCTGTACAAAAGTGTAACGTTTTCTCCTTAAAATTATATTTCTTGTAACCTCTATATTTTTTTAAAAATCAGTGCATTTCTGACAATTTTTGTAATATATTTTTATTTTAAATCTCTAAAGCAGCAGCTGAAGTAAAATACCTGTCGCAATTGATTGTTACGGCACTGACCCGTTAAGTTCCTAAAAAATTCATTTAAGTAAAGATAGGTATTCCATTAGGTAAATATATTTTTATTAACCGCGGATAAATTACAAGCCCAGCCAGAAAGGTTTTGATTCATATATGAGGCTTACGATGGAGCAGCAAAATTTCATGGTCAATTTAGTTCCAGTCAACGTCAGCGTGCAACGTGCTTATATGTTGTTAGAGTTGCAAGTACATAAAAACATTATTTATGAAGGAATAATTTCCTCTAATGTATCGTATCTGCCCGCGGTACCTCATTTAGAATTTCAAATGGGAAAGGAAAGAATACATTTGCGTTACTAGCGGCTGGTTTGAGGCTGTGAACTGAACCTTCCCACATCACTAGGGTAATTTACAGTCCTTTCTGCTGAAAGAATTTGAATGTTTAAAATAAGTTTGCTTACGACTAAACAACAGGTTGCGTGACTCCGAATTGCCATTCCGTTGTAGAAGAGTAGAATTCAGTTTTGAAATTTAGTCAGCTAGGATGCCCAAACACACACACACACACACACACACACACACACACACAGAATTACATACTAAAATAGAAGATCATATTTAACTTACGGCATAGTTTTAAATACACACATATTTTAAAATGATCACACCTTACTTTTAAATAGAAATATATTCACTCCAAAGGAAATGAATTCTGTAATTAAGAAGTATAATATTGACGAATAAAGCCACATTGATATTATCCTAATCTCAAATAAACTCTGAGAAGACATATTACTCTACAGCAGACTTAAATTTACATACTTTGCTTCTATAAATTGATAACTAATTACTTCCAAACTTTATAATTTAATGTCCGTACCTAAACTTACCCCGTTTTAACTGTTCAAAGATATAACAATACGTACTATACTAAATGACGCTAGAAAAACTATTAAAAGGCAGAAAAATAGACAAAGATTTTTCATAAACTTATATATTACATTTAAATTTTGCATTCCCTAATACGCGACACAACATGAAGGTTGATATTAATATTTTATGAATTAAAAATATACGAAAGATACTTAGAATACTCACAGGCACACACACACACATATGTATGTGTGTTACCATATATCCTGAATGTATACAAACAATAGAACCCATGGATTTCAAAACAGGAAAAGTGATTATTTTAAAAATATATCAGACATTTGTATGAACGTTTACACAACTTGACACTGACTTGACACAAATAGATGTATCAATTTGCATTTTGATTCTAAAGAACACAAGTGTATCATTTCCTAGGTCTTTTTAGTTTAAGTGATATAACAATATAAGGAGCCCTTGTAAGGGGTATCTTGCAATCGGCAACAAAATATTTGGATTAGTATGTTGAATTTACAAAATTTTAAATCCTAGGTTGGTAGTTTGTCGTATCTTTCGTTTTAATGTTATTTTTACATCAAAATGTGGATATAATAATGAAGTACAGTTAGAAACAGAACATTATCAACATATAAAGTAATATTTGTCGTCGATCGAGCTGAACCATCGTCGTTACTTGTAAACTAGAAAGAAAAGTACGTATATTCTTATAATCACTACAAAGGTAAAGCCAAAAATTTTGAATAGAAAATTTTAAATACCATTACCTTTTGTAACTATAATTATAATAATAATTTATTTTATGTAAATGTTATCACATAATACTGCGTGATTTTTAGGCAACACAAGTTTACACACCTCAAACATTTCTATAGACAATAGTTATATGGCAAAGTAACAGTATATATCCACAAAAATTTGGTAAGAAGAATAGACAAAGAATAGAAAATAGTTCTGAAAAAAGATATGGGAATAAAATGTTTTTCGTTGTGTTAATTTCTGGATATTCCTTGCTTTAGGATTTACATATTCGATCTTTGTTGGATGTATTAATTATCATCCTGTCTAACTGTTACACATTCCACACTACATACCACAAAACAAAATGTGTGCTGGTCGTGAAGAAACAGCATTAATAGTCTTAACTAATATTGTATCATATTGACAAAAAAATATAAATGTCTGGCGACAATTATTTTTACTAATTTTAGATTATTATGTAAAAATATTCGTTACATCTATCTTATTTCTCTTAATACTTACTATTCTAACATTATTTTTAATTTTGTCACTACTATTTCTATTACTAACATCATTATTTTTACTACTGTAACGTCTTTTCGCCGCGTTACAAATCCAGGGAACCCATCGTAATTAAGCTCCGTTAATTAGATGTTAGATGGGCTGCCTACGTTGTAACAGAATGTATCACAAATAATTAATATAACAAATTACTTACTAACTGTGTAAGGAACAATGGGAAGGTATACTATTGATTTAAGGACTCCTTATATGTGTGTAACAAGACGACTTCTCTTTATTTAACATTAAAAACATTTACTGACAGATCCCATGACATTACGAATTAAACTAAAGTTATTTGAATGTTTTCTTTAAACTTTGGGATCAACATTGATTCTATTTAGCTATACCTCGGATCCGGGTAACCTTCGGTATTTATTCATTAAAACTTTTAGTTATACTCAATTCATGATATTAGCTTGCAAGACTTTCTTTTATTTAACCATTTGAAGAATGGTATTATTACTTGAATTATACTACGATACATTAGCATATAAACTGTTACAACGTATGATGTTTGAATAGTTACATTAAATTCTTAGATTTAATCTTTTAATCTTTACAAAGTTACTAGTCTCTGAAAAGTCTCTTTTAAGGTGTGTTGTGTAACAAATATTAGTAACCCTCGATAAACAGGCTATCGAGTCACCTTTTTATTGGTATGCAGAAAACTCGTCCTGGGGTGTCCGTCTTGGGAATCCTGAATAGCGCCGTCGTCATCTCGGTCTGGTCTTCGTCAGTAAAGGGCTCAAAAGTCCGCAGGTTAGATTGAACCTTCTACGATGGTACTTGTAGATTCTCGGATGTCCTGATCTGCATATTCTGTCGTGTCTACTAGAGTTTGTTAGTTCTGGTAGTTCACATCTCCAGGTATGATGTTGGAAGTGTTGTTATTTCTTGAAGTTCGCAGTCATCTTGTTTTACACCATTTTAATATTTCGAGTTATACTTTAAGTCTCTTGTTTTTTACATAACTATACTGGTTAACACATAACATATGCTTTCAGCAGCAATTTTTTGTATACAACATTAAGGTAAAACAAAGTATCGGTAACATAGTGTAAGAGCATAGCTCGTACATCTGTACTGCATGAAGTCACCATAGCGAGAGAGCGATTTCTGCTCCCTTCGACTGGTACCTAACAAAAGTAGAGGGGCAATTACTGCGCGAGAATATAGTCCCTGTCTCTCTTTAAGTAAACATTTTTATTTATACAAACTATCCCTAAATAAATATACACAATTTAAATAAGTTGTTTTAGCGACTATCTGTGTCTTCAGATTTTTAATTATTAACTTTAGGTTTTTTTTTTTATTCTAAATTACAGAAGACTCGGAAAACATGTCGAGTCTGGAATTAAACAGGTCAGCGCCTGATAACAAGCAAAGGGTTAAATACGATATTAATAACTCTTTACAATTTGTCTTTTTATTAAAGTTTCTTTGGGCTTATTAATTACTTCTTTCTCTCATACTGAGTACATACAGGTTTTTTTATGTTATTATAGTGAGATTTAAATGGCTTAATAGCTCGCAACCTTAATTATTTACAATTTTTTATTTTTTTTATTATTGTTACAATTTAAATCGTCACACTACTGCTACGAAGTAAGAGAATTATGACTTAACTGTCACCACCATCATCATCATCATAACCATCATTATCATCATCATCGTCATCGTCGTCGTCGTCGTCGTCGTCGTCGTCATCATCATTGCACTTAAGTTTTTACCGTACTGGAGGATTAATTGTACAGTAAATTTTCTCTATATCAAATCAGTTGTTAAATTATGACACAACGGCCTCTTAGAAGACACCCGTCTGCAAACTGCCTCAACTTTGAAAGGTTTACGTGACAGCAAAGCTAATTTGTTCACAGTCGAAGCACGTACTTGTAGGCAGATTAACAGGCAGGCACACGGAGAACGATTTACACAGTTCGCTAACATTCGGTACACATTTTCTTTTTGCCAAACAACTTCAAGAAAATGTGTTAATTCCGTATAAACCAGTATTTTACATAAAATGATTTTGATCAAACAGTATTCGCAGCATTGTTTATATTAATATTATAAACTGTTAAATTTGCTTGGGTGTGGAAATATTTATGTTGATGAACATATATGGAAAGTCTCTACATATTATGTGTTTGGTGTCTCTGTCAGCACGTTTGGTAATCATATTTTAATTGGATGCCTGTACGTTAATGACGATCGATGTTCTTCACAGCACTTGACAAGTTTCAGTAAAAGTGAAATGAGTTCTTATTACAAGCCAGTTGATACTGTACAGTTCTTGTGAGTTGACAGATGTGTATACCCTACTGATACTCACTGCCGCCCCGCGATATTTGTAAGAAGTAATGTCCGTAATTACGGAACTGTACAGGTAACATTCCAGGCAATTAGCACAGTGGACTTTTTCGCTGAAAGAATCGACTGTAACTGACATGAAACTTTGTAGACTAGACTGAAACCAACCCTAGGGTTCCCAGGAACGCGGAGACAAACTGAAATAAAACAAAAAGGAAAGTTTTTTTTTTTTTGAGACCACTTACAAGGTATCAGTCTACACTGGCAGCAATAATTAACTTGTTTCGTTAATAATTTCTGATCGTTTCGAATACAACAATTACGTTGTGTAGGACTTGATGCGCTAATTAGTGTGTCGTTTGTTTTATAATAATCTAAAGGACTCGTTTATAATTGCTGGAAATACGTAAGGACACGTTTCATACTGTAGCTCTCATGTCGACACAGCCGGCACAAATGTCATGCCAAGGTCATAACGGGTGGCTGAAGCGTAGTCCAGGTTTTGCTTCGTTCGTAGAACGGCTCACATAGAGCAGCCTAACTTGTCTAGTCCTTAGAATTCTTACGTGGTAAACAAAAAAGGCATTTATTATTATCAATAACATTGTTATTACTATTTTCAAAGTAGTAATTACCGGGATATTAGGCTTAGGTCAGTTGCTATAAATTCTCGACAACGCTAGCAACGTTCTGTATCCCCCTCAGGAATCTTCTTCAACTTGCAAGAGGCGACAGAATTTTACAGAAAAGTTACGACAGATATTAGGCTGAACGATGCCCTACACTTTTTATAAAACTCTGTCGCTTTTCGCGGCCTAAAGAAGATCCCCGAGTGGGGATACAAAACGTTGCCGACAGTGTCGAGAATTTACAGGAACCGACGACGGTCTAACGGCCCGATATTTAATAATTTTGAAAACAGTGACAGTGACGGTGTAAGCTTAAGACATAAAATTGTTATTATTATTTTATGACAATATTATTGGATACAGTAACATTAAATGATTATATTGCTTTGTTTAGACCGGACAGCATCAAATTTTTGCGCAGTTGGCGAACAATCTTATAAATAATATTCTTCATAGTGTAACAGTATATATTATTGCTTTCAGAGATTATAATAGAAATTGTAACTAGTGAATGTCTATTGCGGGAATACAGGAAGTTTTCTGAAACAACAACATTAGGTAGACTTTTATATTTATTAACAAATGACTGTGTCCAGTGTTTACATTAGAGTGAGCGCATAATTCAATACGGCCAGTTGTAGTAACAGTAGTGCAATATGAAAATGTCCCTCAGTTATGTAGTTAAACGTATTTATTATCGGACTTTAATAATTATATACGATTGCTCTTAATGGATGAATTAGGTTTGTTTTCTTGTGTGAATAAAAGTGAAGGCATTTGAAGTTTAAACTTGATACAGACGAAATATGGCTCTATCTTCTTGTCCTACCAATTATTCAACACGGTAAGTTTCGTTTATGCACAACAGTATATTTCCACGTTTATTACTGTTTAATCCGTTAAAAACTCCCAGGCGTGTTAGAGAGAGGGCGAGTGCGTGTAGATGCGCATTCAGCGTATGTTAACAATAGACTGAAATAGTTTCACTGCACGCTGCACTCAGCAAAACAGAGAAACACTGTATATAAATGTGGTTTTATATATTACACTATTACACTTCGCTTGGTTTTCAATTCACTAGTACTAGAATAATCGTTGTTATTCTCAACGATCAACAATTATGCTACACTAAAGTTTTGGCGACACAAATTTTACACCAAAATTTGTGTTTTATAAATGTTGATTAAACATTTTTAAAAACAATTCTGACAACTGTATGTATAGTAGTCTCAGTATTGTAGAAACTGTATTCAGAGACTCAGTTTTTTAGGATTGGCGTAAATACATTTTATTAAACTGCAAACAGACAAAAAAACTTTAACAAAATTGTAGAGTATATTTAATTATTGGAAAATTTGTGTAATTAACTTCGCTTGAACACAAATAAAACTTTAATAAATTTGATTTCACTTAAGAGCAAAGCAGACCAGAAATTTACACGGAAAATTATTATAACTTTGAACCACATAGTTTATCTTGCTGATATTGGAAAAAAGGTTAAAAGAACAATACGTTTTTATTTACAACGGATCTCTAGTTTCAATTTGCTAAATATTAGAAATCATTAGTATAGACAATTTTATAATCATTAGTTCTGTACGTACTATTGTGACACTTTATATAAGGAATGAAGTTATTCCACACTAAGGAATGTAGAAAGGACGCTACATTTAATGCAATAGAATGAATAAAATGACAATTGAGTGGTTGCGCATGACACCCGACAACTTTTTCGGGTAAGAGCAACGTAAAAATCCGGTAACTGTTTCACAACACTCTGTTGCTTTTTGCGGATTGAAGAATATCTTCGATAGTGGGATTCGAAACGTTGCCGTCGATGTCAATTTTATGCAGCAACCGACCACGGTCTAACACCCTGGTATTTAATAACTTTGAGTATAATAGCGTCCGTCACTATATATAAATCAGCACCGTCACTACATAGGTCATGTCCTCCTAAGCTTTTAAAATGTCATCGTCGTTAGTTACTTTGTCTCTCAAGTTGTTTTGAGCATTCTTCTGTGGCAACATGTCACTAATGTTTGAAGCCGTTTCCTCTACTTTTCTGCTATTTTAAATGATTGTCAGACATGAAGCTAGCTGTACACTGTGTGCCAGAAATCACTACACAGCTTGATGGTGATAAAATAATCATATTAATAAAAAATTTTGCACCCCATAAATTAAAAATAATAAAATGACTGTTATATAGCCTTTCCATTTTTGATCATTTTAGAAAGGTTGTATTTTCCCTTAGTTTAATTTTCCACTATTTTTAATTGGTGAGGCTTAACATACAATTTGGTATTGCGCAGGATTACTAACCTAGAGTTCTCTGGTCAGATTCCAATGGCGCACTATACAATAATGCCAATTCGTTCTCCAGGCCCCAGGTCAACTCAGTCTGTGGATTTTAATATCCAGGATACATTCCTGCTGGCCACAATACCTTTATTGTATTCCCAATGGTTAACATAAGCCAGTCTACTCTGCCTAACCCGTAAATTGGTTAGTCGGTAAAGAAAAGGACCAGTATTATTATAATTATTATTATTATTCAAGAAGGAAAGTCCTTTTGGCAACGCTGGATATTAATAACGATTTTAATCCCCGTTGGAGTGTTCCATGCTTAGGGCTCTGGAATACCTCTTCCGAATCCCACAATATCTCGTCCGTAAAATGGAATTCTACCTTGAATGATATACCACTAATGTGCATACAACAGATGAACGTTGTTGGAAAAAATCACAGCTGGGTTTGCCCAGGTCTCAATTGTAGACCCTTACTTCTGGAACGAATGCTACGATGGAATGTTAAGAATAGAGATTCCGCCAGACACTTTACTGTCAGATTACTGAGATATTTTCGCGGTCATAATTGTAACATAAAACACTAAGGATGCACAAAGAAGCCTGAATTAGGTAAAAGGCGATAAGTTCATGGCTTGAAGAAAAATGTAGTAAAATGTAAGTAAAATAAAGTAACATAAAATGAAGTTGTAGTATTTTGAAACCAAATTGTATATATCGTAACAAAAGATCTGGGTGCAGTAAAATATGGGGTTTAACAATACGCGTGTGTAAGTGATAACGGATAACGTGTTTTATGGTTTAAGTTTCAATGCAATGTAAGTATCTTTCTCGATGATCTTTTTTAATAAACACTACATTAGCCCAGGCTTCGCAGATCATACAAAACCCCGCAGCGCCTAAGCCATTGTTCTACCCTGCTGTAACAACAAAACACAATTAATAACAGTTCTGACAAAATAATATGTAACGCAGGTGATGCTTTCAACATTGTGGAAAATGGCGGTGGAAAATAAACTCACAATACATTTCTTGCCAACGCATAATATATTCAGAAGTATACTGTTTTTGATGACAATATCAAAAGTACACACGTGCGCGCAAACAAACCCAGAAAAAGTAATTAACAATGTCACAATAATATAATATTTATCGAATAGGATGTGTTTGTTTCTTGTGGAACAGTACTAGACAATTAGACATCACCGGCACTAAGTAATTTATGTGTTTTATAATTCACTTGGAGCTTTAGACAATAGTAGCCTATACGTAACCTACTTTACGCCTAAGTTGATCGTTTTTATTATTTTCTGTGTTTGTGTGTATCAGATAATTATTGCTGTAGTCAGGTGAGTTACTGTAATAACAGTGTTTCTCTCTTTTGACGTATTAATAAAAAATCGTGAATATTGATCTCCCTAATATTCATTTACTTACACTGCATAGATGTACATGCAAACTATTTTATTTTTGTTTCATATGCAACAGCACACTGAAAACATATATAAAATATTCAAAGTTACATATTTATATTTCAAAGTTTTAAAATTGTATACGCAAAAGTAATCAACCAACCTTCATTAACTTAGATGGTAATATTAACTGACGTATTCAATAATTACGAAAGGTTTCCAGAAGAAAATAGAGTAGTAGTTATTTATTTATACGTTTTTATATTTATAATTTTATAATACAGTTTCACACGAAGAGACTGGAGAGTTTAATTAAAGAGTAAACCTGTATAAGCAAATTAATTCTTCCTCTTTCAGCGTCCTAGAATAAGAAAGTAGATGCATATACAATTACTTATCCCAGCATTGCTTAATGTGTTTTCTTACCTATAAACGTTTACTGTTTTTTATTAAAACTATGTTTCCAAAAGACCCTCTCCCGTATAAACCTACTTTCGTATTACTTTGTTTAACTACCTTTAATTGGAAAATATTTGGATGCCTACGAAATATCCACCTTAGTTTTCTACATTCTGATTCGTAAAGAAGACTTTTCCATGTAAAACAGATAGTAGACTTATCCATAGACAAAATTTATTAATAAAATAATTATACTGTGTATTAAAACAATTATTATTTTTTATTGAATTGTGCTAATGTTAAAAATATATTCTATACATACAACTCTGGTTTCATTGTTCGGTTTAATTATGAGACATCGGCATTTTTAAATTATTACTTGCGTTTATCTGGATCACGCAGACTTGTTCATTATCGACAAACAGTACAAAATAAATTAGGTTGTAACCATTCGTTATTTTTTTTTGTTTCTTATAAGTTTTTTTTTTTTAAGAGGCTACGAGATATTTAGAACTAGGCAGAAGGCCTAGAAGAAGCATAAAATGTGATGGGCCCAGTGAGACGGGACTTGCAATTAAAACTCTCTGTTAGCAACAAATAACAATCCTTTATTAATTTTCATAAATGCATAATTGTTTAAATAACACACCCCCAAATAGTATCACAGATATGATAATTCTTTCAACATTTAAAAAAAATATATATATATATATATATATATATCTATTATCCATTCTCATAATACATAATATAATATGAAAATCACATAAAATGCACAAAAATAGCAAATATAAATCCCCGATATTTATTTTATAAATATAAAAGCCTTGTGGCCCGCCTGTGTATTTCATTGGCACTAAGTTCAGAAATTTCAGATGGCTGCCACCAACCCTGCTAGTGTTATTAAAGCGAAACCATGTATAAGGTGAAAATGCCTATAGCCATCATATATAGCTTACTCAAAAAATATCACAAACATAATTTTAAAAGGCTGTAACAATTCTATATAAATTTAACAAATATACATTTATAAAATTTGAAGGACAATCTGAATGGCCCATAATAGCAAAATACAATTACAAGTAAAAGTGTTAGTACAGTTTGTATAATTCTGCAAAATTGTAAAACTTCTTAATTTTTTATAAGGTATAGATCATTAAGAAAATCAGAGTTGGCCATAAAAGTAAAAAAAAAAAAACAAATGCAAATTATCCGTGCCGCCTGTATAGTACTATAACATATACCTTCAAAAATTTCAAATAATCTGGCTGGACCATAATAAAAAGAAAATCTAATTATAACATAAACGTCAGTACAGCCTGCGTAAATTTCATAAAACAGTAGAAGCTTTAATTTTAATAAGATATAATTTAAAAAAAATTCTGATTTGAACATAACAGCCAGAAAAATACAATCATAAATTGAAATGTCGGTACCGCCTGTACAATTTTATAAAAAAGTAAAATTTTAATTTTATCAATATATATATATATATATATATATAAAATTTAAAGAGATGCTGAATTGACCCGGCCGCAGGAGTGTTCCAGCACATGCCTCAGCCGACACAAGATGACACGTCAGAAGCATGCATGAAATGACTCCCACAGGCGCCTACCCCCCCTGATTTGTGAAAACATATTCCTATTTCTTTTTAACAGTAACTAGACCTGATAGTGGAATAAAAAACCCACAGCCCCTGTATGTAAAGAAAGTGATTAAGTGTAAAAAAAATCCCGTGATAAAAAATGAACCAAACCAGCCGGTTCAGCATATCATAGAAACAACACCCATCTACTTAATTAAAAAACTGTCCTCCCCACAACTTTTGCACACATTATAAAGCATAAATTAATGCACGCTGGACACCTCCCGCGGGCGGGTCTACAATTATACTTGTATTAACTGTATTATTAAACTCAGGTTACATCGAAACTGTCCAGCCGGCACACCCGGTCTAACAGAATAAAAGTCAATCGAAATATATGTTACATGCGCGGAACATAATGTTTCCTGCCGAGGCCAAGTGAGAGAAAAAACAGTTTAAATATCACCTCATTTTGATCCATGTGGTCACAGGGTTATGGCTTACAGTGGTGTCTCCCTCAGCAGCTGCAGAACTAAGGTTTAAGTTGTTCAGGACGTGATGAAGTTGTAGGTGCACCACGCTGTGGTCAAATCTCCGTCTACCTCGGGAACCCTGGACATTAGTAATAATTAGTTCAGTGACCACAAAGCCATAACACGCACATGTCACATACTAAGCGTGTATAACAGAATCACGCCCTGGCCGCACCTGACCATTCAATACAGTTCATCAAAATTTAGGTGACACATTCTCTCCTTTATATTTCAATTCATATAATTATATCTCACACTTGATTTGGCTCAAATTATAAGGCACACTCACAGGCATATACGGCATTAACAAATCACAACAGGTAGCAAATCCATCCGCCACGTGCTCGTACAGTGAATTCACCCAAGTCTCGCGAAATTACATAATTTTTACACCCCATCTGACAGGGACAATTGGTAATCACAAAATACTACGTGTAGGCAGTTTTGGAGTTTAAAATAATTAAGTATTTAACAATGAATATGCATTTCCGGTCACACGCCACGTGCTTACATAGACAATCCAACAAAGTCCCCCAGTTTCACAAAATTACATAATTTCGTACATCTCTTTTCATACACAATTACTAATTACCAAATACAAATAATAGGCGGTATTAGAGTTTAAAATAAATCAAATACTTCACAATAACCAATACATTTCCGGTCACCACCACGTGCATTCATATCAGAGAAATCTGTTCGCATCAGAATTAATTATAGTATGAATTTAAACCTTTCGCAAACAAATTAATAATATATCTTTAAAGTACTTACCGGAGAGTCTTAGGACGTTTACTCAGCCATTATAGAGAAGAAAAAACCACAATTAGAAAGCTTTGCCGACTGGAAGAGAGAGAGACTGCTTTCGGTTCTATAGCGGGCGACGGACTGACACCGACATGCCAGTCGCGAGTCTCATCAGCCAAGTTAATTACTAGTTTCCCTCAACAGGCCGCGCCACCATGCAGAGGGGGACAACGGCCACACAGATCGCGAATAATCTCGCGGCAGACATTAATAACTATAAACATACATATCGAATTTTTATTTTAAACAAACGCCGGGTCATCAAAAACCCGGCACAAGGTATCTATTACAATTAATGATTATTATTGACATACTTTCTTTCATTATTTATATGAGTTTTTATGAAGTAATTTAATTTTTACGAGATAAAACCATGATATCTAATTTATAATAGAAGTGCTGGAATCCATTTAGGTCTTATCAAATTGCCTGTTGATTGAAGACTTAGATGCAAAGGCCGGTGAATTACACTTGTTTGTACATATATTATGCTAAAAAAAGAAATGGTAAAGCAGGAGTATGCATTGGCGATCCGGTCTTACAAGGAACAGGTACAGAAATAACAAAACACAAATTGGGACCAACAAGTTGAAAATTAAGTAAAGAAAATCAAATGGTCCAATCAAAAACGAAGTAATAGACTAGTGCGGTGAATACATGACAAAGTATGTTGAAAAACAAAAATCAATCTATAATGAATCTTGCAGAATAACAAATGCCCACACTATTTTGAAACTAATTTAACTGGATCAAGTGTGCTGCCAATGATCAAGTATGTTTGGCTTCCAGACTATCAAGTTTGTGAAGGCACGTATCGACAAAATAGCAAATACCAATTGGGGAGCCAAGTCATATAAAATTACGTTAACACCAAGTAAAATTAACAAATTAGTATGTACAAAACTTAATACAAGCAAAAAAACTTATCAAGTATAGTAATACATAATATAATATGAAAATCACATAAAATGCACAAAAATAGCAAATATAAATCCCCGATATTTATTTTATAAATATAAAAGCCTTGTGGCCCGCCTGTGTATTTTCATTGGCACTAAGTTCAGAAATTTCAGATGGCTGCCACCAACCCTGCTAGTGTTATTAAAGCGAAACCATGTATAAGGTGAAAATGCCTATAGCCATCATATATAGCTTACTCAAAAAATATCACAAACATAATTTTAAAAGGCTGTAACAATTCTATATAAATTTAACAAATATACATTTATAAAATTTGAAGGACAATCTGAATGGCCCATAATAGCAAAATACAATTACAAGTAAAAGTGTTAGTACAGTTTGTATAATTCTGCAAAATTGTAAAACTTCTTAATTTTTTATAAGGTATAGATCATTAAGAAAATCAGAGTTGGCCATAAAAGTAAAAAAAAAAAAACAAATGCAAATTATCCGTGCCGCCTGTATAGTACTATAACATATACCTTCAAAAATTTCAAATAATCTGGCTGGACCATAATAAAAAGAAAATCTAATTATAACATAAACGTCAGTACAGCCTGCGTAAATTTCATAAAACAGTAGAAGCTTTAATTTTAATAAGATATAATTTAAAAAAAATTCTGATTTGAACATAACAGCCAGAAAAATACAATCATAAATTGAAATGTCGGTACCGCCTGTACAATTTTATAAAAAAGTAAAATTTTAATTTTATCAATATATATATATATATATATATATATATATATATATAATTTAAAGAGATGCTGAATTGACCCGGCCGCAGGAGTGTTCCAGCACATGCCTCAGCCGACACAAGATGACACGTCAGAAGCATGCATGAAATGACTCCCACAGGCGCCTACCCCCCCTGATTTGTGAAAACATATTCCTATTTCTTTTTAACAGTAACTAGACCTGATAGTGGAATAAAAAACCCACAGCCCCTGTATGTAAAGAAAGTGATTAAGTGTAAAAAAAATCCCGTGATAAAAAATGAACCAAACCAGCCGGTTCAGCATATCATAGAAACAACACCCATCTACTTAATTAAAAAACTGTCCTCCCCACAACTTTTGCACACATTATAAAGCATAAATTAATGCACGCTGGACACCTCCCGCGGGCGGGTCTACAATTATACTTGTATTAACTGTATTATTAAACTCAGGTTACATCGAAACTGTCCAGCCGGCACACCCGGTCTAACAGAATAAAAGTCAATCGAAATATATGTTACATGCGCGGAACATAATGTTTCCTGCCGAGGCCAAGTGAGAGAAAAAACAGTTTAAATATCACCTCATTTTGATCCATGTGGTCACAGGGTTATGGCTTACAGTGGTGTCTCCCTCAGCAGCTGCAGAACTAAGGTTTAAGTTGTTCAGGACGTGATGAAGTTGTAGGTGCACCACGCTGTGGTCAAATCTCCGTCTACCTCGGGAACCCTGGACATTAGTAATAATTAGTTCAGTGACCACAAAGCCATAACACGCACATGTCACATACTAAGCGTGTATAACAGAATCACGCCCTGGCCGCACCTGACCATTCAATACAGTTCATCAAAATTTAGGTGACACATTCTCTCCTTTATATTTCAATTCATATAATTATATCTCACACTTGATTTGGCTCAAATTATAAGGCACACTCACAGGCATATACGGCATTAACAAATCACAACAGGTAGCAAATCCATCCGCCACGTGCTCGTACAGTGAATTCACCCAAGTCTCGCGAAATTACATAATTTTTACACCCCATCTGACAGGGACAATTGGTAATCACAAAATACTACGTGTAGGCAGTTTTGGAGTTTAAAATAATTAAGTATTTAACAATGAATATGCATTTCCGGTCACACGCCACGTGCTTACATAGACAATCCAACAAAGTCCCCCAGTTTCACAAAATTACATAATTTCGTACATCTCTTTTCATACACAATTACTAATTACCAAATACAAATAATAGGCGGTATTAGAGTTTAAAATAAATCAAATACTTCACAATAACCAATACATTTCCGGTCACCACCACGTGCATTCATATCAGAGAAATCTGTTCGCATCAGAATTAATTATAGTATGAATTTAAACCTTTCGCAAACAAATTAATAATATATCTTTAAAGTACTTACCGGAGAGTCTTAGGACGTTTACTCAGCCATTATAGAGAAGAAAAAACCACAATTAGAAAGCTTTGCCGACTGGAAGAGAGAGAGACTGCTTTCGGTTCTATAGCGGGCGACGGACTGACACCGACATGCCAGTCGCGAGTCTCATCAGCCAAGTTAATTACTAGTTTCCCTCAACAGGCCGCGCCACCATGCAGAGGGGGACAACGGCCACACAGATCGCGAATAATCTCGCGGCAGACATTAATAACTATAAACATACATATCGAATTTTTATTTTAAACAAACGCCGGGTCATCAAAAACCCGGCACAAGGTATCTATTACAATTAATGATTATTATTGACATACTTTCTTTCATTATTTATATGAGTTTTTATGAAGTAATTTAATTTTTACGAGATAAAACCATGATATCTAATTTATAATAGAAGTGCTGGAATCCATTTAGGTCTTATCAAATTGCCTGTTGATTGAAGACTTAGATGCAAAGGCCGGTGAATTACACTTGTTTGTACATATATTATGCTAAAAAAAGAAATGGTAAAGCAGGAGTATGCATTGGCGATCCGGTCTTACAAGGAACAGGTACAGAAATAACAAAACACAAATTGGGACCAACAAGTTGAAAATTAAGTAAAGAAAATCAAATGGTCCAATCAAAAACGAAGTAATAGACTAGTGCGGTGAATACATGACAAAGTATGTTGAAAAACAAAAATCAATCTATAATGAATCTTGCAGAATAACAAATGCCCACACTATTTTGAAACTAATTTAACTGGATCAAGTGTGCTGCCAATGATCAAGTATGTTTGGCTTCCAGACTATCAAGTTTGTGAAGGCACGTATCGACAAAATAGCAAATACCAATTGGGGAGCCAAGTCATATAAAATTACGTTAACACCAAGTAAAATTAACAAATTAGTATGTACAAAACTTAATACAAGCAAAAAAACTTATCAAGTATAGTAGCAATACTTGGTTTGCTTACACAAATATTTAAACTAGGAGGAGTCTAGCGACTTTGAAGTTATGTACGAGTTGCAAACTTTAGGCATTAATGCATACCTACAGTTTTTCGCTTTAAGGGACACCCGTATTTCTATCAAAGTATACACAAAACGCAAAACTAACTGTGTTGCTTTTTTTAACTCTAAGTATTTTCATAATTGTGCGATTTACCGCGAACAAAAAATACTAAATGTAACTAAAAACTAAATTCTCCCACTTCTTGTACTGTTTGTTCCCCGCTGACGTTAGCAATTATATTGGTGAGTCAATTTTCGTTTCCTGCTACCCTGTATATCCATCTCTTCAGGTCTAGGTATTTCTGTCTAGTCACGGATATTTTTAACTGTAACTCCTGTCACCTTCTCGCTCCGCTACAGGCTTTTCATTTTCTCTCAAGTATCAGCTGGTGTAAACCGTATCAGTCATCTATCAGTGTGTACACATAATATGCTTGATATTCCGATATTTTACAGATTTCAAACTGCGTTTACCCCTACATAAAACGTACATATTTATACCACCCCGTGTGAATACGTGGGCGAATCCTGTCGTCCGTTACAGGTCCGTGTGAATGAGCGCAGGGTGTATGTCCAAAGAGGCAACACTTCTCTATCAAGGTTGTTTTAGTTAGCATGCGTAGGAGTCGCAATATTAGGTTTTATGACAGGCAGCAAAAATTATAGGTAAAAAAAGAAATGTTTTGAACGACGATGCAATAAGAAAGTTGCAATAAGAATGTCACAAATAACAATTGCATTTTTCAAGTTAGCAGGGAAGTTCCGAACATGTGGCTTCCGAAATTTAGTTGCTGGGCGGCCCTAGCGGTTGTGCGTGTTTGTGCGGTGTTTGCCTTCTACTTGCATGTTTACTATATATGAGGTCCGTTGCCCCTATGTTGCATCCTTTGTTGATCTTGGTAGTGCATGCATTTTTGCGCGCATAGTGCTAGTTTTGTGTGTTTTTTTATAGTGTAACATGACATAAGGTAGCAAAGATTCAATGGTATTTAATTATAAAATAAACAGCTGAAGATAAGAGTAAGAGGCAAAAACTTATGAACTTAAAGATCAATAACCCAGTAACCCAATAAATGACAAATGACTATTAACCTGACAGACTTGACACAATAGATCGGATAGGAACCAAAGAAACCAAGTGACAGTGAAGAAGAAGTTTAAGTACAATCAAGTCATCCCAAAAAAGTGAACAGAATATTGTAAATTTAGTAATGAATTGATGTCTGTAGTATATGAGATGTAGCTAGAACAATAAGATTAATGAAGGGTAATAGTATCACATGTATCTTGTTTTTTAAAGAATGTACTTGTATAATATAATGTAGGGGGGTTAGAAGCTAACCATACCCCAAACTAATTGTAATAATAATGGCCAAAGGCTATAAACAATACTTTGAGCCCAAAACAAAAGCAATATTAGAATGATGACCAAAAGTGATCAGTGTGATTTGGAGGTAAATAGTTATACATGACCATAATCACACAGTGATATAAAGTAATCAGACAACCCATGAATAAACAAGTGAATAAGCCCAAAAGAGTGTGTAAAACTAAATAAGTAGTGAAGTGATAGGTATAGAATAATGAAACAAAGTGAGCAGGGTAGTAGTTAAAGAAACTTTCTAATGAAAGGAAAAGTGCAGTGGGGGTGTAGAACCAAATATTATATAAGCCAACTATGTTAAACAGATGAACAATTTGTGATAAACTGTGCATTACTAAGTAAGATTGAACTAATTGTAATGTTGTTAATTTAGGTAATAAGATATCAGTATTATATATTAAGGTAAGAATTAAGGTATTAGAACGAATAGCAAATCAAGGAGGACAGACACTGTATTTAAGTGAAGGGAATAGTAGATAGGACATATCATATAAGGAACAGTTTATCAATAGTATTATAAGAGTTTCTTTAAGTTTCTTTAAGTAAGTATTAAGAGTTTTGTTAGTGTTCAGAAAATAATAGTATAGAGTAAATTGTAGGGTAAGCAGATAACAGCAGTTAAAAGTTATTTCAGTGTAGAACCTGAAAAGGAATATTTCATAGTAAGAATTAGAGTTAGGGATACTGATGTTTATTGTTTGTTTTGTTTATAAATTGTATTAGAGTTACCAGAAATGTTAGTAAGAAATGTTAGATGGAAGTAGAATGGAATCTAGGCTCGAGGCCAAACTGTTGAACATAAATTTATTAATTTGAGAACAAATAATAATCCAAAGTTAAGGCAGAACGTGCCAAATGATTAAACCATGTAAGTGGGTATTCCTAGCACCAAAGTATGTGACTAACAACTAATTTTGAATAAAATATATGTAAGATATAAATATGGAAAATAGTAAAAATGTAATTAGCTATTCAAAAGTAGGCATGAGGGGTATCAAAATATTCATCATGAAAAATTAGGAAGAATGGTACTAATGTGATGACTCTAGCTATTAGAATAAAGTAGTAATCTTCAGTTGAAGATATTTTGGTAGAAATAGACGAAAAAAGACGATAAATCATAACAATAACCTGAGTTAATAACCAATGAAAAATTAGCATAATTTATTAAGTAACCATAGCAACAAGAAAAATAACGCCAAAAAAACCGTTAGATTTTCGGTAGTCATTATTAACCAACGCCAGAGAGTGGACCGAGTAGCTCTCGTATTTAAATTAAATTATTATGCTTCAAGTAATTTCAAAACTAATTAAAACCAATGGAAGACAATTACAACAGTACAGGGAATCCTGAACGTAAATTTGTATTTATAAAAAATTAAAATAACAAACCGTAGTGATCCGAAGAAGACGAAGCGACGCCGTGACGAAGAAAGACGACCACGGACACTATATGAAGATCAGTGGAACCTCCTAAAAGAAGAAGACGACACCAACTGAAGAAATACGAGGCCTGAATCAGCAAGGAGAAGTGCCGAGACGAGGGAAACAGAGGACAGGAGTTATCCATAGAAGAAGACGACAGCCCAGGAGTTATCTATCGAAGAAGACGACATCAGGATCTTCAGCAACAAGTAACCGATGAGTATAAACATTATCCCTTAAATCGTATTCACAAATTTTGGTCTGAATTAAATATAACTATTTCAAAATCACTGATCACTATTTCCGAGTCAAAATAAATGCTTATTTAAATTCACTATTTAACTCTAACCAATTAACAATTATTAAGAAAGTAAAATATGATAAATAATTAACGAATCTTTTTATAACGAACTTTTGGCAAACGAAACATAACCCAAAATTGCTTTACAAGTTTTCATTGGTGATTACTTAATCAAATGTAATGAGATATCGATTTGTTCATATAATTAGTTTTAAGAATTGTTATAACTTTGTGTGTGTTAGCCGTAAGTACATATTTCTGTAGCCGAAAGGACTTTACACCCCTGAGAAAAACGATATTTTTACTGTAAACTAACGTTACTGACGGATTGTATACAACTGAACTGAGCAAGTACCAACTGCACAATTGTAATAGCCGGTGCAGAAAACGAATTTTGATGTATAATAAACCAAGTGAAATATTCTAAAGGATTAATAAATGTTTTCAATCTGCAATGCTATATGTTTGATTCAGTTAATTTAGAATTACGACTAGTAATTATTGAAGTGAAGGCGTTAAAGCGAGACGCAAGCTGGGTAATACTGCAGAGAGCTGTACGCCAATCAGGTGGCGAGTCGGCAACATTTGAATGCAGCAGAGCAAAATACGGTTTGCCCGTACACGACTGAGAGCATACATTTTGTCACGTTTAACACCAAACAACATTTAAACTTTAATTAATTTTTACGACCCACGTACACAAAAGGTTACAATAGGAAGCGTTCATTTGGATTATTTTATCTTTTGGTCATTTAGAGTCTTATGTGGAGTGTTGTTAGTATTATTTCATTGACACTTTATCACTCGTTGATAGAGTATTACTTCTTCACACGTATTAGTATATAATAAACCCGAATACGGCTGTCGATTGCTTGGTAAATTTGCATGTATTTTTCTGAGATGGCAAAGTGCGTCAGGCAAATTCAAATTTAAATGTGTACAATCCATTACAGACGTCTTTTAAAGAAATTGTCTACATGTGACTGTCTCATCGCTTTGTATGGCTAGCTCTCCATGTTATTTTGAGCATCCTTCTGTGTAACCTATTTTAAATGCGATTAGTGATTGATTGTGCATGTTTCAGTTTCCATTCTTTGGTCCCTTGCTATAGCATATAACATACACAAGTTTATTAATTGCAAGAATTTCTACTTCTTCTTTGTCTGTCTATCACATTTTGTCGTGCAATCCTCTCAGATATATGGTTTATCTCACTCTGTCTATTCCACCCATTTTCCAGGCGGCCATTCACTTCTCCTACTTAATATCAGTTTTGAGAGCAACACCGACTTTAAGAGTTTTCTATAGTCCGTCTTTTAGTGTGTCCGTAAAAATGCAGAACGTCTTTCTTGAGCAATTTATAGTACTGTATACAGACCTACATTTAATATTCACCATTCACCATTTCGCAGCATTTCTTATAATCTGTTTTTCTGACTTCTTATTTTTCATTTTCTAAGCTCTATTTCAGTAACTGACGGCCTGGACTGTAAAACGTTATTTCTGCAAATTTTTTTTTGCTGAGTTTTTTGTATTAAATGTTTTTAATAAACCTATTTTACGTAATCAATGTTTTACCTGAATACAGAGTTTACTGCATGTTATAATATACTTCACTGCTTTATTTTAACGAAAATAAGCGTTTATGTAAGTTTAGAGTGTACAGAATTGAAATAAAAGAGAGATATATATTAATTTTATGTTTTTTAGACAGCGACTTGTGTACTAAAAAGGCCAACCACCTAAAACTACTATCTTTATCAATTTCGAAAGACCAGAGTTAAGTTAAATTTGACTTAGATTACAGTTTGTATAGATTAATTTACGACGCATTTATGTAAAAAAATTTAGAGTTTCGTTTTATCAGACGACTTTAATCACTCACCCTTTAGACATTTACCAATGGTAGAAAGATAAATTTCTTTTTTAAATATTTTTTAAGCTGTTATGCTGAGTTGAAGGTGTGTTCTTAAGTAGACCACAGATTTACTACTTGTATTGATAATTGGTTAATCATTTACTCTGTGTTATATTATTTTCATTTTCTAATAGTGTATCCTTTGTTTTTTTTATTTTCAACCTTTGATTTTGAACTCAGTTATTTTTTTTATTTGTGTTTATCATGTTTAATCATTTTTATTTTAATGGGTATTATTTCATAAAGAAAACTACAAACTTGTTTTCGTGATTTTCACTCGTCATATATTTAAAAAATATAATAACCACGACAGCTGTTTCGGCACACAGTGCCTTCTTCAGATGGTAAGAGCTGACTAGTTACGTACAATAAAATATCACATAAAGCCAGTGCTATGAAAACGATAATCGACTTAAGTTAGAACAATAAACAATACACATAACATATACACAACTATATAGAAATTAGAAAGGAACGTACATTTACTTATATAAGTTCAAATTTAAAAGCGGAGAGCTATTTAAATCAGTTTGGTTGTTCAAAAGCAACCCTAAATCTTTACGCTTATTAATTTCGAGGGCTTCAAGTAAATCAAGTTTTTTACCTTTTTCCCATACATGTAAAATTTTAAAGTTATCATTAAAATTATGATCATTTTCCGACAAATGATTCGCATAATTAGATTTACCATCCTGATATCTCAAACTATAATTGTGAAATAAATATGTATACAAATAAATAATACAAATAAACTATGTATTGTTTATTGTTCTAACTTAAGTCGATTATCGTTTTCATAGCACTGGCTTTATGTGATATTTTATTGTACGTAACTAGTCAGCTCTTACCATCTGAAGAAGGCACTGTGTGCCGAAACAGCTGTCGTGGTTATTATATTTTTTAATTATATGACGAGTGAAAATCACGAAAAAAGTTTGTAGTTTTCTTTATACGTATTGTTTATTGTTCTAACTTAAGTCGATTATCGTTTTCATAGCACTGGCTTTATGTGATATTTTATTGTACGTAACTAGTCAGCTCTTACCATCTGAAGAAGGCACTGTGTGCCGAAACAGCTGTCGTGGTTATTATATTTTTTAAATATATGACGAGTGAAAATCACGAAAAAAGTTTGTAGTTTTCTTTATACGTATTGTTTATTGTTCTAACTTAAGTCGATTATCGTTTTCATAGCACTGGCTTTATGTGATATTTTATTGTACGTAACTAGTCAGCTCTTACCATCTGAAGAAGGCACTGTGTGCCGAAACTGCTGTCGTGGTTATTATATTTTTTAAATATATGACGAGTGAAAATCACGAAAAAAGTTTGTAGTTTTCTTTATACGTATTGTTTATTGTTCTAACTTAAGTCGATTATCGTTTTCATAGCACTGGCTTTATGTGATATTTTATTGTACGTAACTAGTCAGCTCTTACCATCTGAAGAAGGCACTGTGTGCCGAAACAGCTGTCGTGGTTATTATATTTTTTAAATATATGACGAGTGAAAATCACGAAAACAAGTTTTAGTTTTCTTTATAAAATTATAAAAATGGATTTTCATCATATAAAGGCCTCCAGTATAAATCATTTTAATGGGGTAACATTACTGTTAGTGTTTAACATTTTGCGTCACTTTCGTAACATGCTGGATATGAGCAACATTAAATTGGCGTGTTTCGTTATGCAACAATGTTAAACAAAAAATTCACTTCCTAAAGCCAATATATTCGTATCACTGTATCAACACTGTGTCTCACCTCGGAAAACGTCTAGTATAGCAACAATTTCATTGATATATTTGTAAAGTTTTACAATTTCTTTCAAGATATTTTTAACGGTTTTACGAAATTTACTTAACAGTTATTATATTAACAGTTTTGTTACTTATTATAATCACAAACAAAAATTACACTGTTGAACACCACTATAAAATAAATGCCCGATTATCGCTTCCAAGCTTCATAGGTCATCGTCAGGTTGTAAATATGATATTCCATAATAAATATAAAAATTTCATAAATATTTATTTCATAATGTTAAATGTGAAAATTATGAAATATCGTACTTCCTATCTCATGATGAGCTGTGAAGCTTGAAAGCGATAATCGGAACCTTTTCTGTACTTGTGTACAGCTTACAAAAAAAAAGTACATATTTATTACAAAACTTTTATTTTGTAGACGAACAGAAACATGAATCGAATATTTTGACAGGAAAACTCGATTTTATATCTTCATTTTCAGTTCCCTTTTTCGCAAATTGCCTGAATCATTTCGAACGTTTTTTGACCATATAAAATATTGCTAAGAAGATATTAAAAATGTAAGACTGGCTCGAATATTTTATCGCCAAGTACAGTCAATAAGGGTTACTTTCAGAACCATATTAAAATTTTAAGACGGTTGTAACATGCGGTAAAGAGTTACGTTAGATGAACATTGACAAACCCGGCTGTCCGCCATCCACTCTGTAGCAAATATTGCTTGAGGCACACAATGGACGCTGTACTTAGCCTAAGTGAAGTGCACTCTCCTACATAGGTTAATAAATGAACTGTATTTACTAAAAGCTAGTCTATACATTTATTGTTGTCTCCTTCCAAAAAGGTGACAAATCAATATAGGCTATGCTAAATTGTATATAAATATTTAAGTTGTCATTTTTATTAAATTCTTTCTTCATTCCTTAACTTGTAGGTTGTTTAGAAATGATTCATCATATGGATAGCTCTTGCGTATCTCGGTTTTATATTTTGTGAGAATTACAATTTACATTTTTTATTATTCCGTTGAGATAAAAAAATCGTGTTCTTGTTAATATTATTTGCTTTCAAAGTAGCTCTGATTCGAACGACGGAAGATATTTCTCAGCTTTATCTCGACCGTTCAGCATTAGTCAAATGTCTGCTGTTTGAGATGCTTCGCATCAAATTTTGATTACACATAAGACATGGTAGCATGTTCATAAAATTACCTCGCACAACGTTAGTGTCTTCGAGATCAATGGGTAGCGAGGGGAGTCAAAAGTGAGAGAGACATTTTGAAAAAATTACATAAGGAATTACGTGTATGAAACTAAAATAATTTTGAACAAATTCAAATGTTGTGTTTTCTGAGGATAGTTTTACTTTACAATCAACACATACAAATTATAAAAGTCCAAAATAAAAAAACAATTTTAAAACGTCTATTTAGACAAGTTATTGTAAAACTTATTTAAATACAAAATATGTGTTTTCAGCCATTGGACAAACTTAATACACCTCAACGCATATTGCAAATTTTGAACCGCTTTAAATTAGTTAAGATTGCAAGATAATTTTATATTTCCTTATCAGTTTTGTATATTTGAGAAAACCTTTATTCACAGGATCTATGGTAAATTATATAAACGAAGAAGCCAGGACTAAATACATTGTCGTTTTTGCACTAAAGTAATATGATTAACTGACAGCGGTGCAGTCATTCAAAATTTGTAGTGTTCCTTTTATGATTGCATGGTATAAAACTTTTATTTTATTAAAACAAAAGAATAGAAACACTAGCATTTCTCTGTATCTCTGATAATATAAAATTATCTAATATTGACACATGCTATTATTAAAAATACGTAAATTAATTTATTTCATTTCAGAGAATTTATTAGTACTAATTAATGATAAAAAAATCATAAACTTCTGAAATTTAATTATTTAGTTTTTTTAATAACAGTTGCGATGAGAAGTTGTTTAGTAAATTATACGTTCAGTTAATGATCACACACACACAGGTCATTTATCAGAAGTGTTATGTCGGACAATAAATATTATAAAATTTATCACACACTTGGAACTACTAAACAATTATGTGAACGAATCTCGAGTTGGCTTATGTTTATATTTAAGAAACGTTGTGTGATAAATTTTACGATTTTTATTGTCCGATTTTGATAATGTTTATGTACCATAAAAAGTAATGATTATAGGATCGTACAAAGCAAATATAAATAACACGCAAAAAATCTGGATTGCATTTCTCATTGAGTACTGTGATAAACGTTCGTGCTTGAGAGAATATAGCTTTTTACTGGAAGCAGTTAATATTGGTCTCTATAAACTGAAGGGGGATGGGTTGTCGAGAAAATAAAAGTAGTTGAGTGTAATCAATAGTGGTTCAATGTGTGGGGAAACAATTGTATACGGTGCAGGGGAACACTAGTGTGAAAGCTATATTAGGTAATCAGAAACCACTTAAACGGCTATTACTGGAAAACGTAAATCTAAAAAGCCTTCTGAGAAGTTAACGAATTTTGTACATAGCGTGTGTCAGCTCAGACAATGAATGTATGGAATTGCCTCATGTTGAACGCGAAGTAATTTCTGTTAATTGTTCGCATCAAACAAAAAATACTTAAAAGCCCATTGTTGTAATTGATAACAGTACTTCCTTTGACAATGATTTGTTAATAATACCATTGTTAATACCAAATGTTTCACCTATTTCTTATGTGGCATCCTCAGTGATAAAGGTTTGGTACTTCGTTTCGAGTTGGACAAAACGTTTGTTATTAACGGTTATACAAACAAAGGCGGTTAAGTGACACAAATGTTGTTACTAAATGTTCAGGCTGCAAAAGTATACCAGTAAAAGTGCAGAGAACATAATTTTATTACGATGCTATTTTATTGATTATGGTTTACATAATCTGCTCTGTAATTAAACAACTTAATTCTGCTCTGTAATTGTGAAACACACATAACTCCTGCTAATTAACTAGTTTTGTTTCCTTTACGGATTTTAAAAATTGTTTTTCATAATTTTTCCATATTACAGTGATACAATCATTTATATCGGGGCTGTTTGGTCGTAGTCGATTACTTTGTTCTGTTATTGTCTAAACGTTTTGGGCACCCAACAAAGACTCCTTCAGTAGAAAAAGTTAAATGTGTTCGACAAAGGGTGGTGAGCCAAACGTACCCCTGACCGAGGTTAAAGAAAAATTTTAATTTACTTTGCCGTTATTCATTTATAAACATATGATGAGTGTGATTTATTCAGTGAAACGTGCTTAAGATGATAATACTAACCTTTACCTTTACTTTATATCTCATAAGGATCTTTTATTTGTAGATTTAGTTTTATAAGGCTAACACTGTAGTAAACGTAACACTATCACATTTAATATTGCATATATTATTTAGTTTCTTGGTTAGTGAAGACTTATATTTTTTGTACAAAACTATTATTTTTATTTAGTACAAAAATTTATGAGTTAAATAGCTAGTTTATTTTCCATTTTATTTTACGACAAAAATGAGTAAACATTATGGAAATAAATATTTGTACGTCATAATTTTCTATAAATTGTATCTATGTACCTATAAATTTCATTAGTCAGTCGTATTCCTGAGAGCCAATAAAGACCGACGGATTTTTGAACAGCTGATAGTTGTTGAGTAAGCGTTTAGCGAATGGCTTTAGCTAATTTTGTTTCCAACGTGTTATGCTCATGGTAATTTCTAATTGCTACACTCTCTAACTTGACGTCATTCGCTTTCTATCCAACACATGGGTACTCCGTCACTCAAGTTAATTATAAACCTACATTTTCCTTGCTAATAAATTAGTCTTCTTATAGTAAACGGTGCCTCAGAGTTGTCTTTCTAGTGGTCGCCTGATTATTTGCAAAAAGTTTGGTATACACGCCAAGTTACTATAACTTCTATAAACATTTTAAGCACTGTGTTTTTGTGTTTCTGTTAGCAATTGTATTTGATTTTTTAACAAAATTTTCTACACGTTTTTAGGCGTTTAACTTATCACAAAAAGACAAAAAAAATTTTACATTTGTCATAATTTAGTTTAGTATTGGATCCAATTTGTTCACACATCAAACATTGGTTAGTGTGTAGACCAAAGTATTTGACATGAATACGTAAAACGCTGGTGTATTACAATCAAGGTTCGTGAAGTGCCTTTCGCTTAAAATAGTTATATTAATGGTAAGCATATAATCTATTGGTTAGTACAGACAGACATGCGCGCGCGCGCAGCGTTTATTTACATGATTTACATGACCTGTTTACAACAGGATAAATACACATGTTAACATAATACCTTTCACAGCCAGCCTTTTACTGCAATCTTTTAAATTTCCGCATGGACAAACAGTGTAAATTGATACCTGTTAATCGAATAATGTCTGTGTAATAACAATAATAATAAAAGTGGTAGTAGTTGTTGTAGTTGTAGTAGTAGCGGCAGTAGAAGTAGACTCTGAAGGGTTCAAAAGGCTTCGTTTATTGACAATTATTGTTTTATATAATATATATTTTTGTTGCCTTTAATATATTTGTTTTTTATGTATTATTTTCTTACAGTAAAATCGACTCAGACAACATAATAGTTTTTGTTAAATAAAGTGTGTTAATAAACAATGGTGAATATGAACTAATTACAGCTACGGTAATCTATAAGGTAGAGAAGATTCTTGTTTGTTATGCGTATCACAGTGGAGACAAAACGCAAGGGATATGAGATAAGCGTAAGTAAGGATTTGAGTTCATTTTCAAGGAAACAAAATCTGTGGTGCTAAAGGAAATGACTATTGCTTCTAATATATTTGCAGCTTACACAGGGAGAATGGGGATTTTCTGACAGCTCCGACTGAGACGTTAGCTGTCTTTATCCGTGGCTGAAACAAATGAACTAGTCACTTTCAGAAAGAAAATAACTTTAGCACGGAGCTTTCTTCATAAATAACTTCGTCTGATTTTTCTCAAGTCTTTTATTTCTGTTAAAAATTGACCAACTAATTATATAAAATATTTGTAAAGTAGTAGTAGTAGTAGTAGTAGTAGTAGTAGTAGTAGTAGTAGTAGTAGTAGTAGTAGTAGTAGTAGTAGTAGTAGTAGTAGTAGTAGTAGTAGTAGTAGTAGTAGTAGTGGTGGTAGTAGTAGCAATCTTAAACTCTGTAAGATAGAGAAGATTCTTGTCTTTTTATGCTTATCACAGTGGAGACAAAAGCAAGGGATATGAGATAAGCGTAAGTAAGGATTTGAGTTCATTTTGAAGGAAAAAAAATCTATTGTGCTAAAGGAAAGGAGGATTGCTTCTAATATATTTGCAGCTTACACAGGGAGAATAGGGATTTTCTGATGGCTCTGACTTAGAAGTTTATCCGTGACTCTAAAAAGTGAACTAGTCATTTTGAGAAAGGTAATATTTTTGGCATGGACCTTTCTTCAAAAATAAGTTCATCTGCTTTCTCAAGTATATTAATTCTGTTAAATTTAACCAAATAATTACATAAAATATTTGTAAAGTAGTAGCAGTAGTAGTAGTAGTAGTAGTAGTAGTAGTAGTAGTAGTAGTAGTAGTAGTAGAAAGTAAGGTTGATAATAATAACTCCCTCCAGAAATCCAACCCTACTCACCGATCTATAACACCTTGACTTCTTTGGGGGGGGGGGGGGTTGGCAAAAGCTGTCTTTATCCGGATAACAGGGCTGTAGTGAGTTTGACAAGGTTGTGTGTATTCCTTGAAAACACACCATAACCCACTGGAATCGATCATGTGGGATGACTCGATGGCTCTACGTTAGTGAGTCGCGAACGATAGCCTCAGGGCACCAGAATTAACCCTGTTTTATTTAGTCCTAGGTACTCGTGGGCTCTACCGTGGTAGGGTGTTATTTCTACGGCACTCGTGGGAACTATATGATAGGTTCTCAAAATAATTCTAGGGCTGAGGGATCCCTTAAAACTTTCGTCCAGAAAAAAAGCCCTCTTTAGAATCGAAAAAGATGGAGACACTACCCCTTCGCGGAAAGATTCGTGACCTCGTCTGCCAATGTACCGGCGGTTTAGAAGTATCTGGTTGTCAATCGAAAGAAATGTTACTTCAAAAGTGAATCCCTTTTCCTTATGGAGAAAGATATCACCGGTTGCGATGGATCAGCCCTATGTGACCTAAGAAAGGACCCAGGTGGGGTAATTGTCGAACCCCCAAACGATCAAAACCGCGTTCGAAGTTACTTGAGCTGCAGAAGATAAGGGTAAGAGGGGTACAAGCCGTACGTTATATCACCGCGAACACAGCAAAGGGCACGTATGTTTACAGGGACTTACTGAACTGCAAAGAAGGAAGAAATTACAACTACGCTCTGCCCCACAAGTCGTTATCACATGTTGGAGAGTAACGGTGCGAAGGGATGGACAGACGCTAACATCTACGCCCCATGTCATAATGTTCCACAGAACAATTTTATCGGAAAAGATGAAAGGAAGCATTCATATGCTACGCTTGATACCACTCGTTCCTTAACTCATGCACTGTTTTCAGTGTTTGCATTTGGACACACTGCATCAAGATATTCTCGGGTAAAGACATGCTTCTGTGGGAAGTCGGCTCAGACCGTAGTGACTATCTCTGTGCTGAACAAATGAAATGTGTCGATTGCGGTGGTCAATGTTCCTCTATACTCCAAAATTATCCCTTTTATAAGCAAGAGATGGCTATCAAGGAACTACGGACACTGAACAAACTCAGCTGTGTTAAACTGTGCCGTGATTTTATCGAAAGCACAATTATTTATAAAAGAAAGAGAAGGGAAGAGAATGAGAATACCGAATGATCTGAAAAACCAATATAGGGAGTTGAATAAGAGTTTACTGGACACGGGGGTACTGAGGCTGGGAGTGAGTACTTGATTCCTCCTTAAATGACTGTACTGATAACAAAACATGGCTACATGTCACTAACACTAAGGGTATTTTCTAGTGTCAGAGACCTACCTGTAGCTGACTGAAAATTTTGGTGATTACTGACCGTTTAAAGAGGTAAACGATTTTTGATACGCACTGTCTATGACTGTGCATGCGTGTGTGTGTGGATAAAAATGTCGAACAACTGTCAATGTCAAGTATCTGAGACTTCGTGGGGTTTCCCAACATTTGTTCAGGCAGAACTGTTCAGTAGGCACCGTTTAAAGTGTGGTCATTTATAATTTTTACAACTGTAGATTCGTATTACCATTGATATGAACGGTGTAAGTAAATACCAGTCAGGGTCTCTCTCTGAAACGGTCATTTAACTCGACTTATGCTACTAATTAATATGTTATTATTGTCGTCGATAAGGGCCAAAGGGGTAGTCAGTGTCAAGCAATTACAAGGTGACAAACAATTGATTACATAAAAATCCACAGATATAGAAGAAAAAACATGGCCACTAATTCCAACACTTTTGATAATGGCTTTGACGTGTTCCACCTCACTCTGTATCGGAACAAAAACAATTATTTCGCAATCGGTTGGTAAACATTTCTCTAGCGAAGCATGTATTACACATGCTGTATGCTATTTAGGCACAATGTTTAATATATTGAGTTATTGTATCATGCCAGAAACAAGTCGAAGTGACTCTTGTTAAGTTGTTTACTTGGTTTGTTATTTAGTCTCTTAATTTGTTTATCTGTTTATTCTGTAGAATAATCTTTAATCTGTAGTAGTGTAGGTATTGCCATTGTTTTATGAAATTTGAATTCTGTTTCTTTTCTGCATTTATTTAATAGACATCTCCTAATAATCATATATGTGTTTTCTGAGTCAATTTATTCAATGTTCGCTTGGACAAACAGATTACAAATCTGCAATAAATTGGAAAAAGCATCTTGAACACTGCATCAAGATGTTCTCGGGTAAAGACATACTTCTGTGGGAAGTCTTCTCAGGCCATAGTGACGATCGCTGTGCTGAACCAATGAATTGTGTCAATTGCGGTGATCAACCGCAGAATTGTCCCTTTTGTAAGCAAGAGGTGGCTATCAAGGAACTATGTACACTGAAAACACTCAGCTGTGATAGAATGAGCCGTGATTTTAACGAAGCACAATTATTACTAAAAAAGAAAAGAATATTAATGTCAGATTATCTGAAAAAATAATGGGGAATATAGGGAGTTCAATTGGAGATTAGAGGACACTGGGGTACTGCGGCTGTTCTTCTTGATTTCTCCTTAACTGACCGGTACTGATGATAAAACATGGCTACATATTGCTCTTACACTAAGAGTAGTTTCTAGTTCTAAGTGATCTGTAGCTAACTGAGGAATTTGATGCTTCCTAACCGTTTAAAGGTGTAAACGATTCTTGGTGCGCAGCAGTCTATGTGTGTGTGTGTGTGTGTGTGTGTGTGTGTGTGTGTGTGTGTGTGTGTGTGTGTGTGTGTGTGTGTGTGTGTGTGTGTGTGTGTGTGTGTGTGTGTGTGTGCGTGCGTGTGGTTAAACAGTCTAATAATTGTCAAACACTGTTGAATGTTCAGATAGTTTATCTCGTGTTGTTTCCCAAATTTTGTTCAGGTTGAACTGTTTAGTAAACGCAGTTCAATGTAAGGTTATTTATAATTTTAGCAATTGTAGATACTTATTACTATTTATATAAGTGGTGTGAGTAAATACCAGTCATGCTCTTACTAAAAACCGTCATTTAACTCGACTTATTTAATAATCATTGTCATTATAATCATTGATAAGGCCATTGCTATTATTGTCATTGATAAGGGCCAAAGGACAAGTCAATGCCAAGCGATTACACGGCGACAAATAATACTGATTACACCAGAAAATCCACAAATACAGAAGCAACAACATGCTTACTAATTTCAACTCCCCTGATTATGGCTGTGAAACATTTCACCTCATTCCAGATCGGAAAAATACGCAATTATTTCTCAATCTGTTGTGAAACATTTCTCTATCGAAGCACATATTGCACATAACTGCTGTTTTAAAATATAGTTTCCATTCTGTTTGTATTTTTTCGATACAAGCTGAAACGCTGGAGAGTTTTTTTTAAAGGAATTATTGTAAATAGCGAGGTAATAAATTTGGTTTAAATATTTATCAATATACAATTCCATAACAAAACGCTGGTAACTTAATTTTAGTAGAATCAATTAATTAAATTAACACAATTCTCTAAAGATATGATTAGATGAGAGACCTTATATTAAATTAGAGTTACTATTTTACACGTGCCTCAAAACAGACGTATTTTATAATTTCATTCTAATTTGTTTAAACCTGCTGTAGTTAACGAGAAAGTGAAAGGATATTTGCAGAAACTCCAAATAGAGTACACAAATTGCCAAAAGTTAATAAAAATTTAGAAGAAGCTGTCCAGAAAATATTAAGACCACACACCACATATTAACAAAACATATCACATGAATAACATTTCTTAGATTACCACAAGTAAATTCAGTGAACAGAACAACTACCCAATAATCAGCACGTCTCCATACGCCATAGGGTAAATTTAACTCGTCTAGGAATAGTTATGTTTCTTACTGTCCTTTTGTCTACAAGCCTTTCTTATCATAACGATGGATTCTAGGCCACCTAGTAATTTGCAGAGGCACAAAGGGAATACTTGACTTATTGCTCGGTTGCAGTAATCGCAACAGAAGTACCCCAAGCGCTAGTTTTTTTTTTTTTTTTTTTTTTTTTTTTTTTTTTTTTTTTAAGAGGTGTTTTGGCTAAGTCCGGTAAAGTATTCAGATTAGAAGAAAACTCAATATTCAGGACTGTTACAACGGCCCAAACAACGTTGACCAAATTAGCGTTTCAGGTAGGATTGGAAATAGGAAATAGCGAGAAAAGGATTGGAATGCAATTAAAGTAGCAATATGTCTAATTTTTTGTTAGCTTAACCAGTTGGTTTGGCAACACTATTCAGAAACTCATTACATAATATATCGAATATCATTAACAAGAATGAAATGCTATAGTAAATAATAAGAATTACTACATAATTGCGGGTAAACGGGTTATTTTAAAAATCAACTCCTTTAATATTATTAATTAAATTATCAGTAAAATGGTTGAATAAGGTTATTTCATTCTTTTAAATAGGTAGTTTCAAATAGGTATTAAGAAAAAGCTGTTACGGAATACAGACAAAGTCTTAAAATTATAATATTTTAAGAAAATTTAGTAGAATACATAAGGACAGACTATAATGGCTTTACTCAAATCAATGTTTGCTAATGATAAAGTTTTGTAAACAAATTAATGAAAAAAAAGGCACCTTCGTATATATTTGTGAAGCAATATCCTATATTCCTGTGTCATTATCCTAACATGGCACTGGGTTGCTAAAGTCTCCTAAAGTTAATCTCGTTTTCAGCACAATTTAAGACGTTTATTAATTTGAAGTTAGTAAAGAAAACTATGTTTAAGCGTTTGCTCTTCTCTGCGAAGCAAAAACTGTACCTTAAAAGCTGTTTCTAATATATACTATTTGGCCGAAATGAAGTTTCTTGAGGTCAGTTCTGTGTTTGAAAAGGAAGGGATCGCATCATAAGAAGGGAATCATATAAGACCTTAGACCTGAGAATTTAAAAAGACGAATAATGATAACGGTGGAAGGACTAAATTTGTATCTAGGACGTAGGTCTATACGTGCTTTCAAAATGAAACCTATTTATACACCTACAGGTAGGCTTATACAAAATATGTGTAGGTGAGTAAGAAAAAGAGTATATCAACGAGTCGGAGCGCCCCGAATGGTTCAACGCTAGTGGAAGAAGAAGAAAAAGAAGAAAAAGAAGAAAAAGAAGAAGAAGAAGAAGAAGAAGAAGAAGAAGAAGATGATGATGATGATGATGATGATGATGATGATGATGATGATGATGATGATGATGATGATGATGATGACGCTATGCTGACTTCTATGAGACGTTAGGCTACAATTTGTACACTGCAGGTGAATACAGTTTCTTAAAGCAACAATCTTATTATTGTAATTCAGGTAAGATGACTAACATTAATGACGGTGTGTGTCTGAGAAATACAGCAAGAAGGAACGAAAAGAATCGATGTGGTAAATCAAATGAGCGAGCGAATACACGCATTGGCAGCAATATCTGTAGAATATACGTAGAAGGTTGCAAAAGCCTATTTAGTGTAGTAACCTAATTCATATACAACGAATTACTGCGTTTTAAACATGCTGATAAATTGGAATTTATTAAAACATTTATATACAACAGAGAATATATCTTAAACGTACGGCCACATCCGTGTCAACAGAAGGAGATTGGGCCAACACGGCTGCTTTTGAGCAGACTAATCAAGTTCCTTTGGGTAATGTGAGGCCATCTTCAGGGAGCATCAAACAGTTTGCCTACATCTTCAGTGTACACCAAATATTTTATACTTGGCATTTGTTTATATTAAGGTTTGTTGTATGTATGTGCCGAATCAATTCCGTTAAGAAGATGAGCCTTGTTGTGTCAATGCGTGGGTTTTCGTTTTCTATAATTTCGAATTGAAATTGTAGGACAAGGTTAACAATTTTAAAACAGGCATAATCGAGGCGCACTTGTCTGAATTAGTAAAAGATTGAATAGATATGTTTATTTTAATATTATTATCATAACTTTAATGTTAATACGAGAAACCATTTTGTGAAACCATCATGTAGGACTATACAGTAGAGCAGTTCATTCCCTTGTGTTATTAACCATGCACTAATTCAATTGTAATAATGTTAATAACTTGCTAATATCCAATGACTTAAGCACTGTAAGGAGTTTAGCTGAAATATTATTAAGGCAATCTGGATCTCCAGGTATTATAAAGAAGAGAGAATCTTTGAAGTCGAAAGCATTAGACTACTTTTTATCCAAAGGAGTATTGAAAAGTCTTACAAGAACTAATATTATATTATGAATTTTAACACGTAGTGCTCCTAGGTTTGAAACCTTATCAAAGTTTCACTAAATTCAGATTCAGTTTATGATATTCAGGTTCTTTGCATGAGCAAAGAATACCACGGTTCAAGGAAGCAGCGAGACATGCTCCAGTATTTCGTCATGCTCTCTCTAGTGACGATTTAAACCAAACTACAATTAATTTGTCTGGTTTAATAAAAATGACTCTTTATCCATGGGAGAAGGTTATCAGGTCTTCAGCATTGCAGGCTGCCGTATAAGAGCGACATTACAGAAAAGTAGTGTAGCTCATCACTATACTATTATTACGCAAGAACTCTCTTCTGGGTACACATGTCTACGTATTGAGTTAAACATCTTGACTTAACCGTGCGCCCGGGAATCAAACATACTAGTATCTTCAACGCTCAAGTAGGCCAAGTAGCATACGTGAAGTCTCATATTATTTCACAACTGGAGACTGTATTCCATGTAGATACTTAAAATGATAAAAATTAATTAAAGAGTGTTCTTCTTCTTCTTCTTTTGTACGTCAAGGTATAGGCTTACAGCCTGTTCTTCTTTCAGTGAAGCAATTTTTTGCCTAGTGTAAATGTATCTCGTCTTCCATGAGGCCTGTATCTGATTACTTGTTTAGGTACTCTCATATCTTCCATTCTCTCGATATGCTGCCTTCATTTTATTTGTTCTTCTCTTATTCTGGTGGCCATAGAATATGCATTTAATTCACTTCTTGTATCATCATTTTGTATTTGATTTCCGAGGGTGCAACCTATTGTTTCCTCAAGAACCTCAATTCACTTGTTTTTATTCTTCGTTCATCATTTCTCGTCGTCGTCCAAGTTTAACTTTCATAATTTAAATCAGGTGTTGCCATTACTTTAGAGAATTTTATCTTAATGTCCTTCCTTATCTAATTTCCGATTGTTCTGTGTATAGTAAAACATATCATTTAAAACTCTTTATTTTTATATGGACGTCGCTGTCATACTCAGACGTTACATCGCACGCTGGACAATTGAAATGAGATACCTGTTCTATAGCCGGATTGTTTTTAATTATCTTGGAACGTATCGGATTCTTTCATCTAAAGGCCACAACTTTTGTTTCCTGGGTTGGTATTCTAAATTATATTCTCTGAATATTTGGCTCAAATGCAAAACTGCTAACTAAAGATCTGTTTCTGTTCTTTTGTATAATAATCTGATCATCTGCAAACAACAATGAGTTGATACACTGATTGGATGGCGTCAATTTAATTCCGGAGCTTACTTTTCCTTTTGTTGTCGCACAACATATATATATATATATATATATATAGACTTAGCGCCGCATAATTTCTTCATCACACGCCAATTTTTACCCAGGGTATCTAAAACAAATTTGAGGAACTTGTATAAGTACATCTTTAGGTGAAGAAGTTATTTTGCCCAAGTTATGGTGTGTCAGCGTACGAAAAACTTATACAAATTTTTATACATCGTATTTTTGCTGTACGCTGAAGCCAGACAACCTGTTCGATATATACAAATGTATATAATGAAATATGGGTAGTTAGTCGGCCATATTGGCATTCGTAATAATTATTCTATAAAATTTGTAACATGTGTAAAAAAGACAGACACTACAGAGGAAAGTGTGTTTTTATTCTGTTTAGTTGGTATAACGAAATATTGGACCTGCCATAATTTATTCTGTTTAGTCGTCTAGTGCGGTAATTCGTTGAGTTTTCTAACGTGTGTGGGACAGAATTTTGTAATTCGTATGAAGTGTTTGTGATTGCAAGTCGAAGTAAAAATATGTTGGAGGCGCTAGGAATAATAATGAAAGGTAAGATGATCATTTATTTAGTGTATGTTCTCCGTTGTTTGTAGGAAATTAGCTGTTAGGTTATGTATGAATGTCTCGCTTACTTTGGGTTGTACACTAGGCCTACCGGTTGTTATAGACCCAACTATACATAATATCACTGTGTTCTGTCCAAAATTTAATAATGGAGCAAATTAGCATTCTAATTTAATTAATACAATATACCTAGGCTAACGCCATGCGTTCTTATGGGAGTAAAAATTTAATTTTTTGTCTCCGTAAATAGGTTCGACCGCCATTTAAAATTATTTTTCTCGTGTTTATATAACATAGAAGAATATAATAAAAATATATCAGCGCAATATCAGCATTGATGAGAATCTTCATAATTACCCAAGGGGTAATTAACTAATTTTAAAAAAAAGTCCCTGTAAGGCACTGAAGCAATTTAATTAAATAAAGTTTCTTTATTATAGATATATAAAGACCTGTAAGTCTGACAATTATTTTGTCTACTCTAGCCTACCTATATATGTGTAATGTATCCAATTTGTAAATCATTTTATTCGTAAAATGTGGTCCTACCTAACACAAGATGGTACGCCTTACTATAATATATTTAATTTGAACTCTGCTCGTATTTAACTAGTTACAAATTTTATTTAATTCTTCAGTCCAGCTATATTACTCTAAATATACTTTCAAATTCAGCATTTTTCATAAAATTCATAAAAGAAATACGTTAGGTTATGTTTCATGTCTAGATTACTTTGTCGAACACGTATCTGTTATAGAACCAACTATGCCTAATAGCACTGTGTTCTGCCCAAAATTTAATAATTGAGCAAGTTAGCATTCTAATTTAATTAATACAATTTTATTTTTTCATTATTAGCGGGCCAATTTATACAAAAACAAAAATTCTGGAGTTTTGTATTGTAGTGTTTTAGGGTAAATAGAATTGCCATAATAAATTTAATACAGTAGGCGTATTGTTTTGATTGTGAAACAAAAATCATTTGTTTGATGTTTTAATTCAGTTCACTTATCCCCAATAAGTAAAAACCTTTACAAAGGTGCATAAGGTATTATCATTTGCTTTAAAAAATTGAATTCCAAAATAATACAAAGACTATTTAAATTAGATTTGTTTCTTTACTGCATTAATAAAACCTGTCATATACGCGTCACCTTATGCTACATAAATATCAAACACACTTAGTTAGTTAGTGATTAATTATGTTAACAAAACTAGCAAACTAGCAGGGCATTAGCCGATTAACTTACAGCGGAATAGCCTGTAAGCCTAACCTAACTCTGAAATAAAATTAATTACTTTTAGAAAAAAATCAAAATTTGTTTGTGTTATGTAGGCTTGGGTGTTAAGTATAATAGGCTAAGTTCTTTATCACAGTAAATTGTCTCTAGCTCCAGATACTTGCATGTCTACATCAATTGTCATATTTTATTCTTCGTATTGTTAAAAAATGTCATATTTTACTTTTCAGATGACTGTGAAAGTAGGCCTAGGAGACGTACAGCAAAAAAAGGTACATATAGTTTTAATTGTTATTTATATTCAGTGTATAAAAGCACCCCTTAACTCTAATCAACTAAAAATATAAAATTAATTAACCCATTTTTGAAAAAGACCCTGTGAGGGAACTGACTCCAGTTAAATGAAATATGTATTCTGTATTAAATGCTTATTCTGTATAAATATCAAGTTACTGATACCTTTACACAGAATAATTTTATTTAGATTAAGTCTGGCCTATGATAATATAACTGATTTAGCTAAACTTACTGCGGATTAGCCTGTAAGCCTAACCTAACTCTGAAATAAAATTAATTACTTTTAGAAAAAGATCAAAAGTTTATAGGCCTGGGTGTTAAGTATAATAGACTAAGTTCTGTGTCACAGTTGAATTATCTTTAGCTCCAGAACTTACACCAATAGTGCATGTCTACATATATTTTCATACTTTACTTTCATATTTGACTGGGAACGTAGTAAGTTCAGTGTTAATTTATTCATGTTACCTTATATTCGGTGTATAAAATCACCCCTTAAACTCTAGTTAACTTTATAATCAGGATTATATTATTCAATGTTAATCATTTGAACAGTTTTTGTTTTTCGAGTTTGTGTGATTATATTAGAAATCTTTTTCAGGAATCTTCAGTGCAGGGATTTAACCAAGCAATAGTGACTTGAGTTCATTTAAATTAAAATAGATTACTATAAAATAACTACTAGATTATGCTGTAAATTTAATTTTTTTTAGAAATTTACCCAAAATCCATTAACTTTTTGTAAATTCATAGTGCTAACCTACAAATATTGTGCTAGGTTAAGAAAATAAATTATTCTCTTAATTATTAGCTTAATATTATTATAATTATTAACTTAGTGAAAAATTATGTATGAGTTTTGTAATGATCTTTCAGGTTCCTCCTGAACTTTCCAGAATTGACTGGGAAAAAATGACTATTATTGCACCATCAGTAGTATCGACATCAGATGATATTGATGTGGAAAACATATGAAGTGGAGAAGGTAATATAATCAAAGCAATTTAGCCTATAGATAATTAAAAATTTTTTTTTTCTGTTTGTGAATTTTGTAACATTAGCATATTTGATTTAATGTTTGTTTCATATGTAGTGTTAGGTTTACCTAAATTATCTTTACTTGACAAACTAGACTTGTATAGGTACTTTAAATCAATTAAGAAAATCAGCTTTGAATGTAGCACAATTAAGTCATACCATATTTCATTAATGTTTTGTTTTCAAAGCATTTTTTTGTTTGGGTGTTAGCCTATTTAATTTGTGTTATGGCAAAGTTAATTTTCTGCATCAGGAATGTCCTATTTCATTGAGCAAGCTTTATAGGAGATTTTGAAGTTTGTGATAAAATAGCCATTAATGATTCTTTTGTCTTGTTAATAACAACAATATAAAGTTATTAACAGTCCCATTTACATTTTAAATGAGAAAATTTAGTAACATAGTAGTTGGAATCATTTTTAATTAGTAGTATTATGTGTCAATGCTTTCAAATCAGGGGCTTCCTTTGGAAAGTATAATCATATGATAATTTTAAGATAAGTATTGTTAGAAGCTCTAAATAAGTTTGTTTATATTATTTTTTATATAAAGAGTTTTGGAAGCTGCTGGAAAACAAAAGTTCTTAATAAAGTACATAATTAGTTTAATAACATTATTTCCCATAAAATTGCAATTATTTCATTTAGTAATTTGCACTTTTGTTGATACTGGCAATGATAATTATTTTTCTCTGTTAGCTAAAATTCTTTCTTTGTTACAGAGTCCATTGTTGTAGAAGCTCTTATATCGCCAGATGATTGTGCAAAATTTATAAGTTTGGAGGTAAATTTCTCCTTATAGAACTGCTGTATTCTTATATAGTTATCTCTCTCTAACCTCTATTTTGCACTATGAGGTGTACACTTATTTCCATTCTTATTTGGTATTCTTTTATCTCTTTCTACTATTATTTAGTTACAATAGTTTAATCATAGTAGTCTCTTTATAATTGGTTTAGTGTTTTTTGTACACTGGTCTGTCCCTTAGTGTATATCATTGACTAACATTATTTACACCTAGTGTCACATGACAGGTGTTCTTAATTACGATTATAATACATTATGTCCTTTCTTATAATATTCTTATACTATTACAATAGTGGCATTACACCTTACTTGTGGTATAGACATTAACCTTTTACTTCTATTTGGTATTATAAAGTGGTTTTGTTCACGTTTTACTTAGTGAATCCCCTTTTGGTCGGTTTTGGTTCACTTTATTTACTTAAATTCTTATTTAAAATCCATTTTGCGTATCTTATATTGGTACCTGTAGAAAGCTTATCAGTTCTTCTTGGTTTAAGGCACAAAACATTTTGGTTTAGGTAGGCTTTTCCTACTGATAGATGTGAATTTAGGTGAAATTTGTACCAACAATGTGTATGTTAGGTTGATACAAATTTACATTCTTTTAACCTTATTTTCTCAAGTTTGGTTTTATTAATGATAACTAATAACTCTTTAGTTATTGCCTTTTCTTATCTTACATGATTGTTTGACTATTTGAGTAATATTTGTTATTATTATGAGACAATTTTAATACTTCTTTATGTTACATGGGTGCTATGCATAACATGTTACTATGCTTTTATTCACAGCTTCTATTCAGTTAACAGTCTAGTTACTTTCATTCTTTTATAACATATCTTGTCCTATACATTTATAATATTATCTGTTGTATATTGTACAGGAATGGGTTTCCTCTCCTTAAAACCCCACTGTTGTGTTTGTCAATTTGTACATACACCTATGCCAATGTGTTTTGAATTATTTTAATTATGTAAATCTCGGAGATATTTGGAGTTGTGGGATGTATTGATGTAAGTAATTAATTATTAACTTAGCTCTCTAAAAACTATCAGTGTTTGTGTACCTGTAACTTAAATAATTAATGAGTTATTTTATAATTCCGTTCAACCCTATTATACCTTGAAGAGAATTCTGTCTAATTTTGTATTTTTACTCTCTCTCTTTGGTGTCAGATAATTCCCCTATAAGCGCTGTAGTATCGGCTCAACGAAACTTGTAGGTTATTTCAATGTTTATGTTAACCAATTATTCTATACGTATTCAGTTACTTTTTTATTCCTAGCTCATTAAACCATACTCCAAATAACAAGATTTTGCCAATATATAAAGGTTCTTTATTTGTTTACTTCTTTAACATTGAATAATATATGTTCTAATTAACATACGCTTGAGCTATAGATTGTATGAATCGATTGTTGATTATTCTGATACTTTATTTAAATTTAGTTATATAGTGTGTTTTAATTTGTAATTAATTTAATTCAGGGTGTGAAGGTTCTTGTAACTGTGGGGAAGATTAAAAATACATAGATAAGAATGCAAGATTTACAAATTTAAAGTGTTGTGTAGTTAGTATGATTAATATAATAATAATTTACCAGACTAGAACGAAGCCAATCGTGTAGGCGGTTGATTGATAAATTTACTGTTCTGGACAATTATGCCGTACGATTTTCTTTCTTCGATTTAATAGAATGGAATTCTTCTCCTGTCCACTTCGGAATTACAGCTTGGATTGGTTTACAGCCCGATTGATGCTTCTTCTGCAACGCCAGGATCCAAATACGTTCTTCTCTTGGTTGAAGCAATTAGTGTTGTTCCGTGTTTTTGAAAGGTTATAACTTCTGGTGTAGTGAATATTATTAATTGTGATACTGTTAATTCTTTCTATTTGGTTTAATATATCATCAATTCCCTTCGGATATGGGACAGTTCAAGTTCTTCCTTGTATAATCCAGTTATTTATTCTCTATTGTGATTTCATACTGTAGTGTTATTTGGATTAAACTGTACTGGTGATAGTCATAAACATTGTCATTAGGATTTTGTGTTTTATAATCGTGTCTGATGATTTAAAATATTCCGATTAAATAGATAATTCTTGGGTTTTTTAATCTCATCACATTCAGATCATCAAAGCAATTATTGTCAAATTAACAACTTCCTCTTCTTCTGTCGTCCCTAGCAACACACGACTTCTTCCTTCCACATGTTTTGAATATAGTGTTTATTTCATATATTTTTTGTCTATTCCTTATCAATTTGCTATCCTATCGGAATGTAACTTTACCGATAGTTGGTTTATTATTTTCTACACATATTCTGCTGGTTTTTTGATATAAGCCGGTTTTTTTCCTTTTTTTATATTTAATCCACTTTCGATATTAAATGTTATTAATCGATATCATGGCATTATGGTATTATCATAATTTGTATAAATTTTATTATATATCATTATTAATTTAATGTTTTTTCTAGCTCTTCAAATCGTATTCATTAATTATTATTAATTGATGTACTTAACCTTTATGTTATGAGTGGTTATATAGTGGTTTTGTTTATTGTAAACAGATCTACCTGTGTTTATAACTGGTACACATCTATAGCCCCTTTTACATAAATTCATACATATAATTAAATCTTAACTATTAACATTTACATAAACAATTATTTTTTCCATATCTAATAACAATTTTATCTTGACCTATGGATCACATATAAGAAAATTCAAATCTATTAACGTTAATTAGCTGCTTCACACTTCATTCTACAACAGTCATTGAATAATACATCTTGTTTCATTATCTTTCATTAACTCAACACATATTTGGTATAACATAACATAAACTTTATCATAACATTTGTTGTCACAAAATAATACCTCTTAACTCAAAATTCTTATTTGCTATTAGTAAATTATTGTTTCATTTTTTGTTTGTTTTTCATTAAACATATATCATCAACTATTGTCTAACTTACAGGTTCGGTTATTCTTGTTAATATTACCTTGCATCCTTATTTACCTGTATCTATGATTATAAATATAATTATTAGCTCTTTGTTCTATCATGGGGTTAAATATTGACTTGTTTATTATTCTGTGAACCTTGTTTTTATGTAACTTGAGTTCTAGCATTTCTGTTGCGTTACAATATTGGTCATCTCAGTTAGTCAGTTCTTGTCCATCTCTTCAATCTGTAAGTTGTTCAGTCATTGCATATACGGGTAAGATGTTCTATAGTTGACTGGCTCTTGGAATCTATATTTTATACCATGGTTGTTAGGTGTCTTTCTCGTAGTATGTTTCTTCCTTGTCTTCATTGGTTCCTTACTGACCGAAAACTATTGGGTTGTTGGTTCCTGTGGTACAACCATTTCTCGGTGCATCTTCTTTTTCTTATAATGTTATTTCACTTGTTAGTTACCATTAGTTTTATTAACTCTTATTGTTGTGAGTTTATCCTTGGTGATGAGTAGCTTATGTAGTTTCATGCTTGGCCTTTTAGAAGAAACACTTGGTTTGTCTCTTTCACTCAATTATTGACATGTGTTAATATTTTGGGTTACTGAAATATTTGGGCTCATATGTCTCGTTACAATATTAACTGGTTGTAGGCATATAAACTTATACACTGTTGTGAGAATTGTACAAAAGTACCTTTAAGCTAATTTCAAAACACAACATTTCAGAATTAATCACATTTTTTTCACTTTATAGGCTATGTCACACCAAAAGAAAATGTACAGGTCACTTTCAACAACAGTTGACAACAGCTGACTGAATATTATCCGATGACAAAATACTAAACAGATGGGAGATAGTCACACCAACCAACCATTTTGTATATAGTCTTTAAAATGAGATTTTTTTGCTTGTACACGGAAAACCTGGATCACTGTATTAAGATATATATTTTAGATATGTAGGTCAATTTATTAATTTTGAGCTATTAATTTAGCTAGTGCTAAGCTTTAAAACACAGTTATTTGTATGAAAGAAAAGTACAATTTTGTAGGCCAAGTAATAAATCCAACTATGATTCTGAAAAATTGTCACGGGTAGGAAAATAAAAATAATAATAATTCACCGATCTGAATGACGTTTTACAGAATCGTGATAAACATAAAATTACTTTTGATAGTGATCCCATGCTCATCCCAAGTTGAAACTTTCAGAATATGTAGAGGAAAACAATATCTTTCACATATGTTTTTTTGAGAATTTTAAAAATACAGTTTTTCAAAATTCAGTAAATGCAATAATGATGTGTTTATAAAAAATATATATATTTTCAACTAATTATGTTTTATATCATATGAAAGCCCTTTAAAAGAGCTTTCAAATGAACTCGATGTCATTGTTCTAGCTTAATTAGAACACAAGTTGTGAACAAATCAATATTGTTGCGCAAGTCAAAAATTTTATTTATTTTTTTCATTTTTGAGCACCCATTACTCAGTAACCTTTCGTCAGAAAAATGCGAAAAAATTGATTTGTGTTACTATTTATGAATACTACATGCATGCTTAATTTCAAATAAATCTAAGAGGGTCAGGTTGTAGCACTTGTTGATTTGACACGGAATATCTTTTAAATGTAACTTGAAGTTTTCATTTTGTTGTAAACATACCAGTCTAGTTTTTCTATTTATAGTTTATGCTTTTTTTTTTTTAATAATTTCAACTAATTGAACCCCTAATCAATCCTACACTCCCTCGCAGAAAAACCTATATTTAGTTCATTTATATTGTCATCTGAGTTTAGTTATGTTTGATGTAATAAATAAAATGTTTATTTCATCAAAGGTGTTTTCACTTTTTGTAATTATGTTCTTGTAAATAAATATTCTATGTACTTTATGAATGTAATCTTATAGTTACTGATAAAGTAACAAAGCCCAAATGTCTGTGTGGTATTTTTGTTGTAATAATATTTGTCTGATATGTATTATTTTTGCAATGTTTTTATGTATCTTCTATAAAGAAATAATTTGTTCATTATCCTTAATAATTATTAATTATTGATACCTTAGAATTGAAACTGTTTTGTATAAATTTTGTAATAAAAATCAATGTACTTGTAAGTCTTTTTTTATCAATAACCTATTGAAAATAACACATTCCTTGTGCAATGCAAGTAGGCCTACCAAATACCTACCAAAAATGTATATCCCCAATTTTTGATAGAATATTTGATTTTTGTTGCCATCAGAATTTTACTTTGATTTTACTTTCATGTTCCATAAGGAAATGGAAGTATGGTGATGGCAAAAAAAATCGTGTTAGAGATTTTTGCAGATTCTGATTATACTACCCTCAAAACATGAAAAAAAGTAATTTATCGAAAAGTGTCTGTGTGTCTGTCTAGATTTTTTATGGCAAACGATAAGAGCCGCAAATTCAAACAGAATCAAATAATTTTTTGCATACAGCCCTGAATTGTAGAGTATTCAAGACCTATTGTTTTTTGTGAAGATCGGTTAAGATAAAGGGGTAGTTTACCTGCAATATTTTATGTTGTAACAAGAGAAATTTTTTCATGACGAACGATAACTGCCGTAAATTCAAACAGAATCAGATATTTTTTTACATATGTGCCCGAGTTATAGAGGACTCAAGGCCTATTGATTTTGGTGAAGATCGGTTACGGGGAAAGGGTAGTTTACCTGAAACATTTTTTTGTTGTAACGTAATAGTTTACCTGATAATTTTTTGTATATATGTACTACGTTATTGACAACAAAGAAGCAGTTTGTTTTTAAAATTCCTTCCCGGCCTGTTTGGCCGTAGACCAATGTTTTCTGCAAAACCAGACGTTTCGCCAGTGCCATCGACTTCCATCATCAGTGAAAATCAAGTGCGATAACGTGAGGTGGTATACGTTAGTGCCCACAGTAAGTGGCTGAAGCAGTAAGTAGAAAGAAGTAGTTTCAATGGAAATATTTCATTTCGAAAATGATTTTAAATATAAATCTTAGAACATGGAAGTCGTGTATGATTCTCCATACCAATATTTTGTTCTTAAGTGTGCTATTAAGTATTAGGAATCTTCTCCATGTCAAGGTATAGGATTACAGCCTGTTTTGCCTTCACTGAAGGCAACTCTTTTCCTTGCCCTACCTATATCTCGTCTTCCCTGAGGTCTGTATCTTATTACTTGTTTAGGTAGTCCCATGTTTTCCATTCTCTTGATATCCTGCCTCTATTTTATTTGTCCTTCCCTTATTCTGCCGGCTATAGAATATACATTTTACTTGGTACTTATATTTTCATTTCATATTTGATATCTAAGGGTTTGCATTATGAATACTCGACACAATATTTTTCTTGTTAGATTCGAAGTTTTAAGTAATTTTCTCTTAAAAAGTGTGTATGAACATTTTAGCACGACGAGATTGTCTGTTTTATTATTATTCTTAACGTTTTGGTTTTTATTATTAATTTTTGGTTTATTGATTTATTCTACCCAATTCAATCTATTATTGAATCCGATATGAATAAATCGGTTTACTTACTCTTTGACATCGTTTATTAATTTTGTTTAAATAGTTTAGAATGTTTTTTGTTCCATTTCATGAGTTCGATTCTGAAGAAGTTGCGTTGACTCTTCTATTATTAGCTGCGGTGAGTTGCTCTGTACTTTCCTGTATAGACACTAACATAAACACAACATGTACATGATACTTAATATTATTATAACATTAATAGTTAATAACATTTTATTATGGCCTATGCATACTGCATTGGTCATTGTCACTTCTGATAGTGTCCTTTTTCTTCATCTTGTGGTTTTATTACCTTAACTATAGTTTGTTAAGTGAGTTTACTATACTTTAGGAAGTTACCTTTTTATATGGGTTGTAATCCTATCAAATTATTCTCGTTATTGCTTGAATATCTCTTATCATTGTTTTGATAGCACTGTTATTATTGTGCAGTAGTTCATTCTGCATTTATACTGAAAATTGCTTTGGTTTAAAGTAACCAAGATTACTTGCATCTAGCTGTCAACATGGTTTATTTATTATTATGGTTATTATTAGTATTTGGGTGGCTATAATCTTTGAATTTACTTATTCGAATAGTATTCTGCCTCATTCAATGTTGTTGGTTTAGTTCCTTCTCTTTTATGATAAGTTTACAAGTAATTTTGTTCGTCATGCATCCATTCTATGGCAAGCATATTGTTATAATATACAACAATGGATTATTGTCGGTTTTGTGTTTCTGTATTACATTTGATTTATTTGACTTTATGTAGTACTGGTATATCTATTGGTTATTATTAGATTACATTTTGTTTATCTTTTACAGTCTTTACTATTGGTAATTAGTGGTTATTTCTAATATCAATTCCTAATTTTAAAATTAAAGGTGTACCTTCAATTTCACCAGAAGGAAAGTGGTATGTTGGTACAATGTAAGTAAAACATTTTGTTCTGTTTTCTTTTTTTCATATTTGGTTCAAACGTACAAGTGAAAAACTTTCTGGGGCGATGTAGCTCACAAACCCTACAAAGACTCGGCGTTTTCCACAACTTGTATTTAGGAAAGAACAAAAAGAAAAATCAGATTTCTGTGTTATGATCTGCACTATTCTGTTAGTTATTATGGTTTGTACCCTAAGAATATTCGTATGTTAGCCTCCGAATACTTGTTTGCAAATAATGTCGATTTTCTGGTGAACTGGGCCGGTAAAAGATTGTTTTACTGGCTTCATGCAGCGACATTCAAGGTTGTCTTTTAGAGAGGCTGAAGCAACAAGTTTTGCAATAGCATTTAGTTTTAATAAACATAACATAAAACTTTCTTCAATATTGGAATTCTGTGATAAGTCGCCTTCATTTTTACTGTCACAATATTTGGAATGTGAAGGAAACCAGGCAGCATAACGACAGTGCACTGTCCTAACAAAGTTGTCAGTTTGAAGGGAAATAAACAAGTCAGCAGGGTTACCCCTTTGGAAAAGGGTGAAACCAGTGGTATTTTCATAGATGGCAGCTGGAAACCACCACTTATCGTTATATCCACAGAGTGTTATGTAGATATCACTTTGATTATTTATGGACCAGCAGGTTGTATTGGAGTAGCACATCCATCAAGATAAATTACAGCCTCTCTTTTTTTACTATTTATGAAACAGTTTATACCTCATACCCGTTACAATCTGACTTCAGCCATTAGACAAGTGTTTATATGGCCTGTTTCGGTGCAGCCGCTGAGAGCTGGATGACAATAAACCCAGGTAAAACCATGACATACCTGGGCTAGCAAAAGATGCTCTTTCAAAGGCAGCTACACCATCTAACTGACAGCAGGTTTTAGTTCAACTGGAATTTGGCCATTAAATGAAAATATATTCAGTATCGAAGAGTTTCTGTGTTCACCTGTAATTGACAGAGAGATAGGAGACAAAAGTAATTATGAAGGAAGATTAACACCAACAAAAGATTGTCAAGAGACCACAGTAGCCGGACCTCCCACGTCGGAAATAAACGAGACATCTGCTAATACCTTATCACAATTGACACCAGAATAAATTCGCCCTTATCCGAAAGCGACTGCAAAAATAAAATAGAAATGCGCCAAGAAGAAAAAGTCAAGTATTCTCACTGACTCCTATTAAAAAAGCAATTCGTATTGAAGAGGAGGCATGACAAAAGAAAGAGCGATCAAAACGGAAACTAATCATGAACGGTAAAACGAAGGCGATTTGTGGACTGTATAGAAACGGTCAATCAAACTCTCCAAGACTTAAGAAATTGTAATAAATTAGTGGGTAGCGTAACATTTGTTATTTCAGAGGATTCTCGCTAGAGATTACCGGTAACTGCAAGAGGAACCCGCGCTGATATTGTCTCAGTGTGTTTAAAGTCCTCGGCGATGTGGAATGCTATTCAGACTAAATTTGCAAAGCAATATGAGAGCCCATTTAGGAGGAGGAGGAGATGGTGATTTTTCTACAAACTTACTGCACCTCGGTGACGGTAGTGTTCCTAATGACGATAGCTTCACAGAAATTGACGAAAAACTGGGACATAGTAAATAGTACAACACTGTATTAATTGCTAAATTCTGTGCAAAACGTCAAGTGTTTACTTGATACAAATTACAAGTGGTTATTCCCAAAGAATCGAATCTGTGAAGGAAAATAATGATACAAGTTTGGAAAAAATTTCTGGGGATAATAAAAAGTCCGAAGAATCTATTAACACCGTATTTAATATTGAAAATATAGTGTACTATCTCCAAGAATTTTTGAATTCTTTAAATCAATCTTGCATTCCGCCACAACGGTTCATTCTAAAGGTTGGCACTCCAACAATGTTGCTGAAAAATTTACATCCTCCGAACGTTTGCATAATACAAAATGCAGGTGACACGGGAATTTCTGTGTCAAGTAGGTAATAGCGTTATTATCGACTCAAAAGCCCTCTTCACACACACATTCGAATCAGTAGGCTACTGGTTGTTAGCATTACCTGGTGTAATTACCAACTTATAAATTGTAACATTCTTTACTTTAGTACACACTTGAAGGAAATTAACAGTTTCGAAATTACATCCGTTCCATTTACATAATTTTCATTAAACCTACTTAATATGTAGTAGTGAACGATAAGCTTTTCCAGGTTTTACTAGTACTTGACCTACAACGGTCTGATCTCCTACACTCAGTGCCTCTGTCTTTAATGATCACTGCTTTTTTTTACATAATAATTTTCCCATTCCTGCATAGAATTTACCCGCTCGTACAGAAGGCAACAGACTTTAGTGAATCCAAGCTGCAATCGAAGTATAACTACGTTACTTTCACATCTCCGTAGGTATGCCACGAATATCCGTCATACTGAATTCTGCTCAATAAAAGTTTCATACTATCACATGACTCCGACATGTAAGCAGTAAGTTATAAACTGAAGGGATTGGTGAGAAAGCTCCTAAATCAAACTGGAGAAAATTGGAAATTCAAGAATGGTTGAGAAATCATAAAATTGAATTTTCTATGCAAGATACGAGGGCTCAATTGCTAAACAAAAACGAAATAAAAAATGCGCTGAAAATATATGAAATTGATCAAATAGCCTACGAAATGGGTCATGAGGTTGTACGCCTTCCACCTTATCATGCACATTACAACCCAATTGAGTTGGTGTGGGCACAGGTGAAAGGATATGTGGCCGATCGAAATAATACTTTTAAAATGGTCGACCTTGAAAGACTGATGGACGAAGCGATAGCTAAAGTAACGGTTGAAGACTGGAGAAAATGCGTCCAACATTCCGAAGAGCTTCAAAAGGACGATTACCAGAAAGAATGCCCTAGAGATTTGGCTATAGAACGTATGGTGATTGCAGTGACAGAAGAAAGTTCAGAAGATAGCGAATCCAGTTCTGATTGAAAGAATTTTAAAATAATTATAATGCTTAAATTTTTGTGTATATTTTTTATTATAATGTGTATAATTTTTCTTTACTAAATTTTTAAAAATGAAGTTTTTCATTAAATAACATATAATGTAACGACTGTTTTAAAAACAACTAAAATGTAAAGAGAATTGTCATATTACTAAAGAATAAAGAAAATAATTACTTACAAAATTGAAAACAACACAAAAATTATATAAAGAAAGAAAAAAACAGTGGAAAGAAGAGGACTTGTGGTGTGTGTGTGTGTGTTATCTTTATTGTACGATAATGCGCTGACGTATTCTCTTTGATCGTAGTAGCTCACCGATGTAGAAGCGTGAGGTGTGTGTGTGTGTGTGTGTGTGTGTTTGTTATCTCTATTGTATGAGAATGCGCTGACGTTGTTTGTTTGGCTTCGTAGTGTAACGCGCCCGTGAGTGTGAGTAAAGCGACATGGCAATACCGCAGTTACTATTGCATCACCTCGAAGCTTACAATGCTGTGTCCCGTACTATATAAAACAACATTTTTGTATTATTTTAATACAGACAGGAGTGAATACAGCCTTCGAATGAATTGGTAGTACGAACGCGTCAGCCTGCCAACACACATTAGATCTGTATATTTGTGTCGTGACAATCGTAATAATTTTTGTAAACAAAGACTGTTGTGTCATTACGACATTAAGAATGTTGTTGGCGTGAATTTAATGAGACAGATTTTTTTTACCTCCGCCCTCTTTCAGTCCTCTCACTCACTCACTCACTCTCTCTATCTCGCGCGCCAACTCGTACAGTTTCTTCTTTTTGTCAACAATTTCAGTGTTACACACAATCCTTCACTGTTTGTTTGTATCTTTTTGTTTAATCATTCATTGTGTTTGTACAGACTACAAATTCAAACTTGAGTAATCTGTTTGTAGCAGTGTAACATTTCAACAAACACTTAAAGAGGCGCGCTTTGGGTGCAGTCGCAGAAGGACCTGCCGTGCTAACTTAATGAAAATAAAAGGAAATTAATAGTGAGGTAGTCATGTTTAATTAAAGGTAGTAGTGAGGTTTGCCCCTATTAGTGAGGTAGATGGGGAAAATTGACAGAGAAAGAGTGAGGGGGAGAAGAGAGACGGGGGAGAGAGAATTACGAATTTTTAATTATTCTCATTCATACCGAATATCATTTGTAAGTATATAGTTATGCAGTTATTGGTATACAGTAGTACCGAAGCAACATGTTTCAAGTTGACTCCCATCCGTTGGAAATTTATTCACCATTCTGATTAATAAAAATTTCTACAAGTACCAATAATATAAATAACAACCTGCAGAAGCAGAAGAGTTTATATCTTACAGAGTTGTAATGTTACATTAATTATATTTTTGCTTTTCGTATATCACAGTGAGCAGTAATCTAATTTTTTTGAAATAATACGTGAAGGCTTATATATTAAGAATTAATTTTTTTTTATAGTTTCCGTAACTTGCTTGTAAAATAATTAGGTATCCAAAAGGTAAGTTACATATTTTAATAGCAACTTATAAGTTCCTCATCCTCGGTTTTTTCCTTTCTTCAAAATGTACCACTTTTTAATTGCGAATAAATTATTTAACGTAATAATCGTTTCACCAAAGGCTGTTTGGATCCTGTTAATAAAACTCTTGAGTCTGCTGCACATAATCCTCGCTTTTGGTTCATGTTTCGTTAACTTTCTACATTACAATAAGTTTAATTATTTTCAAGTTCCTTATAAGTAGCCAACTGTAGTAAACATCATGTACTTTGACCTCTCTCTCACTCTCTCTCTCTCTTTCTTTCTGTTACTCTTGTTCTTCTCAATAACTGTATCTCAGGAAGTCTGAACGTAACAGGTTCTTAAGTAAACTTCATATGACTTAACGTGCAAAATCTTAAACATCATTTGGGCTTCAGTTATGTTATAATTTTGTAAGAAAGCTTTACAAAATACTTTTTACACTGCTTCTGTAAACGAAACTAGGTGCAGGTATGTAATCAAATTTTTTAGTAGGCCTATTTATTCTAACACTGTTACAGTTTCTTGAAAACGCCGTATGTAAACAAACATTAAAACTTAGTAATAAGGTTTATCAAACTACTATTTTTCTTGGACGCATTAACGCAAATCAGTAATCTAGAGACCAATTTTATATTGAAAAATCGATGTCTAATAAACGGAATTTGATATGCAAAAATCCATCGGTTAAGAAAATAAAGTAAACTTGGTTAGTAACAAATAATTTTGGCAAAAATTTTTAATTTGATATAGGCTATAATTGATTCCAATTTTATTACAATCTGAGAAATGAAGCCAAATAGATTTTCATAAACGTTGGTCTAGTAACAAAAAAAGTTTCATTCTTAAGCGCACAATATTATAATTTCCCTTTCATCCCGGAAAAAAGACTGTATTAAGCTACTATCATACTTGTCTAGTCTACACTATTTAATGGGTATATTATAGGTTTCACAAAAATTGATTATCTTACACATGGTTTTAATATATCACTAAACTTTGTGAAAAGTCTGAGTGAAAAGAATTATATACACAACGGTTGATGTTAATACAGGTCTTAATTCGTTTCAAAATTTATAGATAAATAAAAAATTAAAATTATCACATATATTGTGTGGTGTATAAAATAAATTGTAATAATCCTTTCTAATATTACTTAAGCCATAATATCCGAAGTTGGACCGTTCCTTTATTCTTCTGTAGCCTCCTACGTTCTTGCATATCTGCTGTCATATTCGCGTCTCACAGTCATAGTAGACAGTACGCTATAATATTATACCTTTTTTTCCGTTGTCTGAGACTTGTCTCAGAGGATAAGACTCAGGCTGATCTGGGGCAAGCACCCATCCGCCGATTGGAGATTTAGAGGAGTCGCACGCCAGCACAGCGCGGACCGGGGCGAAGTAGGTGGAGGCATTCAGGATAGAGTGTAGTGTATGGATGTGTATTTGTGTGTTTACGTAGTGTGCAGAGCCAAATGGGTGATGGTAGAGCCATAATAAAAGTATAAATCAAACGACAGCCAAGACGAGGTCGAGTAACGCAGGACGTCAAAGCTGGAGGGAGGTGTCAGAGAGGCGTCAAGGTAAGGCGGGGAGGCACAAAGGAGAGGGATAAAGACCGGATAGGTAGATAGGAAAATTTAAGATGTTAAGTTATCAAGAAGGAAGCCAGGTGTAGTAAGTATGACGAAGAGACTTAATTATTTCTATTTCTCCGTTGGCGGGGGTTTCTGGGAGGAGGTCCATCGGGAATGGTGAGGAGACGGTTTATGACAAAGGAAGGTCTGCGGTAGTTACAGGTAGAGTATATTATACAATACCTCCTTCACATTTAAGTTGAGGAATTCCAATCAGCCTTTCGTTGCGTTACTTCTCTCTTGAGCCCTTGATATAATTCGTTGCCTGCTCTTTATTGCAGCTGTAATATCTCCTTCGTTTTATAATTCGTAACGTTAAATATTCTTCCTCACCCTGGAATTTTCCATTCTGTTTTACTAATTTCTTTTCACTTCATAAGACTTTTCTATACAAAAGCAAGTATATAAAAAAGTTATAAGGTCGGGGATTAGCAACCAAACGGCATTGTTTAAAAACATTTATCTACAAGTTTCTTTTCTATAGTTCATCGTACACACCCTTGCGAGATAAAAATAACTACACGGTAGTTTCTTTCGCAATTTTTCGCATTATTTTGAGACAATCGACTGGTGATTTAGAGATAAATATTTAATATTAATGGGGTCTCATACATTTTATATTATATCTGTTTTCTATCCTACTGATAGAATTAGAAAAACGGTAGCTATCTCTCTTTTCCTTTTAAAAGCACAATACATATTAATTTACCAAGTAGCAGTTTCCTTCTTCATTTAAAATTTCTATCAAATCTACTGTATATTGGACAAAACAGAAGGGGAAACATACGTGCTTACAAGGTAGTGTAAACATCCTGTAATGCTGTCAAATCAAAATACAAAGGAAAGGGAAGTGAATACTGTAATGAGTAGCCCCTACATTCATATTTATGCAGGTGTAGGTGATGATTAAGGCCCGGATTTTTATGTAATTACATATTTGAATGCTGAGTGCACATTTACACGGAAAAGCCAGATATCGGCGAATCATACCAATAGGTGTCTTATCCGCGAGTTTAATTTTACATATTTTTACATATTTTGTTCATATTACATATTTCACTCCATCTTACATATTTCTACATATTTTACTATACTTTACTTCAATTTGAAAATTGAAATGGCAAAAAATAGTTAGGCCTATAACAACATTACTCAGATGCGCAAATGTGCAATTAATCAGAATCAGGTCCAATTAAATTTATTACAAGAAAAGGCAAAATATTGCATCTGTTGCAATTGCACACATAGATTCTACTTTCAAGAAGTAAAATTTTTTACGAGCTCAAGCGACAAGTAAGGCATTTTGCACGGGATGTTAGATGAGAATGGTATGCGCGGCCCCACTCATTTACGTTTTGTTCGCACGTTCAGCGGGGTCGGTGGGGAAAGAACGTTCTGTCCGCGGTAAATAAATACTCTTCGCAGATCTTGCAATTCTCGCAACGGATTCCATCTACCTAAACAAACAAATATCTATATAACTCTATGCTATTGTAGGGCACAATGTGATTTTTGACGCCAGTATTATCGACGCTCTCGGAGTGTAAGCCTACACGTAAATAACAATCTGGCGTGCAGTGTGGTGTGTTGAAGTTATTGTCAAGTCAGTGTTTTGTCTTTCGCCTACACTTCTGCGCTTGCTTGTTTCTTGCCTTGGCGGATTCTCGTTGTTGGACAAAAGACGTCTTAAATAATATATTGTGCGGTATTGTTCAACGCAAGTTCTTAAGAGTTTTAAATACAAATATCCTTGTTTTATCATGGCACCGACCGCATCATCTTTGTCATCTAAGTTAAAATCATGGGTACAGATTGACAGTGCTTTTACAACTGACGATAAAGCTGTATTTTGCCAAGTTTGTTATGGCCAAATGGTGTTAAAGAAGAGAAGGTACTGCTGTTGTATACAGATGCAGCAGCATACATGTTAAAAGCAGGTAATTCTCTAAATGTGTTTTACCCCAACCTACTACATGTTACATGCCTGGCTCATGGATTGCATCGAGTAGCTGAAACTGTCAGAGACCTTTTCCTCGAAGTAAATACATTAATATCAGCAACAAAAAAGGTGTTCTTGAAAGCTCCTTACCGTATCCAGTGCTACAAACAAAGGCTACCTGACACACCTCTGCCACCAGAACCCGTAATTACAAGATGGGGAACCTGGATCGAAGCCGTAAATTTCTACAGTGACAACTTTGAAGCTGTGAAGTATGTGGTGGAAACATTATCTCCCGATTCTGCAGTGTCAGCGAGCGAATCCTTGTCTGCATTCAACAACTCTAAGGTGATATGTTCAGTTTCGTACATCAAAACGCATTTCAGTTGTATCAAGAAACTGGAGACTGCAGGTCTGACTCTCCAAGAGGCCATAGGAATAGTTGAAGAAGCAGTTAACAAGTTAAATGCTGTGCAGGGTGAAGTCGGTGACAAAGTTTCTACTAAATTAAATGCTGTGCTGAATAGAAACCCTGGTTACTCAACTTTACATACCATTTATCGCATATGTAACGGCGAAACTGTAGAATCGATTGAGAATATTCTTCCAAGTACGATTCCTCTATATAAACATGCGCCGGTGACGACATGTGATGTCGAGAGATCCTTTTCTATATATAAAAACATACTCTCAGACCGAAGACAGTCCATGTCAACAGACAATATAGAAAAGTATTTAATAATTAATTGTGCAACTAAACAGTGGAAAAAAAAACTTACAGGGACACTTTATTCTTATGCAGAGTTATAGTAGAGTTATATATATATATATATATATATATATATACAATATAGATTTTCAAGTCAAAAACCTACCTTTAATTTTATAGTAATTTCAACTCTCCTAGTAAAATACTTTGTTAAATAGTTAATAATTCTCAATGTTTTACTTTATACTCATGTCCTATACTACAGAAATCCATAGGTAAAATACTTTGTTGTTGTTAATTTTATAATATCAAGGTTTCTTTTTTAATACTGTTTTCTAAAATATGTTTTCATAAATTTTCTAAAGTACAATAAACAATTGAAAAGTAATTCATTTCTTATGCATGCTGTCTTATTGTAAACTCTTCAACAAAGAGTTGAACTTTCAGATACTGTGTATTCTGAGGGTTAACTTATTTTCTGTAATAGAAGTGGTAATCTAACTGGTGATTAGTGTCAGCCCCGAACTTGATTAGTATTTTATGGATTACATTGACTTTGCTCAAAATATATTTGCATGTTTTGAAAGTGATTTTAAAAAGTTTAAAATGAAGCACCTATTATTTTCAAAACCTTTCAAAGAGGGCACTGTTATGTTCTCGTAAAATGTAAATTATATTGTTGATGTGAAAGTATTTTAATACTATATATTTCTTAAATATTACATATTTAGCTACATATTTTCCTTATTTTTCCTACATATTTATGTACATAAAGGGAGACTGTGCGCTGCGCCGTACGCTAGACAGAGAGGGTATAATAGCAACTATCTCGCTCTACTTTCGTTAGTGAAACACGCGGCGGATGAGTAAATTTTAGTCCATCCATTTTTGCAGTTCAACCTGCGATAACTTCAAAACCAATAAATATACAGCAATTCTGAAAACTGCATTGTGTTCAGTAATTAAATCTCTATAAGTAGCCAAAATCTCAATTAATATAATTAACAATTACAGAATTGCAAAAATTAGTTTGGAGATACGTCCGGATGTGACAGGTTGTACTGTATTTACCTTATAACAATTCCCCCTAAATAAAAGGGAAATCCCCAAATTCATATTTCGAAGCCACCTGTTGTAGATAAAACGGTATTTATCTTGGATACATACGTTTAATCTCATACAAACGTTTTTATGTGTGTTCCCATCAGCACCGACACACCTGTACAGGCTTCTCCATATTTTTCTACACCTGTCCAAATATGACTATACTGATTACAATAGTAATTTCTTCTACGGTTTGTTTATGACCATAAGATATGTCTTTATAGTTCCTTTTAAATACCATTATTTTCTGCTCATTCGTACAAAACTTTTAATTGTTGAATGTGACAATTCTGATAATCTTTGCCAAACCCAAATTTTAATGTTATACGGCGTCACCTTATTACGTAGCAAACAAAATTAGAACAAATCACTGTTATTTTAGCAGTAGCTTTTTTAAGGAGCCCAGAGTAGGCCTATACCTACCCGACACGCACACATTTGAAGGATCAGTATTTTGTCTTGGAGTTCACTCTCCCAGCTGAGATACACATGTTTTTAGGGACCAGGAACTCGCATTTGAACTTCTATCATCAGCTACATAATGTAAATCCTAGATAAATGTACAAGCCTATGCTCTAAAAGCCTAAGCTATGATACCCACAATCATCTACGTTTTACTAAAATAATGGTTGCAAGTTAAATTTTTTGATTCATGTTGATGCTTTTGTCTCGAAGAAACCAGGTAAATTAATCTGCTTTTCGTATCCGGCCGACGATGGTGTGCTCCCACTTACGAACAGTGGCACTTGCAACTCGTTTCACTTGCGAACACTCAAGTAGATAAGACACGTAATTAATTTTTGATACGTGAGAGTACCTCCCACTTGCGAACACACAAACAACGATGTATGTACATCCACCCTGTATTGTGTTTATGTTTTTATAATTCGTTAAATGTATTTTTTGTTACCAACTACGTTTACCAAGTTACAATTTTTATAAAACTCACACACACACACACTTGCATAGCCGCTCCCTCACTCTCTCTCTCTCTCTCTCTCTCTCTCTAAATTAAAAAGGAAGGTTATTTTTTATTTATTTTTATTAGTCAACTTGTAGAACGGACGACGTGATCTTGAGAAACATCCCAACTTCAGAATCTTTTTCATATCTTTTAGTTTATCCAATTCAGTATACTTTTTCGTCCTTTTCATAGCTTAAAAATTTCACTCCATCGTTACATCGTGTTCTGAATACATTTCTCTGCCTCAGATTATAAACATTTGATAATGTTTTTTATTCTTGGATGTGGTCTTCCAACGTGGCTGTTTAGTTTCTGATGCGTGCTTGTACGGTATTATTCATTGTATGACGTCGGAAGTAGCAGTTCCGTAACTCCTGTGGCACTAATCATTGTCTAGCTATTGTTCTACGAAACAATTAAAGAATTAATCGAGTTTCTCTTCCTCTGGAACTTGACCATGGATATACTACCAGCCACATTCTACATCTTTTCGAAGGAAAGCAAGTGTAGCACACATTAGGATTTTTGTGCTCCCTAAGTCATTTGAATGTGTATACTCGTGCAAAGTGACTACTGCAGCTTTTGAATTTTCCATTCATGAAAAATTACTTTTAATCTTTCAAACTCTCTTTTCTATTGATTTAACCAAAAATCGGGAGCTTAGCTTGCACAACGTCTTCGCCCGGACGGAAACTACTCTCGTCAATTTTCAAACCGGGACAACTGACAAACTGGCCGGGACCCCGGGATCAGGTCGTCAAACCGGGACAATCCCGGTCAAACCGGGACGTATGGTAAGCCTATTTATACATGTATTTATCGGTTTTCAATATTGATGTGAGCATTGTACTGTAGAATTAGGAAGCGATTGTATTGAACGAATCACGATTATCAAATGATATACGGTATTCCTTTTAGTTCAACAATTCCGTCATCTCGTCTCCGGTACTTTGGAAAACCATTGTTATTTTCAATAGTTTAACGTAAAATGTTGCTCGGTTATTATGTGTACATATTCCATCAATCATGCAAGGAACATTAGGATTACGAGCTCTACAAGATCCATGTATCATTCGAGATAACAATTTTATGAATCCTTGGAAAAGTGATACGGCACAAAACTTAGAATAAGCAAGAGGTAGTGTATTAACTTTTTAAATTGTATATTATTATTATTTTTATTATGTTTTTACTATAAAATATTCATATTATTTTAATATGATTTTCTGGAACACGTTTGGTGGAAACGTAAAACCGGCCAGCTGATAAATAAGAGGTTGCGAGTTCAGACGTAGATGTGTATATATGTGTCAGCCAAAACAGTGTTTTGTAAACGTACACGTCTGTCATTACAACATTAAGAATGTTATTTGACCTTGAGTAGGTACTCATGTTGACGGGAATGAGAAATCTTGTGGTGTTAGCGCTGAATAGCCACAACACAGGGGGGGCCATTCCGGCTTCCCGCGCTAACCTAGCGATCAGCTGTTTTTGCCGCGTGACGTCCGACTGGTGAAGAAATACGCGCGAGTCTTGATTTACCATGCAATCTTACCTGAGGCAATGTCCTACTTAGCATCTCTCTGCTGTTTACACGAAATATTAACAATAATTGTAATGAGCTATTCATATAGAAAAAGGATTAAACAACAAGATTAAATGGTTTGCGGCAAAAAATAATGGTAAAATCTATTTCTACATTTAATAGAAAAGTAAGCAAGTCTGTCCACATATAACATTGACAAAATGGCACAAGATGTAAAATTAAGTCGGAATTTTTTATTATTCGTTAATTTTATATTATTAGAATTATTTCGATTGTTATTAATTTACTTAGAAACCTCAGATGATACTGATATTTTTCAGTGAAACGTGCGTCAGGTGTTAAAAAGAATATACGAAAGTATACTACTTGCAGAAGAAACAAATTGAAAACATCACAAATTTTATATATATATATATATATATATATATATAATATGCCTGCGTGGGTGGGTGCGCGTACGTACACACGCGTGCGCGCATGAGTGCGTGTATAAACATTTCTATGTAGTATAATATATTTGAAACAAGCTTCCAATTATTATAATTATAATCAATATCATAATCATTTTCTTTATCTACATTTTCTACATTCTACATTATCTACATTGAAATTTATTGACATTTAAAAGATACATTAAATATACTGTATTGAAAGGGACACTGTGCGCTGCGCCGTACGCTAGACAGAAAGGGTATAATAAGCAACTATCTCGCTCTAGCTTCGTCGTCAAACACGCGGCCGCATGAGTAAGTTTTATTCAATCCATTTTTGCAGTTCAACCTGCGATACCTTCAAAACCAATAAATATACAGCAATTCTGAAAACTGCATTGTGTTCAGTAATTAAATCTCTATAAGTAGCCAAAATCTCAATTAATATAATTAACAATTACAGAAGATACACAGAAGAAGAACGTGTTTTATTAGACGTTTCTATTGGTTTAGCATTTGCATTTGTACACTGTACTCTTAACTACATATTATACTAATGTACAATGAAGATATACTTATTATATCTTTATTTAGTATATAGTTATTTACGTGTCAAGAAAAGAACGTGTGAATAAAGTGATCACAACATTTTATACCTTATATGTTTTCTGTCATTGAATGATTAACCCACTTTTTAATAACAGCGTTGAAAAATAGTTGATTACGTCTTTCAAAGATTATTTTTACTACGGTACTGAAATTAAAAATAACTAAGATCGTATACAGGAATTAAACGTAGGCGACTGGAAGCAGTAATTGTATAAACAGCCGAGACACACCACCTGCTAATATTGCAGGAATTGCTTACGTTCAGTAGACTTGGCAACGTTGTGACCTTCGTGACTTTATATACATTTTGTGGCAACACTGTGCATATTTTTCATCACTAAAAGCTAAACCGATATCCGTGATAAAATAGTAATGCATTTTTTTACACGTGTGAGTCGTTTGTAACGATAAAGTTAACAGGGTAATTATTATTCAACTTTTTTCAACAAACTATCTTGAAACGGATATATATTTTTACGGTTTTTTATGCTGATTACGAATATGTAAGAATAAAATGTCTAAGCTTACTTGTAACTTTTATATATGGGGTCTCAAAAAGATGAACTTCTCTGGTCAGAACTTGCATGTTTAGCTAATGATGGATAAACGTGATTATATATATATATATATATATATATATACACACACACACACACACACACATATAAATAATAATGTGGGAGATAAGCTACACCCTTCTCAAACCCCTCTATCAATTGTTATACGTGGAGTTTTACTTTCTCTAGTATTTATTACAATTCTAGTATGTTGGTATAGCCCTTGAATAACTCCTATCAAGTGTTTGGAATACTCTCGTCTGTTCATAATTTCCCATAGTTTTGTTCTGTTCACCCGATTGAAGGCTTTCTCGTAATCAATGAAACCAATGTGGGTAACAAGATTATATTTCCTCCTCCGTTCTATTATCTGTCGTCTATAGATAGGCAGAAAACTAAAACAAAATCTAAAGTTGAGAAATACATTAAACGACAAATAAAATTCCTCAAATGACTTGCACGGTGAAGTTAAAATTTATGATCCTTAGGTTTAACATAGTAATTTAGTTCCAAAAGTAGAAACCGTCAGTTGAATTAAAATAAAATACATTTACTTTGCAGCAATAAGCAAAATAAGCAAACATACATTCTCATAAACAAACATGATTACGTTGCTCCAGCGCTAAATTATTTTATTGAAGCGGAATTCTGTCCTTAGTTGTAGTATAGAGCTAAGGACATATATAAAGGCTAATATGGGCAGAATATTGAAAATGTCGAATCCAATGAAAATGCAATAACATAAATGCAATGAAGACGGCAATAATGTCTCCGAACACAGAATACTGGATCGGAAGCCTTTTGGTGTATTACAACTTGATCGTTTGCGCAGAATCAGTGTAATCTGTTGGTCCCCTCCACTAATTACGACCATTCCTTATATACTGTTTTACAGTGTCTTCATGTTACTTACAGCCAAAAGTTTAACAATAGCCTGAATATCTGCAACCTACCTCAACCAGTTCTACAGATCTTTTGAACTTTTTCCAGACTTTTACAGTAGTATGCAAAACCTGACCTAGAACTCATGACAAATTTTCATATTCTTGTGTTGTTTACATGTAAATTAAATCAAATATTTACATAAACTTATACGCGTATAAACATATAGTTACGAATGAACGTGAGCAAACGGTTATGTGATATGTGAGTTTTATTGCAACAGAGCGAGAGAGAGAGAGAGAGAGAGAGAGAGAGAGAGAGAGAGAGAGAGAGAGAGAGAGAGAGAGAGAGAGAGAGAGAGAGCGTGTTAAACTGACAGTGTCAGGGGGGAAGTTGCATTTATTATTTACAACAAACATTAGTTTTGAAGTCATATTTCATTAACTCCTTATCAACGATAGTATCACTGTTATCAGTAATATAGGCACCACCCGGAAGACTATTACATAATCAGCAATAGATGTGATAGAAATTATTATAATAAGCTGATAACTCTGAAGAAAATTATGCAATTAGTTGTAGTGATCAGCTGGAGAGATGTAGCGTACTGTAATTGGATGGTGTCATGTTGAAAATTAGGATAATAATTTTGGCATGTAAGTGAGTTTAAAATCCGTATTATATGATAATTATAATGTTGTATACTGTCAGATTATTTTATATTTTAACTTGCTGTTCTAAACAACTAGCATACTGTGTTGGTCAGGAAATGATATTAGAAAAAATAAAATAAAAAAAGGAACAAAAATAAGAGTTTTCAAAAACCTAAAAATTTGGCTTTCTTAAAACAATTTTTAATAATATAGAAAGCTGGCATGTACATGAGCATGCGCGCACACGCACACTCACAATAATCTAACAGTGATCTAACACGTTTTACAGATAATTTACAAAGCGTCCAATAATAAATTAACAAATATTTTAGTAATATTGCAAGCAACTAGTATGCTCCCTAAAACACAGACTTGATAAAAATATCCTTTCTTTTTTCTATAAATATCTAACCAAACGCCAAAATCATGTACGATTTTCACATGGTTTACTGTAGCTTTCAATATGTATACTTGTTTATATTATTAACGGTGGTGATAGTTTATATATTAACAAAACTCTATAACATTCACATATATATATATATATATATAACATTCTGTATATATATATATATATACTTTTGTGAGACAAGTTTATTTATTTATATTGGTAATAAAATATATAAGAACAATGTAAGCAAATATAAATGTAATGTGTGTGTGTGTGTGTGTGTGTGTGTGTGTGTGTGTGTGTGTGTGTGTGTGTGTGTGTGTGTGTGTGTTTAGGCTTCCATTAACTATTATATATAAATGACTAGCAATGTGTAAAATTTCCAATCATAGCTTAGAAAGCTTAAAAGGTTGTTGAATGCGGTTCTCGTTTGAAGAGGGTGTTAAGAGATATAAATTTGTTTAATTAATAAAAATGGCTTGTTAGTAATTTTAATAAAATTCCTGTACGATTTAATGCCAAGACAGTTAAATATTTTAACTCGTACTAATTCTATTTTCGTCCTGAAGTGCCTTGGTAGTTTTAAGCAATTAGTACATTACGTTAAAATTCCATTTATTGTAAAATCATTCATAGAACTTTAAAAAGTTTAAATATTTCAACTTAATTTTTTAGAAACCGAATATTATAAAGCATTTTAAATAATTTTTTCCTGACACTAGTCACGAATTTAGTCACTTTTATAAATTTTCAGTCTCTAGTGTTTGATTTGATACAAACATGGATTATTCACATTATTCTTAAAACGTTTAAGCCTAAAATATTTCCCAGCCCCTGAAAATTAAGGGATCATGGGGATAAATTTTGGGCTCGGGTGCTAAGGTTTACGAAAGTTGATTGATGCAGCGAAAACTTAGGAGTTAACTTTGGACACATCAAAAAGGTGGGAAGACAGCCAATTGCCAAACGTTTGAGTTAAAATTGGTTATTGTTCGTTTATTTATTTACTCTACTCCAAATTTTTAAGGGTGATACGCCTTAGTCATTGAACTTTTATTAGTTTAATGACACATTAACGCTGTATCTATGCGTTATGTAACCCTCATAATCTACATTGCCACACAGATATTTTTTTTATGATTCACATCAATTTGACTCTTTTTTTGATAAATATGTTTTTTTATAATATTCATCAACATTTTAAGTTGTCTTTGAATAAATATGTTACTTTATAAATTTGAATTTACAAACTATAGTACTCGTAAATACTTTTGTCTATACGTAACATTTTCGTTAGTTGTTTACAGTGTTGAGCATACGCTGTCACGGAGAACTGACTCGATATGAATTGAAGGAGATCCGCTACATTGCTAACAAGTGCCATGTGTATTGTCCACGCTACGAGGACAGGGTCTGTGCCATTGACCTGATGTCGTACAAGATACGACCATTTTTCAACGAGTGCTTCATGAGAGTAGTTAGCATATGTGACAAGAGAAGTGAGTTGTTGCACAATAACTCTCTTAGTAATACATAGCAGGCCATATGTCGCGATGAATTTTTTCGTGTAGTTCGGTCATTTACTGGATACGAATTTTAAATATTCGTGTAACTCGTATTACCAGATGTGGAGTAATCACGCAGATTAAAGCTGGGATTAACATAAGGTCGATGAGAAGACGCTACATAACATTTGTAAGCAGCTGCTATTTCTTTTATCACCACATGTTAAACCAGGACAGCTGATAGTAATACGTTTTTTCCAACTAATATAGCTGACAAATGTTTTTAAAAACATACAAACACATGGTAAGCTTCACAGTTTATTCTTTACCTCTGATAATTGTTTCAGCATATCTAGCTATTCTCAAAGAGATACAAAGTACAACTAAACAAAGAAAGTGTATGGTGGTGAACATGTGTAAGCGTGTGTATAAGGACGTGTGTGGGGTGTGTATGTTTAAGGGGGTGGAGAAGCTAGTATAGGAAAGGTCAAGTGACTGTAAAAACTAAGTATAATAGGGAAGCAAATACTAAAAATTAATTAAATTATATAAAATCCTTTAGTAAAGAAAATAAACGTTTATTGAAAGTTGTAATATAGTTTGGATTACTTTATCGACTATTCTACTAGTCTATAATAAATGTATATTTAATGTCTGCTCAATAGCAAAGCTACTTAAAATACGTTATTTAATAGAATTTTGTGTTACAGATTTTTATCGTTTGAAGACAATGAAGTGGTGCGATCGAGCCAACGTGTTTGAAAACACACAACGTAATGAGGAGAAGAAGAAACTTTTAATATCATAAAACATTAAAAGTTTACAATACTTTAATCAGTTAATAAAAACACATTACCATGCATATTATATTAATAATTATTCCAGTTCATCAAATTTTTACATAGTTGAAAATTAGAAAATATAGAAAATATAAATTCAATTAACTAATATAGGTCTTACACACACATATATATGTGTGTGTGTATAGGTTTTACACACACATATATATGTGTGTGTGTGTGTGTGCGTGCGCGCGCGCGCGTAGTATAATGTAGTGTAGTGTAGTGTAAATATATTTTATACGTTTACTAAAAATAACTGTGAAGCTTGAGCTTGATTATTGTACCTGTTTCAAAATATTGAATGATAGAAATCATCACAATATTCGGCATGTCCCTTCATAGTGCGATCTCACTATGGTGATTCTATTATAGGCCTATTGTTCTCTTGTTTTATTTTTACTTACACTTATATCTACTTTTCAAAAGCAGTAGTACTGACATACTCGAGAAATAATTATGCTTAGAAACGTATTACGTTTTGGCAAGTGAATTTTACAAAGTATTATGTTCTGGAAATAACTGACAGTTAACAACAAATTACCAATAACATTCAAATGGTATTCAGTGTTCCAGTGTAATGTAAACGCTTTGTTTCCATAAAAATTGAAACTATTTATTTTTTTCTTAACACATTTTATTTTACAGACTTTGTTATTATGTTTTCATATAGCCATCACTTCTCTCTCTGTCCACCATCAACAAAATGTTTTAAGTGGGCAAAATTTATTTTTCCTAAATATTTTTCCAGTTTTTTAGCCATACCTGAGTTTCATCTAACCTTTTATTAACTCAAATCACTCGCAGGTAGAAAAGTAAAATGTAAAATTGAGCTAGAATAAAAATATTATTTCTTATAGAAGATTTTACAAAAGACATCTAATTACTCATGGGAAGTAATTATTTAAACATTTATGACTGCTTCTGGGTTAAATAATTATCAGATTATAGAACTAAAAGTCAAACAAAAATATTTGCTAGTTATAAGAATGCTTACATATTTACAGCAGAGCTTGACTGTTTAAGATAAAACATTTTATTATACGGAAAAACGTATACCACAGGAAACAAATTAAAAGTTTATTACTACTCTCCATTAATATGGCATCCAAGTCTCTAAACACGTTGTCATTGTAATTGTAAATGTGTTTGTATTTTGAATTCAACAGAATATCACCTGTAGCATTTCTACAAACGCTTATTTGCGATTTAGCCTTTCTAATATTACTACCCAGCGTTAATGCAAATATTCAGGCATCACGTTAAGTCTGTTTTTAGATGCCACAACAGCATCCGGTCTAGGCACCAACCATTCGTGATGTCGTCTAGGAGAAACCAGAATTCTCAAATAAGTTAACAGTTGCTGCAACCGGACCTTCAGCAGGATCTTGAAGGCGATCCTACGTCAATGAATCTTCCGAATACTGATCCCAATCTTCTGCAAACCTACAGGAAAGAGAATAGGCGGCACTCCAGTTGTTGCTTTCACGGCCTGCGTTGTTATTAATACTTCCCAGGCTATCGAACCGTTGTCTATACGGTTTGTAGGCTATAATTTGCAAAGGTTTCAGCTATTCCATCGGTAGCCATCTTCAGTTCTGAAAAGCTGAAATACTGACAAAATCTCAGTCAGTAAACCACAGCACAGTGGCTAAGGCTGGAATTATATATGTATAATTTTATGGGGTCTGCACTAAGTCATCGATGACCATCTTTAGCCAATCACGAGAAGGCATAATGCTGTTCGTTCGCCATGCCACGAGTCCAAATTGTACTTAAAAACAGGCTTTCACTCCGGCGATTCATTGCAATTTGAGCTTGCTTCAGGATGTCCACGGACCCCATATGCAAGCGAGGGAAGTAAGCACTCACCAATAACTGGTTTTGTCTGGTGACTTGCTGGAGGTGGTCAGCGACACCTTTGTGAAGACTCTATAAAGTTATATATATATATATATTATATAACTGATAGATATCTGATAGTAACGCATCAAAATATACCGTTACATAAATATAATAAAAAATACCCAAAGGAAGATCTACCATAAACATATCTAAGCTAAAAATAGCCAAACACACTAACAAGAGGAAAGACAACACTAAAATGTCAATGTGAAACCAGTATATCCATGAATAAATAATGTTAAGGAAACTAAGCACCCTAGAAAGGAAGGAGTTGTGATTAAATAATCGTCAATATTATAACAGAAGATAAAGTGAAACCAAGTAACTACGTCAGCAACAAGGAAACAATAGATCCAATAAGTGAGGGAAAGTATCTAATAAGTGAGGAAAATATCGAACAAATAAGAAGAAAATATTACCAGTGTGAAGAGTACCCAATAAGTGAAGAATAATACCACAACCAGGAAGAACCTGAGAGGAATCTCCAAGTGACCAAGAGCAAAACTCTTGACAATATATTAATTCAATAAGCAACCACAGACAATAAAGGTGTGCTACTTAAAGTGAATTAAATAATATTATTATACAACGAGCTAAAATAAGCCAACACAAACAATGATAGTGTATGATTTATAGAACGTGTAAGCCTACAAGTAACAATATCATTATCCAACGATCTGAAATAATCAAACACAAACCATAATAGTGTAGTATTTACAGAAAGTGGAAATATTAAGTGACAACAATTTTATACAATAATCTCGAATAAACCAACACAGACAATAAATGTATTATTTATGAGTAAAAAGAATAATATAATAAAATATAATAAAGACAACAAGTGAACTGAAGTTAAGTGAAGAAATAATTCCTCAAATATGAAAGTAAATGGAACTGATTACCTGTAACCACCATGACTGACTCTAAATAAAAGATCATTGCAAAACACACATTTAGATATCAGGAGAGTGGAAAGTAAAATCAACAGAATGTAATTGTTAGAATATCAGAAATAATACAACATGTATTAGATAAAAAACAGTCAACCAAACCAAGTTTAACCATCCAATATATATACCAATAACCAATTATAATTAGATAATACTATGTAAACAAATAGTCAGTAATAGAGTTAAGATACATAAAACCATTGTACTATCTAATAGTAATACCAATTATGGTAAGTATGTAAGAAAATACACAAGAAACCAGACTAACACATATAGGCATTGTTGTAATACAGTGATATAACCCCAACTAAGCAGAATTTGCAACAAAAATCATCATTAACGATTAGAAAAACACTGATAAAGGTATTTACATAATGCAAAAATCAAGCTAAAATTAATAATGAGTAGAATAAACCCAATATGAACTAGAAAACACAACAATATACTTTAAATTTTATAAACAAATAGCAGCCAAAATACCAAACCACAGAGTAACTGACAGAATTACATTAAAAAAACTATCAAATAAAACTAATCAGAAAGAGGAAAATAGTATAACAGTAGTTTCAAGAGTACTCGATACTTCTTTGAGAACACTTAACAAACAGTAAATGTATAAATTTATGTAATAATCATGGAAAACAATAGTACATGTCAGATGAAGCTAGATGAAAGTAACAGTCCAACAGAAACTTGTGAGTAATTAGCCCAGCAGGGAATACGAAATATCCAAAATAAGATGTAAGCGAACATTAAATACCAGTTAATGGAAGAAAATACATCCATAATACAAAACTATTTGTAAAATAAAAGTGTCAGAATGACAGGACACCTGACATGGTGTGATAAAACCATTTATTGTAAATAAACTAACATATGTTAGTAACTACAACACTGCACCAAATGTGCAGAATCGTTTGAGGTATAAACTAAACACAATAGAATTGTGTGAGAGTGAAATATATATTGTAAATAATAAGAAATAATGAATGGAGATTTAAGGCCTACTCGCCTGAAAAGTGTATTATTGAATATTTGTAAATATTTAGCTTTAAGAAATAATTAATGAGAAAAAATGACTTGAAGCATAATCAACAAGTGGTACATGTATCATGTGATACAGTAAAGGTGAAAAAACGTATGTTTAAATAAGAAACACTAAAAGTGCATCAACAAAAGTCTAAATAGTTTAATCATGAACGAAAATATTGCTTGTGTAGACTCAAAATAAAGAGCAAAGTAGCCGAAATAACATGATACTATTAGTTTTCGAATCGGAGGTACATTAAGAAAGTTATGAGCAATCATAATTATTCAGTCAATTACAAAAGAATTGATGTCTTCCTTTTTATACTCTCAACCCCAAAAACAGACGCTGAGAAATAAAAATTATTAATTTCTTGTGGCATATGGGACAAGTTTAAACGACTTTCAGCCAACTAGAGACGCTGAATCCAAGCAGATGCCGACCAAAGGAGCTAAGCGTGGCTTCATTAAAAAACTGGACATCGACGCCAACAGAACATTTCTCCGCTGATAGGATATTAATAACAATGTGCGCGTCCCCCCCCCTAGTAGACAGATAACTAACCTAACATCATAACCTCCAAAACGTGTGAAGTGTAAATAGTGCTACCACACTTAGTGTATTATCATTGCTAGTGTATAATCCCAGCAATGAAAAGTTATAATAAGGGAGTATATTGAATTAACAATATTTAACTGAATTTTAATGATTTTGAATAATAATTTTTGTGTTAGTCAAATGCGATCACACGTGACTAACATAACTAATAATTATGAATTAACGTATTATTGAATAAAAGTTCTCAATAATATTTTTTTAAATAAAATATTATTAATTTTAAAAAGAATCAAGATTAATTATTAAAAATATTAATTAACACAAAAGTATTTGAACATAGATTCTGATTTGACTTTAATGATAACGGATGACAATTCGATTCTTAATAATATTTGAGAACTGTCAATAAAGTTAATGATTAATAAATATGTCATTAACTAATATTATGTAAAACGATGAGATTTTATGAATTTAATTCAGATATTTTTATCAATTAACTTAAAATATTTTTCATTCTAACCTACCTGTTGTTGAAATGTACACAATTGATACAGTCCAATGCTTTCAATTCAAGAAAGCATAACAATTTTTAATTGCACTGAAACTATAAATCAGTCATTATATTTTAATTTTTATAACCACTAACGGAATTTGATTCCAATATACAGAAATAATAATAGTATTGCACATGCGATACCATAACCTGCAAATTTGAATGCAATCGTGCCTTGTACAATTGTTTACAATTATAATTGACCTTTTTCTATTTTATGTAACCACTCTCCACAATACGTCATTGTCGTAGTTAAGCATTTTTTGTAGTAAGTATCTTGTATACTCAAAGAACTCACGATTTTATTAATTATAAATAAGAAATCTAACCAAATCATGTTAGAGAATCACAACATAGAAATCAGTGTTACCAGCCTTGAGTTTTAAGGATATCTGTAACGATTTTGAATTGTTTTAATGTTTTAAAAACTTTTGTGAGGGTTTTAAATAGAACTTTAATTGAATTACATTGTTAACAAATTACCATTTAATATATAATCGAGTCAGTCCATTATTTAAAGGTAGACTATAGTAACAACACAACAGAGCATTTATTTCACAGTTTGGCAGTATGCAGACAAGGTTTTGAATAATTTCAAAACAGTCTTATTTACAGATTAACTTTATTTACACAATTTTAATATACAAACAAGTGGTAAATATTATATGAATTATGTAGTGCTGTTTCCAATATACTACAGAAAGAGAAGACCTACATTAGAAGATTGACATCGGTAAGTAAGTGGTAATTAAAATCTAAACCAACCAGTGCTTCGAAAAAAAAAACTTAAACATTTTTCAGCATTTAAACCTTTCTTGAAACAACTTTAACTATAAATTAAATCTTCATAATAATAATTCTAAACCGACCGAACAGAACGTCTAGTTATAATATATATATATATAGACTTAGCGCCGCATAATTTCTTCATCACACGCCACTTTTTACCCAGGGTATCTAAAACAAATTTGAGGAACTTATATAAGTACATCTTTAGGTGAAGAAGTTATTTTGCCCAAGTTATGGTGCGTCAGCGTACGAAAAACTTATACAAATTTTTATACATCGTATTTTTGCTGTACGCTGAAGCCAGACAACCTGTTCGATATATACAAATGTATATAATGAAATATGGGTAGTTAGTCGGCCATATTGGCATTCGTAATAATTATTCTATAAAATTTGTAACATGTGTAAAAAAGACAGACACTACAGAGGAAAGTGTGTTTTTATTCTGTTTAGTTGGTATAACGAAATATTGGACCTGCCATAATTTATTCTGTTTAGTCGTCTCGTGCGGTAATTCGTTGAGTTTTCTAACGTGTGTGGGACAGAATTTTGTAATTCGTATGAAGTGTTTGTGATTGCAAGTCGAAGTAAAAATATGTTGGAGGCGCTAGGAATAATAATGAAAGGTAAGATGATCATTTATTTAGTGTATGTTGTCCGTTGTTTGTAGGAAATTAGCTGTTAGGTTATGTATGAATGTCTCGATTACTTTGGGTTGTACACTAGGCCTACCGGTTGTTATAGACCCAACTATACATAATATCACTGTGTTCTGTCCAAAATTTAATAATGGAGCAAATTAGCATTCTAATTTAATTAATACAATATACCTAGGCTAACGCCATGCGTTCTTATGGGAGTAAAAATTTAATTTTTTGTCTCCGTAAATAGGTTCGACCGCCATTTAAAATTATTTTTCTCGTGTTTATATAACATAGAAGAATATAATAAAAATATATCAGCGCAATATCAGCATTGATGAGAATCTTCATAATTACCCAAGGGGTAATTAACTAATTTTTAAAAAAAGTCCCTGTAAGGCACTGAAGCAATTTAATTAAATAAAGTTTCTTTATTATAGATATATAAAGACCTGTAAGTCTGACAATTATTTTGTCTACTCTAGCCTACCTATATATGTGTAATGTATCCAATTTGTAAATCATTTTATTCGTAAAATGTGGTCCTACCTAACACAAGATGGTACGCCTTACTATAATATATTTAATTTGAACTCTGCTCGTATTTAACTAGTTACAAATTTTATTTAATTCTTCAGTCCAGCTATATTACTCTAAATATACTTTCAAATTCAGCATTTTTCATAAAATTCATAAAAGAAATACGTTAGGTTATGTTTCATGTCTAGATTACTTTGTCGAACACGTATCTGTTATAGAACCAACTATGCCTAATAGCACTGTGTTCTGCCCAAAATTTAATAATTGAGCAAGTTAGCATTCTAATTTAATTAATACAATTTATTTTTTCATTATTAGCGGGCCAATTTATACAAAAACAAAAATTCTGGAGTTTTGTATTGTAGTGTTTTAGGGTAAATAGAATTGCCATAATAAATTTAATACAGTAGGCGTATTGTTTTGATTGTGAAACAAAAATCATTTGTTTGATGTTTTAATTCAGTTCACTTATCCCCAATAAGTAAAAACCTTTACAAAGGTGCATAAGGTATTATCATTTGCTTTAAAAAATTGAATTCCAAAATAATACAAAGACTATTTAAATTAGATTTGTTTCTTTACTGCATTAATAAAACCTGTCATATACGCGTCACCTTATGCTACATAAATATCAAACACACTTAGTTAGTTAGTGATTAATTATGTTAACAAAACTAGCAAACTAGCAGGGCATTAGCCGATTAACTTACAGCGGAATTGCCTGTAAGCCTAACCTAACTCTGAAATAAAATTAATTACTTTTAGAAAAAAATCAAAATTTGTTTGTGTTATGTAGGCTTGGGTGTTAAGTATAATAGGCTAAGTTCTTTATCACAGTAAATTGTCTCTAGCTCCAGATACTTGCATGTCTACATGAATTGTCATATTTTACTTTTCAGATGACTGTGAAAGTAGGCCTAGGAGACGTACAGCAAAAAAAGGTACATATAGTTTTAATTGTTATTTATATTCAGTGTATAAAAGCACCCCTTAACTCTAATCAACTAAAAATATAAAATTAATTAACCCATTTTTGAAAAAGACCCTGTGAGGGAACTGACTCCAGTTAAATGAAATATGTATTCTGTATTAAATGCTTATTCTGTATAAATATCAAGTTACTGATACCTTTACACAGAATAATTTTATTTAGATTAAGTCTGGCCTATGATAATATAACTGATTTAGCTAAACTTACTGCGGATTAGCCTGTAAGCCTAACCTAACTCTGAAATAAAATTAATTACTTTTAGAAAAAGATCAAAAGTTTATAGGCCTGGGTGTTAAGTACAATAGACTAAGTTCTGTATCACAGTTGAATTATCTTTAGCTCCAGAACTTACACCAATAGTGCATGTCTACATATATTTTCATACTTTACTTTCATATTTGACTGGGAACGTAGTAAGTTCAGTGTTAATTTGTTCATGTTACCTTATATTTGGTGTATAAAATCACCCCTTAAACTCTAGTTAACTTAAAACTAAGATTAATTAACTGATTTTTAAAAAAAGTCCATGTGAGGGCACTGACCGCAATATAATTAAATATTTTTGCTTTATTATAGATACTCCTGTAAGTCTGACAATTATTTTGTCTACTCTAAAAAAATTCCATTTATTACTTTTATTGTGATTCATGTATGAACATTACATAATTTTAATTTTCTTACAGATGTAAGACGGGCTCTGTTTCCGGAATGCGATCGATTTTCACAAGATTGTTTCAGACACACACAAGTGTCTGATCAAGTAAGTTTGAGTGGTAGATTAGGCCTGAAATTTATGCTAAATTTTGTTCGTAAATTCTGCCTAAATTTTTTGCCAGTAATTTAATCTATGGCTTTGATATGAAGTATAAAATGTCTGAAGACAAGTACTAAGCCTTGAGTTCCTACTGAGTACACCCATTAGCCTATAGAAATATTAGCTAGACTGCGTACGTTTTCAATTGTAAAAATGAAATAGGCCTACCTATATTTGTGTAATGTATCCAATTTGTAAGTCATTTTATTCGTAAAATGAGGTCCTACCTAACACAAGATGGTAGGCCTTACCATAATATATTTAATTTGTACTCTGCTCGTATTTAACTAGTTAACATATTTTATTTTATTCTTCAGTCCCACTATATTACTCTAAATATACTTTCAAATTCAGGATTTTTCAGAGAAACGTAATTAATTAAATAATATATGACTTAATAAGTTAAGGTTAATTTTAACACCTAATATAACAAAATTTATAATATAGGCCTATGGCTACTGTAATACGGAAGCAAACTGTTGTAATATTTTGTACACATAGTTACTTTCATAACATCGAGTCCATTAAATTGTAATTTATTTGACATAAAAATTTTATTTTAACACAGCTCTGCTTTAAAAATTAAGGACTAACATTTGTCAGGTAAAAGAAAAAGTGAAAAGAGAATTTGAACTGTGACTTCTTTAATTTTTGAGTTAAAAAGCTTTTTAATCTCGATTAAATTTTATAATATTAACTTGCAGACAGAAAAGGTTTTGCTGGTGACTAAAGAAAGCATCGTTCTTTTATCTTATGTAAAATTTATTATTGCATGCAAGTCTGATTAAAGCTCACTAAACTAAAATTATCACTGCTTACAGCAGCAGGTTCTTAAACCCGATAATTGATGTAGGCCTATAGTGTTATTTTTATTTAATTTCTTATTATCTGTATTTATAATCTGTAACTTAATGTGTAGAATTGTATTTATATTGTTTAACCTCCTAAATGATACTCAACTAATATCACATGAAATTTTAAAAAATTAGTATCTTAATATTCTAAATTTTATTTGGTGTGTTATACTTAATAGTAGATTTAAATGATACGGAGTATGGATGAATTATCCGTAATGTATTTGCTAGTTATAATACCGTTATAATCAGGATTATATTATTCAATGTTAATCATTTGAACAGTTTTTGTTTTTCGAGTTTGTGTGATTATATTAGAAATCTTTTTCAGGAATCTTCAGTGCAGGGATGTAACCAAGCAATAGTGACTTGAGTTCATTTAAATTAAAATAGATTACTATAAAATAACTACTAGATTATGCTGTAAATTTAATTTTTTTTAGAAATTTACACAAAATCCATTAACTTTTTGTAAATTCATAGTGCTAACCTACAAATATTGTGCTAGGTTAAGAAAATAAATTATTCTCTTAATTATTAGCTTAATATTATTATAATTATTAACTTAGTGAAAAATTATGTATGAGTTTTGTAATGATCTTTCAGGTTCCTCCTGAACTTTCCAGAATTGACTGGGAAAAATGACTATTATTGCACCATCAGTAGTATCGACATCAGATGATATTGATGTGGAAAACATATGAAGTGGAGAAGGTAATATAATCAAAGCAATTTAGCCTATAGATAATTTAAAATTTTTTTTTCTGTTTGTGAATTTTGTAACATTAGCATATTTGATTTAATGTTTGTTTCATATGTAGTGTTAGGTTCACCTAAATTATCTTTACTTGACAAACTAGACTTGTATAGGTACTTTAAATCAATTAAGAAAATCAGCTTTGAATGTAGCACAATTAATTCATACCATATTTCATTAATGTTTTGTTTTCAAAGCATTTTTTTGTTTGGGTGTTAGCCTATTTAATTTGTGTTATGGCAAAGTTAATTTTCTGCATCAGGAATGTCCTATTTCATTGAGCAAGCTTTATAGGAGATTTTGAAGTTTGTGATAAAATAGCCATTAATGATTGTTTTGTCTTGTTAATGACAACAATATAATGTTATTAACAGTCCCATTTACATTTTAAATGAGAAAATTTAGTAACATAGTAGTTGGAATCATTTTTAATTAGTAGTATTATGTGTCAATGCTTTCAAATCAGGGGCTTCCTTTGGAAAGTATAATCATATGATAATTTTAAGATAAGTATTGTTAGAAGCTCTAAATAAGTTTGTTTATATTATTTTTTATATAAAGAGTTTTGGAAGCTGCTGGAAAACAAAAGTTCTTAATAAAGTACATAATTAGTTTAATAACATTATTTCCCATAAAATTGCAATTATTTCATTTAGTAATTTGCACTTTTGTTGATACTGGCAATGATAATTATTTTTCTCTGTTAGCTAAAATTCTTTCTTTGTTACAGAGTCCATTGTTGTAGAAGCTCTTATATCGCCAGATGATTGTGCAAAATTTATAAGTTTGGAGGTAAATTTCTCCTTATAGAACTGCTGTATTCTTATATAGTTATCTCTCTCTGACCTCTATTTTGCACTATGAGGTGTACACTTTTTTCCATTCTTATTTGGTATTCTTTTATCTCTTTCTACTATTATTTAGTTACAATAGTTTAATCACAGTAGTCTCTTTATAATTGATTTAGTGTTTTTTGTACACTGGTCTGTCCCTTAGTGTATATCATTGACTAACATTACTTAAATGTGGTGTCACATGACAGGTGTTCTTAATTACGATTATAATACATTATGTCCTTTCTTATAATATTCTTATACTATTACAATAGTGGCATTACACCTTACTTGTGGTATAGACATTAACCTTTTACTTCTATTTGGTATTATAAAGTGGTTTTGTTCACGTTTTACTTAGTGAATCCCCTTTTGGTCGGTTTTGGTTCACTTTATTTACTTAAATTCTTATTTAAAATCCATTTTGGGTATCTTATATTGGTACCTGTAGAAAGCTTATCAGTTCTTCTTGGTTTAAGGCACAAAACATTTTGGTTTAGGTAGGCTTTTCCTACTGATAGATGTGAATTTAGGTGAAATTTGTACCAACAATGTGTATGTTAGGTTGATACAAATTTACATTCTTTTAACCTTATTTTCTCAAGTTTGGTTTTATTAATGATAACTAATAACTCTTTAGTTATTGCCTTTTCTTATCTTACATGATTGTTTGACTATTTGAGTAATATTTGTTATTATTATGAGACAATTTTAATACTTCTTTATGTTACATGGGTGCTATGCATAACATGTTACTATGCTTTTATTCACAGCTTCTATTCAGTTAACAGTCTAGTTACTTTCATTCTTTTATAACATATCTTGTCCTATACATTTATAATATTATCTGTTGTATATTGTACAGGAATGGGTTTCCTCTCCTTAAAACCCCACTGTTGTGTTTGTCAATTTGTACATACACCTATGCCAATGTGTTTTGAATTATTTTAATTATGTAAATCTCGGAGATATTTGGAGTTGTGGGATGTATTGATGTAAGTAATTAATTATTAACTTAGCTCTCTAAAAACTATCAGTGTTTGTGTACCTGTAACTTAAATAATTAATGAGTTATTTTATAATTCCGTTCAACCCTATTATACCTTGAAGAGAATTCTGTCTAATTTTGTATTTTTACTCTCTCTCTCTTTGGTGTCAGATAATTCCGCTATAAGCGCTGTAGTATCGGCTCAACGAAACTTATAGGTTATTTCAATGTTTATGTTAACCAATTATTCTATACTTATTCAGTTACTTTTTTATTCCTAGCTCATTAAACCATACTCCAAATAACAAGATTTTGCCAATATATAAAGATTCTTTATTTGTTTACTTCTTTAACATTGAATAATATATGTTCTAATTAACATATGCTTGAGCTATAGATTGTATGAATCGATTGTTGATTATTCTGATACTTTATTTAAATTTAGTTATATAGTGTGTTTTAATTTGTAATTAATTTAATTCAGGGTGTGAAGGTTCTTGTAACTGTGGGGAAGATTAAAAATACATAGATAAGAATGCAAGATTTACAAATTTAAAGTGTTGTGTAGTTAGTATGATTAATATAATAATAATTTACCAGACTAGAACGAAGCCAATCGTGTAGGCGGTTGATTGATAAATTTACTGTTCTGGACAATTATGCCGTACGATTTTCTTTCTTCGATTTAATAGAATGGAATTCTTCTCCTGTCCACTTCGGAATTACAGCTTGCTGGATTGGTTTACAGCCCGATTGATGCTTCTTCTGCAACGCCAGGATCCAAATACGTTCTTCTCTTGGTTGAAGCAATTAGTGTTGTTCCGTGTTTTTGAAAGGTTATAACTTCTGGTGTAGTGAATATTATTAATTGTGATACTGTTAATTCTTTCTATTTGGTTTAATATATCATCAATTCCCTTCGGATATGGGACAGTTCAAGTTCTTCCTTGTATAGTCCAGTTATTTATTCTCTATTGTGATTTCATACTGTAGTGTTATTTGGATTAAACTGTACTGGTGATAGTCATAAACATTGTCATTAGGATTTTGTGTTTTATAATCGTGTCTGATGATTTAAAATATTCCGATTAAATAGATAATTCTTGGGTTTTTTAATCTCATCACATTCAGATCATCAAAGCAATTATTGTCAAATTAACAACTTCCTCTTCTTCTGTCGTCCCTAGCAACACACGACTTCTTCCTTCCACATGTTTTGAATATAGTGTTTATTTCATATATTTTTTGTCTATTCCTTATCAATTTGCTATCCTATCGGAATGTAACTTTACCGATAGTTGGTTTATTATTTTCTACACATATTCTGCTGGTTTTTTGATATAAGCCGGTTTTTTTCCTTTTTTTATATTTAATCCACTTTCGATATTAAATGTTATTAATCGATATCATGGCATTATGGTATTATCATAATTTGTATAAATTGTATTATATATCATTATTAATTTAATGTTTTTTCTAGCTCTTCAAATCGTATTCATTAACTATTATTAATTGATGTACCTAACCTTTGTGTTATGAGTGGTTATATAGTGGTTTTGTTTATTGTAAACAGATCTACCTGTGTTTATAACTGGTACACATCTATAGCCCCTTTTACATAAATTCATACATATAATTAAATCTTAACTATTAACATTTACATAAACAATTATTTTTTCCATATCTAATAACAATTTTATCTTGACCTATGGATCACATATAAGAAAATTCAAATCTATTAACGTTAATTAGCTGCTTCACACTTCATTCTACAACAGTCATTGAATAATACATCTTGTTTCATTATCTTTCATTAACTCAACACATATTTGGTATAACATAACATAAACTTTATCATAACATTTGTTGTCACAAAATAATACCTCTTAACTCAAAATTCTTATTTGCTATTAGTAAATTATTGTTTCATTTTTTGTTTGTTTTTCATTAAACATATATCATCAACTATTGTCTAACTTTCAGGTTCGGTTATTCTTGTTAATATTACCTTGCATCCTTATTTACCTGTATCTATGATTATAAATATAATTATTAGATCTTTGTTCTATCATGGGGTTAAATATTGACTTGTTTATTATTCTGTGAACCTTGTTTTTATGTAACTTGAGTGCTAGCATTTCTGTTGCGTTACAATATTGGTCATCTCAGTTAGTCAGTTCTTGTCCATCTCTTCAATCTGTAAGTTGTTCAGTCATTGCATATACGGGTAAGATGTTCTATAGTTGACTGGCTCTTGGAATCTATATTTTATACCATGGTTGTTAGGTGTCTTTCTCGTAGTATGTTTCTTCCTTGTCTTCATTGGTTCCTTACTGACCGAAAACTATTGGGTTGTTGGTTCCTGTGGTACAACCATTGTTCGGTGCATCTTCTTTTTCTTATAATGTTATTTCACTTGTTAGTTACCATTAGTTTTATTAACTCTTATTGTTGTGAGTTTATCCTTGGTGATGAGTAGCTCATGTAGTTTCATGCTTGGCCTTTTAGAAGAAACACTTGGTTTGTCTCTTTCACTCAATTATTGACATGTGTTAATATTTTGGGTTACTGAAATATTTGGGCTCATATGTCTCGTTACAATATTAACTGGTTGTAGGCATATAAACTTATACACTGTTGTAAGAATTGTACAAAAGTACCTTTAAGCTAATTTCAAAACACAACATTTCAGAATTAATCACATTTTTTTCACTTTATAGGCTATGTCACACCAAAAGAAAATGTACAGGTCACTTTCAACAACAATTGACAACAGCTGACTGAATATTATCAGATGACAAAATACTAAACAGATGGGAGATAGTCACACCAACCAACCATTTTGTATATAGTCTTTAAAATGAGATTTTTTTGCTTGTACACGGAAAACCTGGATCACTGTATTAAGATATATATTTTAGATATGTAGGTCAATTTATTAATTTTTAGCTATTAATTTAGCTAGTGCTAAGCTTTAAAACACAGTTATTTGTATGAAAGAAAAGTACAATTTTGTAGGCCAAGTAATAAAACCAACTATGATTCTGAAAAATTGTCACGGGTAGGAAAATAAAAATAATAATAATTCACCGATCTGAATGACGTTTTACAGAATCGTGATAAACATAAAATTACTTTTGACAGTGATCCCATGCTCATCCCAAGTTGAAACTTTCAGAATATGTAGAGGAAAACAATATCTTTCACATATATTTTTTTGAGAATTTTAAAAATACAGTTTTTCAAAATTCAGTAAATGCAATAATGATGTGTTTATAAAAAATATATATATTTTCAACTAATTATGTTTTATATCATATGAAAGCCCTTTAAAAGAGCTTTCAAATGAATTCGATGTCATTGTTCTAGCTTAATTAGAACACAAGTTGTGAACAAATCAATATTGTTGCGCAAGTCAAAAATTTTATTTATTTTTTTCATTTTTTAGCACCCATTACTCAGTAACCTTTCGTCAGAAAAATGTGAAAAAATTGATTTGTGTTACTATTTATGAATACTACATGCATACTTAATTTCAAATAAATCTAAGAGGGTCAGGTTGTAGCACTTGTTGATTTGACGCGGAATATCTCTTAAATGTAACTTGAAGTTTTCATTTTGTTGTAAACATACCAGTCTAGTTTTTCTATTTATAGTTTATGCTTTATTTTTTTTAATAATTTCAACTAATTGAACCCCTAATCAATCCTACACTCCCTCGCAGAAAAACCTATATTTAGTTCATTTATATTGTCATCTGAGTTTAGTTATGTTTGATGTAATAAATAAAATGTTTATTTCATCAAAGGTGTTTTCACTTTTTGTAATTATGTTCTTGTAAATAAATATTCTATGTACTTTATGAATGTAATCTTATAGTTACTGATAAAGTAACAAAGCCCAAATGTCTGTGTGGTATTTTTGTTGTAATAATATTTGTCTGATATGTATTATTTTTGCAATGTTTTTATGTATCTTCTATGAAGAAATAATTTGTTCATTATCCTTAATAATTATTAATTATTGATACCTTAGAATTGTAACCGTTTTGTATAAATTTTGTAATAAAAATCAATGTACTTGTAAGACTTTTTTTATCAATAACCTATTGAAAATAACACATTCCTTGTGCAATGCAAGTAGGCCTACCAAATACCTACCAAAAATGTATATCCCCAATTTTTGATAGAATATTTGATTTTTGTTGCCATCAGAATTTTACTTTGATTTTACTTTCATGTTCCATAAGGAAATGGAAGTATGGTGATGGCAAAAAAATTCGTGTTAGAGATTTTTGCAGATTCTGATTATACTACCCTCAAAACATGAAAAAAGTAATTTATCGAAAAGTGTCTGTGTGTTTGTCTAGATTTTTTATGGCAAACGATAAGAGCCGCAAATTCAAACAGAATCAAATAATTTTTTGCATACAGCCCTGAATTGTAGAGTATTCAAGACCTATTGTTTTTTGTGAAGATCGGTTAAGATAAAGAGGTAGTTTACCTGCAATATTTTATGTTGTAACAAGAGAAATTTTTTCATGACGAACGATAACTGCCGTAAATTCAAACAGAATCAGATATTTTTTTACATATGTGCCCGAGTTATAGAGGACTCAAGGCCTATTGATTTTGGTGAAGATCGGTTACGGGGAAAGGGTAGTTTACCTGAAACATTTTTTTGTTGTAACGTAATAGTTTACCTGATAATTTTTTGTATATATGTACTACGTTATTGACAACAAAGAAGCAGTTTGTTTTTAAAATTCCTTCCCGGCCTGTTTGGCCGTAGACCAATGTTTTCTGCAAAACCAGACGTTTCGCCAGTGCCATCGACTTCCATCATCAGTGAAAATCAAGTGCGATAACGTGAGGTGGTATACGTTAGTGCCCACAGTAAGTGGCTGAAGCAGTAAGTAGAAAGAAGTAGTTTCAATGGAAATATTTCATTTCGAAAATGATTTTAAATATAAATCTTAGAACATGGAAGTCGTGTATGATTCTCCATACCAATATTTTGTTCTTAAGTGTGCTATTAAGTATTAGGAATCTTCTCCATGTCAAGGTATAGGATTACAGCCTGTTTTGCCTTCACTGAAGGCATCTCTTTTCCTTGCCCTACTTATATCTCGTCTTCCCTGAGGTCTGTATCTTATTACTTGTTTAGGTAGTCCCATGTTTTCCATTCTCTTGATATCCTGCCTCTATTTTATTTGTCCTTCCCTTATTCTGCCGGCTATAGAATATACATTTTACTTGGTACTTATATTTTCATTTCATATTTGATATCTAAGGGTTTGCATTATGAATACTCGACACAATATTTTTCTTGTTAGATTCGAAGTTTTAAGTAATTTTCTCTTAAAACGTGTGTATGAACATTTTAGCACGACGAGATTGTCTGTTTTATTATTATTCTTAACGTTTTGGTTTTTATTATTAATTTTTGGTTTATTGATTTATTCTACCCAATTCAATGTATTATTGAATCCGATATGAATAAATCGGTTTACTTACTCTTTGACATCGTTTATTAATTTTGTTTAAATAGTTTAGAATGTTTTTTGTTCCATTTCACGAGTTCGATTCTGAAGAAGTTGCGTTGACTCTTCTATTATTAACTGCGGTGAGTTGCTCTGTACTTTCCTGTATAGACACTAACATAAACACAACATGTACATGATACTTAATATTATTATAACATTAATAGTTAATAACATTTTATTATGGCCTATGCATACTGCATTGGTCATTGTCACTTCTGATAGTGTCCTTTTTCTTCATCTTGTGGTTTTATTACCTTAACTATAGTTTGTTAAGTGAGTTTACTATACTTTAGGAAGTTACCTTCTTATATGGGTTGTAATCCTATCAAATTATTCTCGTTATTGCTTGAATATCTCTTATCATTGTTTTGATAGCACTGTTATTATTGTGCAGTAGTTCATTCTGCATTTATACTGAAAATTGCTTTGGTTTAAAGTAACCAAGTTTACTTGCATCTAGCTGTCAACATGGTTTATTTATTATTATTGTTATTATTAGGATTTGGGTGGCTATAATCCTTGAATTTACTTATTCGAATAGTATTCTGCCTCATTCAATGTTGTTGGTTTAGTTCCTACTCTTTTATGATAAGTTTACAAGATAATTTTGTTCATCATGCATCCATTCTATGGCAAGCATATAGTTATAATATACAACAATGGATTATTGTCGGTTTTGTGTTTCTGTATTACATTTGATTTATTTGACTTTATGTAGTACTGGTATATCTATTGGTTATTATTAGATTACATTTTGTTTATCTTTTACAGTCTTTACTATTGGTAATTAGTGGTTATTTCTAATATCAATTCCACTTTACAATTGGTCATTGGTGTTTTGGACATAGCCCGCTTTTCATGTCTACACATAATTTAGCTAAGAACTTATTATTATTCATTCTGTTTCTTACTTTTTATGTTCAATAATTCATTCTTATTGATTATTGTTTGTATTACATTGTCAAGGAAGGTATTCACTTAATAAGTTTTGGTCAAGTGTCAATTTGTTTTGCAGCTTAGGGGTTTAAATCATGTTGTTTATTCCATTTATTCTTTCTTCTTTTATAATAATTCTTTTATTGCCATATGTTAGTTCATTATAATTCATGTTATCTCCCTTTTTTGTGTTTGATCTGGATATTTTCTTCTTCTCTTCACCGATTTCCTTCCTCCCTCTTAATAAGCTTCTTCATGGCGTTTTCACTGGTTTCCTTCTCACGGTTAATAGGTTTCTTCTTGATTTTGTCTTTAATGGGTTTCCTTCTCACTGTTTGATGTATTGGGTAATTATGTATGTCGTCTCGTCGTTAGTCTTGCTTTATCTTCTTTAGTTGCACATTTACTGGTAATTCCTTCTTCATTTTAATTCACTTGGTTTTGGCTTATGATACTTCCTTTTTTATCCATGATCGTATGCTTGACCTTGTAGGTATTCTTAATTGTAGTGGCTTTCAACTTATTTGTGGTACGCTGGTTTTGGTAGTGTTATATGTACCATTACAACATACAAAAATGTGACAGGTATTTTTGTCGCAAAAAACTTTTATGATATATTGTGTATAAATACACATATAAAGGTATTTTTGCCACAAAAAACGTTTATGATATATTGTGTATAAATACACATATAAAGGTATACAATACATTTGATTTGTTTAACAGTCGTTATAAGACAGTATTACCATATAGGGGAGAGCAGAGAGACATAAGTTGATACTTTGTACTTCTTCAAGTGTCCCTTAGTCGCAGCACCTCTGCAACTGTATAACGTTTTTGTTATAGCTTGTAGTACATGCTCCTCCAGTCTGATTATAGCAGTGTACAGTAAAATGAGTCTTTGTTCCCTTTTGTATTTTAGGACGTGTAAAGCAACCTTTTTGTCACTAATTTGCTATGGGTGTTTACAGCTGCGTACTTTGTTGGATCCATGGTAAGTGTACAATTGAATCATACTAATACAAAAGCAATGTGGCAACATGAGGGCAAGTTATGTTTCTCTATAACTTTTAAAAGAAAATTAATTCATAACCTAACAGATCTCAGAATTAATTATGTGTCAGTTACTTGTGATCCTATAATGAAGGTTACGTGTTTATTAAATCCTAAAAAACTAAAATTTTTAAAATGATAATAGTAATAATGGCTCCTTTTTATGGCGCCTAGGAAATTTAGGAGGTAGAATAGGTTGCCTAAAGTGAGTGTTCGACATACGCACTAAAGGTAGAGTGGCCAGCAGCACTACACTTCAGCCACTAATTTTAAAATTAAAGGTGTACCTTCAATTTCACCAGAAGGAAAGTGGTATGTTGGTACAATGTAAGTAAAACATTTTGTTCTGTTTTCTTTTTTTCATATTTGGTTCAAACGTACAAGTGAAAAACTTTCTGGGGCGATGTAGCTCACAAACCCTACAAAGACTCGGCGTTTTCCACAACTTGTATTTAGGAAAGAACAAAAAGAAAAATCAGATTTCTGTGTTATGATCGGCACTATTCTGTTAGTTATTATGGTTTGTACCCTAAGAATATTCGTATGTTAGCCTCCGAATACGTGTTTGCAAATAATGTCGATTTTCTGGTGAACTGGGCCGGTAAAAGATTGTTTTACTGGCTTCATGCAGCGACATTCAAGGTTGTCTTTTAGAGAGGCTGAAGCAACAAGTTTTGCAATAGCATTTAGTTTTAATAAACATAACATAAAACTTTCTTCAATATTGGAATTCTGTGATAAGTCGCCTTCATTTTTACTGTCACAATATTTGGAATGTGAAGGAAACCAGGCAGCATAACGACAGTGCACTGTCCTAACAAAGTTGTCAGTTTGAAGGGAAATAAACAAGTCAGCAGGGTTACCCCTTTGGAAAAGGGTGAAACCAGTGGTATTTTCATAGATGGCAGCTGGAAACCACCACTTATAGTTATATCCACAGAGTGTTATGTAGATATCACTTTGATTATTTATGGACCAGCAGGTTGTATTGGAGTAGCACATCCATCAAGATAAATTACAGCCTCTCTTTTTTTACTATTTATGAAACAGTTTATACCTCATACCCGTTACAATCTGACTTCAGCCATTAGACAAGTGTTTATATGGCCTGTTTCGGTGCAGCCGCTGAGAGCTGGATGACAATAAACCCAGGTAAAACCATGACATACCTGGGCTAGCAAAAGATGCTCTTTCAAAGGCAGCTACACCATCTAACTGACAGCAGGTTTTAGTTCAACTGGAATTTGGCCATTAAATGAAAATATATTCAGTATCGAAGCGTTTCTGTGTTCACCTGTAATTGACAGAGAGATAGGAGACAAAAGTAATTATGAAGGAAGATTAACACCAACAAAAATTGTCAAGAGACCACAGTAGCCGGACCTCCCACGTCGGAAATAAACGAGACATCTGCTAATACCTTATCACAATTGACACCAGAATAAATTCGCCCTTATCCGAAAGCGACTGCAAAAATAAAATAGAAATGCGCCAAGAAGAAAAAGTCAAGTATTCTCACTGACTCCTATTAAAAAAGCAATTCGTATTGAAGAGGAGGCATGACAAAAGAAGGAGCGATCAAAACGGAAACTAATCATGAACGGTAAAACGAAGGCGATTTGTGGACTGTATAGAAACGGTTAATCAAACTCTCCAAGACTTAAGAAATTGTAACAAATTAGTGGGTAGCGTAACATTTGTTATTTCAGAGGATTCTCGCTAGAGATTACCGGTAACTGCAAGAGGAACCCGCGCTGATATTGTCTCAGTGTGTTTAAAGTCCTCGGCGATGTGGAATGCTATTCATACTAAATTTGCAAAGCAATATGAGAGCCCATTTAGGAGGAGGAGGAGATGGTGATTTTTCTACAACTTACTGCACCTCGGTGACGGTAGTGTTCCTAATGACGATAGCTTCACAGAAATTGACGAAAAACTGGGACATAGTAAATAGTACAACACTGTATTAATTGCTAAATTCTGTGCAAAACGTCAAGTGTTTACTTGATACAAATTACAAGTGGTTATTCCCAAAGAATCGAATCTGTGAAGGAAAATAATGATACAAGTTTGGAAAAATTTTCTGGGGATAATAAAAAGTCAGAAGAATCTATTAACACCGTATTTAATATTGAAAATATAGTGTACTATCTCCAAGAATTTTTGAATTCTTTAAATCAATCTTGCATTCCGCCACAACGGTTCATTCTAAAGGTTGGGACTCCAACAATGTTGTTGAAAAATTTACATCCTCCGAACGTTTGCATAATACAAAATGCAGGTGACACGGGAATTTCTGTGTCAAGTAGGTAATAGCGTTATTATCGACTCAAAAGCCCTCTTCACACACACATTCGAATCAGTAGGCTACTGGTTGTTAGCATTACCTGGTGTAATTACCTTATAAATTGTAACATTCTTTACTTTAGTACACACTTGAAGGAAATTAACAGTTTCGAAATTACATCCGTTCCATTTACATAATTTTCATTAAACCTACTTAATATGTAGTAGTGAACGATAAGCTTTTCCAGGTTTTACTAGTACTTGACCTACAAAGGTCTGATCTCCTACACTCAGTGCCTCTGTCTTTAATGATCACTGCTTTTTTTTACATATTAATTTTCCCATTCCTGCATAGAATTTACCCGCTCGTACAGAAGGCAACAGACTTTAGTGAATCCAAGCTGCAATCGAAGTATAACTACGTTACTTTCACATCTCCGTAGGTATGCCACGAATATCCGTCATACTGAATTCTGCTCAATAAAAGTTTCATACTATCACATGACTCCGACATGTAAGCAGTAAGTTATAAACTGAAGGATTGGTGAATTATTAAAAATGGAGTAAAATCAATAGGTTAAAAAAAGTTCGTAGAAGTCTTTTGAGTGGAGGGGACGTTAGAAAACTGTTTATGTTATGAATGCTTAAGCCTACAAATCGTGATAGTTGTTATTATTATTATTATATTATTACTATAAAACAACATTTGTATTATTTTAATACAGACAGGAGTGAATACAGCCTTCGAATGAATTGGTAGTACGAACGCGTCAGCCTGCCAACACACATTAGATCTGTATATTTGTGTCGTGACAATCTTAATAATTTTTGTAAACAAAGACTGTTGTGTCATTACGACATTAAGAATGTTGTTGGCGTGAATTTAATGCGACAGATTTTTTTTACCTCTGCCCATATTTCTCTCTTTCAGTCCTCTCACTCACTCACTCACTCTCTCTCTCTCGCGCGCGCGCACACGCACGCGCGCCAACTCGTACAGTTTCTTCTTTTTCTTGTCAACAATTTCAGTGTTACACACAATCCTTCACTGTTTGTTTGTGCCTGTTTGTTTAATCATTCATTGTGTTGGTACAGACTACACATTCAAACTTGAGTAATCTGTTTGTAGCAGTGTAACATTTCAACAAGCACTTAAAGAGGCGCGCTTTGGGTGCAGTCGCAGAAGGACCTGCCGTGCTAACTTAATGAAAATAAAAGGAAATTAATAGTGAGGTAGTCATGTTTAATTAAAGGTAGTAGTGAGGTTTGCCCCTATTAGTGAGGTAGATGGGGAAAATTGACAGTGAAAGAGTGAGGGGGAGAAGAGAGACGGGGGAGAGAGAATTACGAATTTTTAATTATTCTCATTCATACCGAATATCATTTGTAAGAATATAGTTATGCAGTTATTGGTATACAGTAGTACCGAAGCAACATGTTTCAAGTTGACTCCCATCCGTTGGAAATTTATTCACCATTCTGATTAATAAAAATTTCTACAAGTACCAATAATATAAATAACAACCTGCAGAAGCAGAAGAGTTTATATCTTACAGAGTTGAAGAGTTGTAATGTTACATTAATTATATTTTTGCTTTTCGTATATCACAGTGAGCAGTAATCTAATTTTTTTGAAATAATACGTGAAGGCTTATATATTAAGAATTAATTTTTTTTTATAGTTTCCGTAACTTGCTTGTAAAATAATTAGGTATCCAAAAGGTAAGTTACATATTTTAATAGCAACTTATAAGTTCCTCATCCTCGGTTTTTTCCTTTCTTCAAAATGTACCACTTCTTAATTGCGAATAAATTATTTAACGTAATAATCGTTTCACCAAAGGCTGTTTGGATCCTGTTTATAAAACTCTTGAGTCTGCTGCACATAATCCTCGCTTTTGGTTCATGTTTCGTTAACTTTCTACATTACAATAAGTTTAATTATTTTCAAGTTCCTTATAAGTAGCCAACTGTAGTAAACATCATGTACTTTGGCCTCTCTCTCACTCTCTCTCTCTTTCTTTCTGTTACTCTTGTTCTTCTCAATAACTGTATCTCAGGAAGTCTGAACGTAACAGGTTCTTAAGTAAACTTCATATGACTTAACGTGCAAAATCTTAAACATCATTTGGGCTTCAGTTATGTTATAATTTTGTAAGAAAGCTTTACAAAATACTTTTTACACTGCTTCTGTATACGAAACTAGGTGCAGGTATGTAATCAAATTTTTAAGTAGCCCTATTTATTCTAACACTGTTACAGTTTCTTGAAAACTCCGTATGTAAACAAACATTAAAACTTAGTAATAAGGTTTATCAAACTACTATTTTTCTTGGACGCATTAACGCAAATCAGTAATCTAGAGACCAATTTTATATTGAAAAATCGATGTCTAATAAACGGAATTTGATATGCAAAAATCCATCGGTTAAGAAAATAAAGTAAACTTGGTTAGTAACAAATAATTTTGGCAAAAATTTTTAATTTGATATAGGCTATAATTGATTCCAATTTTATTACAATCTGAGAAATGAAGCCAAATAGATTTTCATAAACGTTGGTCTAGTAACAAAAAAAGTTTCATTCTTAAGCGCACAATATTATAATTTCCCTTTCATCCCGGAAAAAAGACTGTATTAAGCTACTATCATACTTGTCTAGTCTACACTATTTAATGGGTATATTATAGGTTTCACAAAAATTGATTATCTTACACATGGTTTTAATATATCACTAAACTTTGTGAAAAGTCTGAGTGAAAAGAATTATATACACAACGGTTGATGTTAATACAGGTCTTAATTCGTTTCAAAATTTATAGATAAATAAAAAATTAAAATTATCACATATATTGTGTGGTGTATAAAATAAATTGTAATAATCCTTTCTAATATTACTTAAGCCATAATATCCGAAGTTGGACCGTTCCTTTATTCTTCTGTAGCCTCCTACGTTCTTGCATATCTGCTGTCATATTCGCGTCTCACAGTCATAGTAGACAGTACGCTATAATATTATACCTTTTTTTGCGTTGTCTGAGACTTGTCTCAGAGGATAAGACTCAGGCTGATCTGGGGCAAGCACCCATCCGCCGATTGGAGATTTAGAGGAGTCGCACGCCAGCACAGCGCGGACCGGGGCGAAGTAGGTGGAGGCATTCAGGATAGAGTGTAGTGTATGGATGTGTATTTGTGTGTTTACGTAGTGTGCAGAGCCAAATGGGTGATGGTAGAGCCATAATAAAAGTATAAATCAAACGACAGCCAAGACGAGGTCGAGTAACGCAGGACGTCAAAGCTGGAGGGAGGTGTCAGAGAGGCGTCAAGGTAAGGCGGGGAGGCACAAAGGAGAGGGATAAAGACCGGATAGGTAGATAGGAAAATTTAAGATGTTAAGTTATCAAGAAGGAAGCCAGGTGTAGTAAGTATGACGAAGAGACTTAATTATTTCTATTTCTCCGTTGGCGGGGGTTTCTGGGAGGAGGTCCATCGGGAATGGTGAGGAGACGGTTTATGACAAAGGAAGGTCTGCGGTAGTTACAGGTAGAGTATATTATACAATACCTCCTTCACATTTAAGTTGAGGAATTCCAATCAGCCTTTCGTTGCGTTACTTCTCTCTTGAGCCCTTGATATAATTCGTTGCCTGCTCTTTATTGCAGCTGTAATATCTCCTTCGTTTTATAATTCGTAACGTTAAATATTCTTCCTCACCCTGGAATTTTCCATTCTGTTTTACTAATTTCTTTTCACTTCATAAGACTTTTCTATACAAAAGCAAGTATATAAAAAAGTTATAAGGTCGGGGATTAGCAACCAAACGGCATTGTTTAAAAACATTTATCTACAAGTTTCTTTTCTATAGTTCATCGTACACACCCTTGCGAGATAAAAATAACTACACGGTAGTTTCTTTCGCAATTTTTCGCATTATTTTGAGACAATCGACTGGTGATTTAGAGATAAATACTTAATATTAATGGGGTCTCATACATTTTATATTATATCTGTTTTCTATCCTACTGATAGAATTAGAAAAACGGTAGCTATCTCTCTTTTCCTTTTAAAAGCACAATACATATTAATTTACCAAGTAGCATTTTCCTTCTTCATTTAAAATTTCTATCAAATCTACTGTATATTGGACAAAACAGAAGGGGAAACATACGTGCTTACAAGGTAGTGTAAACATCCTGTAATGCTGTCAAATCAAAATACAAAGGAAAGGGAAGTGAATACTGTAATGAGTAGCCCCTACATTCATATTTATGCAGGTGTAGGTGATGATTAAGGCCCGGATTTTTATGTAATTACATATTTGAATGCTGAGTGCACATTTACACGGAAAAGCCAGATATCGGCGAATCATACCAATAGGTGTCTTATCCGCGAGTTTAATTTTACATATTTTTACATATTTTGTTCATATTACATATTTCACTCCATCTTACATATTTCTACATATTTTACTATACTTTACTTCAATTTGAAAATTGAAATGGCAAAAAATAGTTAGGCCTATAACAACATTACTCAGATGCGCAAATGTGCAATTAATCAGAATCAGGTCCAATTAAATTTATTACAAGAAAAGGCAAAATATTGCATCTGTTGCAATTGCACACATAGATTCTACTTTCAAGAAGTAAAATTTTTTACGAGCTCAAGCGACAAGTAAGGCATTTTGCACGGGATGTTAGATGAGAATGGTATGCGCGGCCCCACTCATTTACGTTTTGTTCGCACGTTCAGCGGGGTCGGTGGGGAAAGAACGTTCTGTCCGCGGTAAATAAATACTCTTCGCAGATCTTGCAATTCTCGCAACGGATTCCATCTACCTAAACAAACAAATATCTATATAACTCTATGCTATTGTAGGGCACAATGTGATTTTTGACGCCAGTATTATCGACGCTCTCGGAGTGTAAGCCTACACGTAAATAACAATCTGGCGTGCAGTGTGGTGTGTTGAAGTTATTGTCAAGTCAGTGTTTTGTCTTTCGCCTACACTTCTGCGCTTGCTTGTTTCTTGCCTTGGCGGATTCTCGTTGTTGGACAAAAGACGTCTTAAATAATATATTGTGCGGTATTGTTCAACGCAAGTTCTTAAGAGTTTTAAATACAAATATCCTTGTTTTATCATGGCACCGACCGCATCATCTTTGTCATCTAAGTTAAAATCATGGGTACAGATTGACAGTGCTTTTACAACTGACGATAAAGCTGTATTTTGCCAAGTTTGTTATGGCCAAATGGTGTTAAAGAAGAGAAGGTACTGCTGTTGTATACAGATGCAGCAGCATACATGTTAAAAGCAGGTAATTCTCTAAATGTGTTTTACCCCAACCTACTACATGTTACATGCCTGGCTCATGGATTGCATCGAGTAGCTGAAACTGTCAGAGACCTTTTCCCCGAAGTAAATACATTAATATCAGCAACAAAAAAGGTGTTCTTGAAAGCTCCTTACCGTATCCAGTGCTACAAACAAAGGCTACCTGACACACCTCTGCCACCAGAACCCGTAATTACAAGATGGGGAACCTGGATCGAAGCCGTAAATTTCTACAGTGACAACTTTGAAGCTGTGAAGTATGTGGTGGAAACATTATCTCCCGATTCTGCAGTGTCAGCGAGCGAATCCTTGTCTGCATTCAACAACTCTAAGGTGATATGTTCAGTTTCGTACATCAAAACGCATTTCAGTTGTATCAAGAAACTGGAGACTGCAGGTCTGACTCTCCAAGAGGCCATAGGAATAGTTGAAGAAGCAGTTAACAAGTTAAATGCTGTGCAGGGTGAAGTCGGTGACAAAGTTTCTACTAAATTAAATGCTGTGCTGAATAGAAACCCTGGTTACTCAACTTTACATACCATTTATCGCATATGTAACGGCGAAACTGTAGAATCGATTGAGAATATTCTTCCAAGTACGATTCCTCTATATAAACATGCGCCGGTGACGACATGTGATGTCGAGAGATCCTTTTCTATATATAAAAACATACTCTCAGACCGAAGACAGTCCATGTCAACAGACAATATAGAAAAGTATTTAATAATTATTTGTGCAACTAAACAGTGGAAAAAAAAACTTACATGGACACTTTATTCTTATGCAGAGTTATAGTAGAGTTTTATATATATATATATATATATATATACAATATAGATTTTCAAGTCAAAAATCTACCTTTAATTTTATAGTAATTTCAACTCTCCTAGTAAAATACTTTGTTAAATAGTTAATAATTCTCAATTTTTGACTTTATACTCATGTCCTATACTACAGAAATCCATAGGTAAAATACTTTGTTGTTGTTAATTTTATAATATCAAGGTTTCTTTTTTAATACTGTTTTCTAAAATATGTTTTCATACATTTTCTAAAGTACAATAAACAATTGAAAAGTAATTAATTTCTTATGCATGCTGTCTTATTGTGAACTCTTCAACAAAGAGTTGAACTTTCAGATACTGTGTATTCTGAGGGTTAACTTATTTTCTGTAACAGAAGTGGTAATCTAACTGGTGATTAGTGTCAGCCCCGAACTTGATTAGTATTTTATGGATTACATTGACTTGGCTCAAAATATATTTGCATGTTTTGAAAGTGATTTTAAAAAGTTTAAAATGAAGCACCTATTATTTTCAAAACCTTTCAAAGAGGGCACTGTTATGTTCTCGTAAAATGTAAATTATATTGTTGATGTGAAAGTATTTTAATACTACATATTTCTTAAATATTACATATTTAGCTACATATTTTCCTTATTTTTCCTACATATTTATGTACATAAAGGGAGACTGTGCGCTGCGCCGTACGCTAGACAGAGAGGGTATAATAGCAACTATCTCGCTCTACTTTCGTCAGTGAAACACGCGGCGGATGAGTAAATTTTAGTCGATTAATTTTTGCAGTTCAACCTGCGATAACTTCAAAACCAATAAATATACAGCAATTCTGAAAACTGCATTGTGTTCAGTAATTAAATCTCTATAAGTAGCCAAAATCTCAATTAATATAATTAACTATTACAGAATTGCAAAAATTAGTTTGGAGATACGTCCGGATATGGGAGGTTCCGGATATCACAGGTCCGGATGTGACAGGTTGTACTGTATTTACCTTATAACAATTCCCCCTAAATAAAAGGGAAATCCCCAAATTCATATTTCGAAGCCACCTGTTGTAGATAAAACGGTATTTATCTTGGATACATACGTTTAATCTCATACAAACGTTTTTATGTGTGTTCCCATCAGCACCGACACACCTGTACAGGCTTCTCCATATTTTTCTACACCTGTCCAAATATGACTATACTGATTACAATAGTAATTTCTTCTACGGTTTGTTTATAACCATAAGATATGTCTTTATAGTTCCTTTTAAATACCATTATTTTCTGCTCATTCGTACAAAACTTTTAATTGTTGAATGTGCCAATTCTGATAATCTTTGCCAAACCCAAATTTTAATGTTATACGGCGTCACCTTATTATGTAGCAAACAAAATTAGAACAAATCACTGTTATTTTAGCAGTAGCTTTTTTAAGGAGCCCAGAGTAGGCCTATACCTACCCGACACGCACACATTTGAAGGATCAGTATTTTGTCTTGGAGTTCACTCTCCCAGCTGAGATACCCATGTTTTTAGGGACCAGGAACTCGCATTTGAACTTCTATCATCAGCTACATAATGTAAATCCTTGATAAATGTACAAGCCTATGCTCTAAAAGCCTAAGCTATGATACCCACAATGATCTACGTTTTACTAAAATAATGGTTGCAAGTTAAATTTTTTGATTCATGTTGATGCTTTTGTCTCGAAGAAACCAGGTAAATTAATCTGCTTTTCGTATCCGGCCGACGATGGTGTGCTCCCACTTACGAACAGTGGCACTTGCAACTCGTTTCACTTGCGAACACTCAAGTAGATAAGACACGTAATTAATTTTTGATACGTGAGAGTACCTCCCACTTGCGAACACACAAAACAACGATGTATGTACATCCACCCTGTATTGTGTTTATGTTTTTATAATTCGTTAAATGTATTTTTTGTTACCAACAACGTTTACCAAGTTACAATTTTTATAAAACTCACACACACACACACTTGCATAGCCGCTCCCTCACTCTCTCTCTCTCTCTCTCTCTCTCTCTCTCTCTCTCTCTCTCTCTCTCTCTCTCTCTCTCTCTCTCTCTCTCTCTCTCTCTCTCTCTCTCTCTCTCTCTCTCTCTCTCTCTCTCTCTCTCTCTCTCTAAATTAAAAAGGAAGGTTATTTTTTATTTATTTTTATTAGTCAACTTGTAGAACGGACGACGTGATCTTGAGAAACATCCCAACTTCAGAATCTTTTTCATATCTTTTAGTTTATCCAATTCAGTATACTTTTTCGTCCTTTTCATAGCTTAAAAATTTCACTCCATCGTTACATCGTGTTCTGAATACATTCTCTGCCTCAGATTATAAACATTTGATAATGTTTTTTATTCTTGGATGTGGTCTTCCAACGTGGCTGTTTAGTTTCTGATGCGTGCTTGTACGGTAATATTCATTGTATGACGTCGGAAGTAGCAGTTCCGTAACTCCTGTGGAACTAATCATTGTCTAGCTATTGTTCTACGAAACAATTAAAGAATTAATCGAGTTTCTCTTCCTCTGGAACTTGACCATGGATATACTACCAGCCACATTCTACATCTTTTCGAAGGAAAGCAAGTGTAGCACACATTAGGATTTTTGTGCTCCCTAAGTCATTTGAATGTGTATACTCGTGCAAAGTGACTACTGCAGCTTTTGAATTTTCCATTCATGAAAAATTACTTTTAATCTTTCAAACTCTCTTTTCTATTGATTTAACCAAAAATCGGGAGCTTAGCTTGCACAACGTCTTCGCCCGGACGGAAACTACTCTCGTCAATTTTCAAACCGGGACAATTGACAAACTGGCCGGGACCCCGGGATCAGGTCGTCAAACCGGGACAATCCCGGTCAAACCGGGACGTATGGTAAGCCTATTTATACATGTATTTATCGGTTTTCAATATTGATGTGAGCATTGTACTGTAGAATTAGGAAGCGATTGTATTGAACGAATCACGATTATCAAATGATATACGGTATTCCTTTTAGTTCAACAATTCCGTCATCTCGTCTCCGGTACTTTGGAAAACCATTGTTATTTTCAATAGTTTAACGTAAAATGTTGCTCGGTTATTATGTGTACATATTCCATCAATCATGCAAGGAACATTAGGATTACGAGCTCTACAAGATCCATGTATCATTCGAGATAACAATTTTATGAATCCTTGGAAAAGTGATACGCACAAAACTTAGGATAAGCAAGAGGTAGTGTATTAACTTTTTAAATTGTATATTATTATTATTTTTATTATGTTTTTACTATAAAATATTCATATTATTTTAATATGATTTTCTGGAACACGTTTGGTGGAAACGTAAAACCGGCCAGCTGATAAATAAGAGGTTGCGAGTTCAGACGTAGATGTGTATATATATGTCAGCCAAAACAGTGTTTTGTAAACGTACACGTCTGTCATTACAACATTAAGAATGTTATTTGACCTTGAGTAGGTACTCATGTTGACGGGAATGAGAAATCTTGTGGTGTTAGCGCTGAATAGACACAACACAGGTGGGGCCATTCCGGCTTCCCGCGCTAACCTAGCGATCAGCTGTTTTTGCCGCGTGACGTCCGACTGGTGGAAGAAATACGCGCGAGTCTTGATTTACCATGCAATCTTACCTGAGACAATGTCCTACTTAGCATCTCTCTGCTGTTTACACGAAATATTAACAATAATTGTAATGAGCTATTCATATAGAAAAAGGATTAAACAACAAGATTAAATGGTTTGCGGCAAAAAATAATGGTAAAATCTATTTCTACATTTAATAGAAAAGTAAGCAAGTCTGTCCACATATAACATTGACAAAATGGCACAAGATGTAAAATTAAGTCGGAATTTTTTATTATTCGTTAATTTTATATTAATAGAATTATTTCGATTGTTATTAATTTACTTAGAAACCTCAGATGATACTGATATTTTTCAGTGAAACGTGCGTCAGGTGTTAAAAAGAATATACGAAATTATACTACTTGCAGAAGAAACAAATTGAAAACATCACAAATTATATATATATATATATATATATAATATGCCTGCTTGGGTGGGTGCGCGTACGTGCACACGCGTGCGCGCATGAGTGCGTGTATAAACATTTCTATGTAGTATAATATATTTGAAACAAGCTTCCAATTATTATAATTAAAATCAATATCATAATCATTTTCTTTATCTACATTTTCTACATTCTACATTATCTACATTGAAATTTATTGACATTTAAAAGATACATTAAATATACTGTATTGAAAGGGACACTGTGCGCTGCGCCGTACGCTAGACAGAAAGGGTATAATAGCAACTATCTCGCTCTACTTTCGTCAGTGAAACACGCGGCGGATGAGTAAATTTTAGTCGATCCATTTTTGCAGTTCAACCTGCGATAACTTCAAAACCAATAAATATACAGCAATTCTGAAAACTGCATTGTGTTCAGTAATTAAATCTCTATAAGTAGCCAAAATCTCAATTAATATAATTAACAATTACGGAAGATACACAGAAGAAGAACGTGTATTTTACAGTAGGTTGTACTGTACTTTTTAACTACATATTATACTAATGTACAATGAAGATATACTTATTATATCTTTATTTAGTATATAGTTATTTACGTGTCAAGAAAAGAACGTGTGAATAAAGTGATCACAACATTTTATACCTTATATGTTTTCTGTCATTGAATGATTAACCCACTTTTTAATAACAGCGTTGAAAAATAGTTGATTACGTCTTTCAAAGATTATTTTTACTACGGTACTGAAATTAAAAATAACTAAGATCGTATACAGGAATTAAACGTAGGCGACTGGAATACACAGCCGAGACACAGCAGCTGCAGGAATTGCTTACGTTCAGTAGACTTGGCAACGTTGTGACTTTCGTGACTTTATATACATTTTGTGGCAACACTGTGCATATTTTTCATCACTAAAAGCTAAACCGATATCCGTGATAAAATAGTAATGCATTTTTTTAAACGTGTAAGTGGTTTGTAACGATAAAGTTAACAGGGTAATTATTATTCAACTTTTTTCAACAAACTATCTTGAAACGGATATATATTTTTACGGTTTTTTATGCTGATTACGAATATGTGAGAATAAAATGTCTAAGCTTACTCGTAACTTTTATATATGGGGTCTCAGAAGATGAACTTCTCTGGTCAGAACTTGCATGTTTAGCTAATGATGGATAAACGTGATTATATATATATATGTATATATATAGGCCTAATATATGCCGATTAAACATACATATGCCTAAGTATCCTTCACTTCTGAAATAGGCTGTTCCCAGATATACACTTCTTCCTTCCTCCAGAATCAAAAGAACGGTACGCTTTAAACGAAAGGCTTCTCCCACCCCTGAGTGTATGTATGCACTATACCGACCGAAACGGACAAAGTTGTTAATTAACTGTTTCCAGTAGCTCCAAAATTTTTCACTGTAACTAAGTTATCATCATCATCATCATCATCATCATCATCTTCAACATCTGGAAGGATGAAACCGAGGATGGTTTTGCCGGTCTCTAACAGGCAAAGATTAGAGCTCGTCACTCCAACGCTTCCTGGTACCTCCCATTTCTCTCCGTCACCTCGCTTATATTTCCACAGTTGTTTGGGGTTGTGGCAGTCATGTTCTCACAAATTCAGCCGATACTGGGCAATCATGTAGAGTATACTCATAATATGTAGTTCTTGTTGTATATCTGAGTTTTTTCTATGATCATGAAAACTATACCCTGTCATGTTTCTGAGAAATCTCATTGGAAGCGTCTGCCCAAGCCTTTCGTGACAGTCAAATTCTGAGACTCTAGAAAAGTGTGGGAAGGCCACATTACCTTGTAGAATTTTAGGCGCGTTTCTTTACTTGCTGACTTAAGAGTTCGCCTAATGGTCCAGTATATAAGGTTGAACCTAACCAATTTACTCGCAACTTCGTTGCTTGTATTATAAGACTCACTGTAGCCCAGGTAATCAATATTGCAATCAGCGTTACAGAGGATACTTACAAACACAGGCAATTCATAAAATTAGGGGGGTCCTTAAAGGTAATTATATATTTATGTTCTACATTTTGTCGTTACTTGGTTGTAGAACATAACTATATAATTACCTTCAAGGACCACATAATTTTATAAATTTCCGGTGTTTGTAATTATCGCCTGTAGCCTATAGCCTTGCTTACACCAGTTTTCCACCAAGTCCCTGATGTCATTCCCTGACAATCAGAACCAACTGTTTCGCTTCCAGGTAATTGACACCACCGTAGATATACAACAACAACGGCAAGTCTATTATCCTCATCTGCGTTTCCTGTTCACTCGGGCATACAGATCATACATTACATAATGACAAACACATTATTTATTTTATTTTGTATGCCTCTTAATTTCAATCTTCCGGCCAGCACTAGTGTTTGTAGTCCCCAGTGACTTTGCCCTCTGGCTGAAAGGGTGTTGTCTTGAAATCACGTCGTGGCACTAGTTTTTGGACAAACCTTAGATAGTATTGAAGCAGTACATACGAATAACGCAACGTCAGTTTCTCAGAGTTATGGTGAGGGAGATAAGGGGGTAACATGGAATGAGAAAGGTAACTTCATGTAGAGCTGTTGACGTCTGTTCTGGTGAAGTCAATTTAAAATTCAATTTACATGTTTAAAATATTCATTTTCGACATGCTGTGTAATAGATATGTTCGCAGTATGTATCTTTAATTGCTTTAATAAAGTTTCTGCAGTGTGACGGTCAGGTAAATATCGTATACTTCAATAACAATGCCCATGTCAGTTTACCACTGTACCTTCAGTCGTGCAGTTTACATAGACTAATATAATCTATATATTGTTACATTGTTCTGGCAGTGTTGAATTGCATTAGAAAACTAAAGACTGAAGCACTGTATTCTGGAATCTGCAACTTATTACGTGTAGACTGACGTGTGATAATGACAACTATCCACAGAGCGACATTCAGTGATAGGTTTACATTCAGATTCCGTACAGGAGTGTGGAGACTAGTAGAATTAGACAAGAATAATAAATTTAATATGAGGTTAAGGTACAATGACTTGTTTGTTTCTGCAATCATGTTAATGCTCTACTTCTATTTGATTTTGTACACGCTTGCTCCAGAAATAGAATACATAGATTTGATTATAGAACCTCTCTTAAGCTTTGTACAATTATGCACTTTTGTTATAAAGTTAACGATAGTGTTATACAATACTAAAACTGTTAAAGTATTGCTGGACAAATTACAGAAGAATGACTTTCTCTGTTCTACAACTAATCAAGGCGGAAGTAATGAAATTTATAAAAAATATGCTTTGAGGGCTAATGCAATTTGTGGCCTATGGCAGTTTTATGTAAAATTAGGCATAGCAATTTGGTGCACCTGACCTATAATAATGTTAATTATGCTTATATGTTAATAATGCTTACGTTTATACGGAAGTGCTCTTTTATTAATCAGTAACCTTCGCTGTTCTGACATCATTTTTAGGATCTCAGTATGTTATCATAATTGTTATGATTACAACGATGACAATATTAATTATAATATTATATAACAATTATATATATATTGATTAAAATAATTATTAAATATGTTTTTACCTGTTACCAAAGGCGTACCACAATTCTAAAAACACCATTAGAATAAGGCCATATAAACGCGAATGGCGATGCAAAATTATTGCAGTAAAGTGCAATAATAAAGACGTCATACAAATTAAAGTTAATTACTACCATAATTGGTTACTAAATAACGAGCGTACTATATGTAAATGCGAGTAAAAAATTACCGAACAATGCAATCAATCGCCTAAAGATCAAGTTCACGTAATTGTGAAAGCGGACTAAAAAGTGGTCAGTTAAAAAGAGACATTATACACGAATTAACAAAACTGAACAATACGTGACATGGCAGAATTGCTGTTACTATAAACACCTCCGACAATTTGGACGAGAATAAGACTCAATGAATCTTTACATGAGGACACTATGTCCGTTTGCTAATCAACAGACTCAAGTAAGTTTTTACACGGGGTTACTATGTCCGGCTGCTAATCGCCTTGAACTCATCATGATCATCACCATCATCTGAAATACACCACGATTGACAGAGGAGCACAGGACCGCTATGAACAACAGACCATAGAATACTGACGAAGCGTCATCATGATGATGATAATCATTATCATGATTATCATGATTATCATGACTATAATTATCATCATCATCGTCGTCGTCGTCGTCGTCATAATCAACATCATAGTCCTCGTCATTGTCATCATTCAGGAGACGCACGCACACACACACACACACACGCACACACACGTACACACGTAACGGTAACTTCAACACTACGCAGGTTAAAAATGAACAATTATATTTTCCTGTTCACCAAGGAACTCAGAAAGAAAAGAGTGCAAGGTACAGTAATTTTAAATAGTTAAATGTAAAAAGTGTAACTATTCAGAGCAAAAGACGTAAGTGTAATTTAGTGTCAAAAAAATAATTTTATTCTGTTTAATTTAAAATTTGGATGTATCATTGTAAATGATAATTGTTCTTAAAGTAAGTATTATTTTTATTAAAATATTAATAGCAACCGTTCAATTTTATTTTTGTTAAGTTTGCATTATTTTTATAAATGAGTTGCTATGCTTTCAAATTTTAATTATGATTCAAAATCAGACACCAAAACAAGATAAAAGAATTTTATAATTTGTTCATCATACGAGTGTGTTCAAAAAGAGGCCGAACTTTCAGAATAACATGGCCGTATACGCAAAAAGCGTGCTCCGACAAGTGGGGCTGACTAGTGGAAACTTTCGGAAATATCATCCGATATCCCGCTTCTTTCTACTATTGTTGTGATTCTTGCTACCGCAGCGAAAATTAATGCGTGTCTCAACCTCACGGCGAATGTTTCCTGTAGTGAAAATTATAGAGCTTGAAGAGCAACGTGTTTGCATTAAAGTTTGCTTCAAACTCAGTAAAACATTTAGAGAAAAGTTTTAAATGCTTCAGCAACCATACGGAAATGATTGTGTAAGTCGAACGCAGTCCCACGGCTGGTATACTCGCTTCAAAGCGGGAAGAACATCGACCGATGAAAATCCAAGGCCTGTTCGCCCTTCAACTTCAATAAGTGACGATAAAATGACGAGCTATGAAGTTCGTACATAGCTCGTCGTTAACTCTACGTGAGATTGCCGAGGTATTGGGTATCAGTATAGGCTCATGTAACGAAATTTTAACAGGAAAACTGAACATGTATCGCATCTCAGAAAAATTCGTACCACAGTTTTTGTCCGAGAATCAGGAAGAGAATCGCGTTAATATCAATCAGGAACTGCTTGGCCCTGCCAGTACCGATGAAAACTTCATCAAAAACATTATAGAGGGGATGAGATATGGGTGTATGTATACGATGTTGAAACGAAGGCACAGTCTTTTAGAGGGAGGAAAAATGATCGCCTCGACCAAAAAAGCCCGGATTAGTCGTTCAAACACGAACGTGATAGTGGTAGTGTTTTTTGACTGCAAAACGTTGGTTCATCGTGAATTCGTTCCACGTGGTCAGACATTAATTAAGAAGAATTATAGGGACGTTTTGAGGCGTTTGAGGGAAGCAGTACACAAGAAAAGGCCAGAGCTGTGAAAAGAACAGACTTGGGTGTTGCAACATGATAACGCACCAGCTCACGCGTCACTGCTTGTCGTCAATTATCTGACGAAAAACAATACGACTTTTGTGCTCCACCCACCCAGCTGTCCAGTCTTAGCCCCAGCAGATATTTTCTTCTTCCCAAATTTGAAGGCGTCCTTGAAAGCAAGTTGTTTTTAAACAACAGAGGGGGATCAAGAAAGATACGGAATAAAAACTGCGCGGCATTCCAAAAGTGCATTCCAGCAATCATTCCATAATTTGAAGAAACATTTGGAGCGGTGATTTGCCAGGAGGGGGGAATACTTTGGAGGGGATAAGCATGCATAAAGTTGTAAGTACATTATTAAAGTTTTTGTTGTTAGCGTTCAGTCTTTTTTCCAACACGCCTCGTATATGTTTAAATATTTATGATTATATGTCATTAATTTGTGCTGATTAGCAATGATATATTATGTTTTCAGAGTGTAACCTTATAAAAAGAATATCTTGGATATTCTAGTTTCAAATTTTAATAATCAAATAATATCCTTTTGCAATATTTAATAAACCGTTGATTGATTTTTTTACTATGTTCTAATTAATTATTTTAGTTGATTCTCTAATCAATTAAACAAAAATCTTATAATATAGACAATATTTTTTTTAGGAAAATAAAATATAAAAATTAATTTAACATTTATAATAAATATGAAATTTACAAAATATACTGTCCAGGTTGCAATAAATTTTACTTAGGCCAGACGAAGGAAAAACTGTCCAAGAGATTAATTCAATATCGCAATACGTGTTTAAAACCTAATACTTACAAATCTAATTTAGCCACACACTGCTTAAGCAATAACCATAAATTACTAGAAATTCAAAACATCAAATTAATTAAAAACGTACAAAATGAATATCTGAAAATATCTTAATTTTTACAAAGACAATAATAATAATCAACTAATTAGAGAAAAAATTCAAATAAAAACAGAACAAGACAATTTATTTAAAATCATACATTTATCATAATAATAAAGTAAAACATTAAACATAATAAATAGCTGACTACGTAAAATTACAACAGTCGAGAATAGAATTGAATTAAAATCAATTATCTGTTAACTATATTGTAAGCAAAAACAAACCGCTGAAGAATAATGTTTGTGAAACGTGCGTCAGGTGAAAATACTGGTGTATTTATTAAAAGATATATTATTTCCTTACTTGGAATATGTTTTGGGAAGCCTATATTTTCTATCCTCAGCTTTCTTTATTTCGGACTGTAGCAAAAAGGGTTTGAACACACACACACGCGCGCGCGCCCACACACACATTTAATCTGTATTAATTTTAAATTTTAAACCAAATTTTAAACATTTCAATTTTAATAATTTAAATAGACTGTTACATTTCTAGTTGGAAACAATAGACCAGTATTTCAGAATTGGTGCTTTTGTATCTGGCATTCTGGAAATGCTGTTTGTTTCATGTTGGCTGGCTGAAGAATTTACATCAATGGTGAGTAACACAAACACACCACTAAAGATTTTGCTAAGTTGCACTAAAAAATGTTTTAATGTTAATAAATAATTTTTCCCAAATATTAGCCAGATCAAGACAACTGCTTTTTAATGTATACAAGGAAATGAAAAATAATCTCCTGAAATAGGATTAAATGTACCGTAAATATTACCAAAACTAAATAAATTCTAATTTCTGCATCGGAAATAAAAATAAATCTACATAACTTATGCATAGAAGTTAGTTTATTTGATATAATAATAAGTTCAGATACCTGGGTAACGTGGTAGGTAATTAAGGTTCCATAAACACGACAAGACATGACTGGATACAAATCATGTAAATGTAAATATAAGTCCTCAGTAAATGGGGAATATTGGGCTAACAGTAGACTATTGAGAGCAAAGTGATTAGTCGCAACACAAAAATAAATATATAAGGGTGTTATTTACGGAAGCGATACATGAACATCGACAAGAAAGTAACAAAACACCCAAAGAAAGTTTCAAAATAATATTGTCAGACGTGTTTAATATGGTCCGGTTGAAGAACGTGACGAATGGAAAATGAGGAATAATCAGGGACTAAATAAGCTATTGAAGCTGGAGGACATTTTAAGTTTCCCAAAGTCTCAAAGAATACAATGCTTGATTACCTAAGGCGGATGGATACTCAACGTATGGGAAAGCAAATTCTGAGGGCGCAAGTCTATAAAAGCAGAAAGACCGGCCGTCCTAGGATAAGATGGTTGCATGATGTGCTGAAAAATCTAAGAATAGATCTGAGGGGTTACACTGAGACGGCAATGGATAGGAGACATTGGAGAAAATTGGTGCTAGAAACCATGGCTTGCGTGAGGCTCTAGTGCTAAAGAATAACCATAAGAAGTTAACAATATTTACCCAGGTAAACGTTTTTGACAAAAACTGGACAAGTTTCTATAATATATATGAACTTCAGCTTAAGTAATCGCTCCAACTCCAATTAGTTGTGAAATTTTTAGTGGTAGTTTTGGATTAAAAGGGTCTAATTTGAATTGATTAGTTTCTGTTTCCATACGCCGTGTTTTTGTTCATGTCCCAGAACCAAGTCATTCTTTTTACTGTAGAGTTATTTCAGAGTTTTGTAAGAAAAAAGAAGTTTGATAAACTTTATAAACTAGCTTACCAACTCAAGTAACCTAGGATGTCCACTTCGGTTTAAGATGATAGGCGTTATGAATTTTAATCTTCCCAGGAACTGGCATTAATTGTCCACCCTCAGTGTGTTTCAGTGTGTCCACCTCCATCTTTGTGTTTTTAAGAACAGAGTTCGTATCATTCAAAAGTATGACTATAACTTGAGGTTTTCTTGGTAATGTTTGTAAATTGTCGCCATATTGTTTAAGAGTCTCAGCAAACACGAGAAGTTTGGCAAAAAATTCGGAACACCTCTAAAATATTTTTAACATACTCAGTAAAATATGTCCATAAACAGGTAAAACTAAATGAGAAATATAATTAAAATAGTAGGATCTACCAAATGAAGTTATAAAGATTTTGAATACGGCAGAGTTAAGACTTTAAGTGAAAAACATTAAAGCATGTGCATCCATAAACTACTGATCTAATGACATTTAAAAAAATGTACAGTATTAAATATAGGCCTAACTGATACCAACTAAACTACAAACTGCTAACAACTGTTTCCAAGTAAACAATTACACAATAATTACACACAATTAACAAGATGCAAGTCAACGATACACAAACATTTCACTACCACTACAATGTCTATGTTCACAGACATGTGCTCACGTGGAAACATCATGTCACACAATGTAAGAATATCATGAGAAACGTAGTTTTTGAAAAAATATGCAAAAAATATTAAATTCCCTAATAAACTATATCAAAACACTTGAAAATCCGACATGCTTAGAATAATATAAATAATTGAGAAGGAATATTACTTTCCAGTTCATATAACTTTTAATTATTCTACAGCTCTCTTTTTTACTGCTATTAAAGGAAAGAGAGAATTTGATTATTTATTTGGAAAACGGTTGACCCTACTTAATATATTTAGGCTTACATAATAATTTGCAAATATTAAGAAATATCTTTTGAATTTGTATGTTTGGTCACTGACGACCATCGGAGTCTATAAGATTTATTAAAAATTTGAATTTACACATACACGGAATTTATCGTCAATTAAAATTAGAAACTAAATTACTTACAATATATAAAATCTTTTTCTATCAAGAGAAGTGGCGCAAGTTATTGCAGTATATCAAATTAACATAATTTTTACCCAAATCTTATTGAGTATATATGTTAAAGAATAGATATATTGTCCAAAAATTATTTTACGACAAGAGAATACTATAGTATGGTAATTGCATTGTGATTTGCAATATTCTCTTCCTGAAATTTTCAAGTACGCGTATTTTTAATGTAACTTGATTTTACAATTCTCATTTTATACTCTTTTCCTATGTCATGATTTTAAAAATATTATTTGTGGTTTAGCATGGCTTAACCATGACATTAATAGCTGGCTATTATAAGCTTAGCTGCTTATTTCCAAACTTTTCACTATTCAGAATTCAGTTATTTTTTTATAATTATTTGATTCGATAATCTAAATAATTAAATAAGAGTTTATATGTTTATCAATGTTCTTTATACAAAATAATTTTAGTTATTATTATTTGTAAAACTGTAAATTTAGTGGAAGCTGTAGGGAACGTATAGAAAAACATAAAGTTATAGTGATATACAATGGTTTGAGCTAAACAATATGAAACAAAGCAACAACGAAACATGCAATGTGTCATGGCGAGACCGAGATATAAACATCCAAAAAGACAACTACGAGAAACGTAGACAATAACAACTTTACTTCATAATGTGCTTGTCTTACTAGGCTGTCGCAGGAAACGTTTTATCAACTAAAATACGTTGTTTAACATGATATCTTATTCTTTTTGTTCTGTTTTCGTCTTGCATCTTTTGTCACATTTTATTAATAGATTAACTGTTTTTCTTTGCTTTAGTTTTTGACGTATAGCTGTCTACTTTTTTCTGTACATTGAAGCTGTGACCCAATTTTAAATATGAAAATCAAAAATTATAGTAAGGTGTATATGGAAACAATAATAATGATAGAGCTATATCTAGTTGTTCTATTTTTTCTACAATTTTTGTATCGGAGAGTTCTTAAACATTTATTTTCGGTATTTTCATATCCCATATAACTTAGCTGCGTCTACACAAACAATGGTTCTATTGTGGCTTCTAGTGACAGACATTGAATGTCAAAATTATCCATAGTTTAGGCACTGAATACCGCAGATAAGGCGGCAAAGTCTGGATAAACGTGATATTTTACTCTGAACCATCTTTTTAACTCTAATTAAAAAAATAATAAGTTTTTCTCTTAATAATATGTTAATACTTGAAGCTTAATATACATATTAAATAGTTAATAGCTTTATAGAGCTACTTACAACTTACAAGTAAACAATATAGTAAACAGTAGAGTAAAGTGTAGAGTTTACAACACAACGTATTGTAAACTTGTTGCTATACACAGAAAGGAAATTAAGGGATGTTCATGCTCGCCCGTAAATTGCTACTCACCCAATAATGTAATACTGTGTTCTTTTATTGTCGTCTTAAGGCACGTATAATCATTATTATGAGTATTATTTAAAAATATGAGATTATTCAATATAGATTCCTAAGCAAGTAGTGTATTACGTTATTCTCGTTTGAAAATGAGACCCATGTTTCATTAAAACACATCAGTATCATCAGAAGTTTGTAAATAAATCAACAAGATTGTTAATAATTGTACGTCAATACAGAAATTAACGAATAGTCAAATTTCATTCGATATCTCTATAATTTAATGGATAATCCATTGTATTTGGTTAGTTTACGATCGTTTTAATAATATTCATTTAATGTAGCTGTTTCATTGGTTATATTGAAAATATTTAATGTATATATTTTATTTATTTTTTAATTGCTTTAAAAAATTTATAATTTCAAATGGATCATGTTGTTTTGTTTTTAATGAGCTTATTTTTGAATTAATAAATACTTGTTATTGTGTTTTGGAAATATTAAGATTTTTCCAAACATCCATTTTGTGACTTTTTTGTATATTTTTTATTAAGATTATATTTTCAATGCCTGGAAATTAGAGGTTATTTTTCAGATAATGCGTGACTAAAATAGATTTATAAGTATTTTGTTTTAATTGCGGTGTTGAAGGAATCATTCCGTGGTTTTGTTCTTTGTCTGGTCGACGTAAAATATATTGCAATCTAGACACTCTATTTTGTATATTTCATTTTGAGTTAGAATATTGGATTTAGTTTTAGGTTTCGTTTGAATAAAAACTATATCAAGTGTGTTATACTTTTTTTCTAATTTGTGTCTTTAAATATTGTACTTAATTTTTGAGTTATACGAGTATTTCCAAAATAAGTAAAGGTTTTATACGAAGATTGTCCAGTAGAATCACGTTTGATATGCGCATCCGTGACTTTGTCGCCTTGGCAACGGAATTCATTTGTTTATATTGTCTGTTTAAGGACTAGAGACGCGTCTGTCAAAAATGTTTGCAATTTGCTCTTTTCTAAGCGTTGTGACTGGGTTGGAAGGTGACACCTATGATAGTAAATACGTCCGAAGGTAATCTGCGTACCGTAATTCAGTTTTGTCCGCTGAGGAGCGTCAGCCAATAGAAATTTCTGCAAGAATAAAACTCTATATAGTGACCATAGTTATTCTTATACGACAGTGGTTGAATAGTGCCATAAATTTTGACAAGAAAGAGACTCCACTAAAGACTTTGGACTGAGCAGGAACACGTAATTCCTGCACAGCAGGATTTTCAGGTGTTGCAGGAACAGATGAAAATGTGAGACAGCAGGAAACTGCTTTATGTGCAAATAGGCGCATAAAAGTTAGAGAAATCTCTCAAATGTTGAGCATCAGCGTGGGAACTGTTCATTCCATCATTCATAGTCTTGGCTATCACAAAGTTGCTTCTCAGTGGATTCAACTACTGCTTACCGATGAGCAGAAACAATTTGCGTTAGGCTTTATCATTACAGCATTTGATGCGTTACCAACAACAAGGTAATGCTTTTCTACACTAAATTGTTACCGGTGATGAGTCTTAGTGTTATCATTGCGAACCAAAATCCAAACGTCACAGCGTGCAGTGGAAGCGTGCACAATCTCCGAAGGCGAAAATATTTCGGTCCCAAACTTCGGCAGGAAAAATAATGGTGACCGTATTCTTTTTATTATCAGAGTGTGCTGCTCTCAGATTTTACAGAACCTAGTGTCAAAGTTAACGTTGAGCGATATGCAGACAGCTTAAAGCGCTTACGGGTCAGCATCAAGAACAAACGACCAGAGAAGCTCACAAATAGTGTCATTCTTCTCCATAATAATGCTCGGCAGAGTAATCGTAAGTTGGAAAAAAGGGAATAGAGGCAGGCCTAAACGAAGGTGGATGGATTGTTTAAGGGAAAACCAGCTATCGGTAGAAACATCGACCCCGCATGTAGTAGGAAAAGATGTATAGAGAAGAAAAGAATCTAAAAAGTGTGGGAATAGTTGATTATTATGTGTCTACAAATCGGTGCTGACCATCTACTTGACATCATTTGGAGGGGGTATAATAAATGGCGACACATCCATGTATGTACGCACGCCAAATGCAGTTTTCTTTCTGTCTGTTATGTTTCGTTATGTCATGTCGCTGATTCTTTCTTTCTGTAACTTTTTCTGTGTATTTCATTTCAATGTTTTTCATACAATGTTTTAACGAAAACGTAGTTCTACTGTACAGTATTAAGTATTCTACTGCGGAGTCTGTACTGTGTAGGTACCCTCACTTCTATGTGTACAGTACTTAAGTTTAACAAACTATGTCTGTTCACTGTTCGACAAATATTCTGAGTACGAACTGTTCCTATTTGCTTTTTTCTTAATCACGGTACTATCGAAGAAAGAAACCCTCTCAGATACCTGTGGAAAAATTGCTGAACGCAATCGCTAAAAACAAGTTATCGTAAACATTGACACCTGAGAGACAGGCGAAAGTGACACAAACATGGTTTTTTCACACAGTATAAACTAATGTGTACTTCTAAAGGAACTGGGCCATAATAGCAATTATGCCAAGTATAATGAACTATAAACTCAAGCAACATAGAAAGTTCTGCCCAGAGAAATACTTGGTTACTTAAATTTGTATATTATATGTATGTTCGTAAATTTGCAAGTCAGTGTTATTATAATGTTGCCAAGTGGCTATATAATACACCACAGGTTTCAGTCTCTTAATTTTTAAGCCCTCAAAATTAATGTTTATTCATGGAGAATGGTAAACGATATAAAATGTAATCTAAAGTTAGTGGCACATAATTACCACCAACTTCAACTATTTATGGAACGAACAGTGCTATAATATGTTTATGCGTTTTTAAGAATTTGTATATTGAAGGTACCATTGCTCTAAGAATTAACGCGTCCGAAATGACGATTCAACCAGACGATTCAAGATCTGCTTTGTAACCCCTCTGTAACTTAGACAGTAAAAAAAAAATTTTTTTTTTTTTTGAAAAATTTTTTGAAATTTTTTTTTTGAAAAGAGGGGCCACAAGTTAATTAGAACTAGACCAAAGCCTAGAGAAGCCAAAATTGCGCTGGATCCAGTGAGATGGGACTTGCAATGAAAACTCATAAATTAAACAATTAATAAAATCCCTTTTATTATTCTATCTCCATTTTGAAAACAATATTAATAACAAAATCAATAAACACAACTGTCAGAATCTATTATCCCCTTAAATTGTTAATTAAAATAATTTATACACCTTCAACAATGTCACCTGAAAATTATTAACACCCCAGTTATTATAATTAATTAATAGAATTTATATATATATAGAAATATGGTTAAGTTGTGAAAATAGAAATATGTCATGAATTTTATAACCCTTTTAAAAAGTAATACTTTTGGCCCAGAGACCGACATGTTCGTTTGCCAGTCGGTGCATAATTCAACCTGTCTCAACACTTGTTCAACACTGCATGGACATGCACCCATTCAGGATTAAACTTGTGAATCCCCCTAACTACCCCAGAAATTTCTATACCATATGAACCAAACTGAATTTAAAATTTAGAAAATATTTATATAAAATGAACACTAAATTGAAACCGAGAAATTACAAATTGAATGAATGACATAAAAGCTGTAATGAAACACATATAATGAAATAAGAGGGAATTATACGTTTGAATGTTGAACGGCCTAAGATACATGTCAGTCTCTGAGCTGACAATTTTACAACAAATTAATAAAATTTATAAAATATTTCCCTCCCAGTTCACACACTATACTGTCCCATTAATTGGGGATCCAATTAAATGTTTAAAAACTTGAAAGTGTTGTGGTTGATTGATTGAACTGGTTCACTGGGTCTTATTGAGTGCATCACTACGTATAAAAGAATATAATGGGTTGAGATCACCTGATTTTTGTCCATGGGGGTGAGGTGGCAATGTCGTGGCCTACATTACAGGTGTTGGTGTGGCGTCATGGCTATTCCTCCGGCAGATGAAGTGAGAGAGAAGTTCTTGGTGTTACATGTTCAGGTTATGTTGTTGGGCTTTTTTCCTCGACTTGCTCGGGGGACCCTAATTACACAACATTATATCAGCCAGAGTACACAACACAATCCCCACAGAAAGTTCGCACACCCCCAAAACCCATATATAATCTTAACATAGCTTTAGAGCTACCTAAATATAAAACTTGACAAGGTTATATGGCCAACAGGCCCTATTTGAAAATATTTAGTACCGTTAATTTTTGTAATAATAACTCCACCCATGCGGGTTACATTAACTGAATTTTGATAGCTAATTATGGCTTGTTACATTTTTAATAAGCTTTATACATAGTCTGGATAAATTGTACCACGTGGTCGAGATAGGTTAAATCTGATTACATCATCTTTACTATATAAATTAATACCATTTGGCAATTATATTACTCTGAATTGGTGCCTCAGTAAGCTTCCTGATATGAATAAAGTTTTACTATCATTACTAGTAAAAGTTGTATGCAACTTACACTGAATTACACATTGTATAATAACCATGAGGTAACGTAATAGGAATCTGCTTACACCCATGTTTGCACTATTTAAACTAATACTTTTGTATTTATATTTCCCTGACTTTTAGTGCCGTAGTTCGGACACGTGATTTTAATATAGTATAACTGTGTTTTAAAAATATTACCTTGAAATTACTTATTGCACAATGCCATGAGTTACACCAAGGTTTTCAGAAATCCACTTACTGGGGCCTATTATACAAGTCTTTCTTTAGTGAAACATTAAATACATAACTATGAAAGTATTGTCGAGACTTACCGCAGTCGATTTAGATCTTAGCCTGTCATAGTGGGAAGGATGGTGGACGAAATTTTCTTCATCTGTCCGGAGTAACTTAATAAGCTGCCATTATCGACGAAGGTTGAAGAGAGACGAACTTTGCATAAAACTTATTTCCGCTTCAACCTCGCGAACCGGGGCTGTCGCTAGATGCTAGCACCTCTCAGGCACTTGATAAGCGCCGAATTAGTACTTATCTTCGCTGCAAGAGTGCGGCACCAATTAAAGCGCATCAAATTCTGTACTGCGTTTAACGTTTACCGGACGATATATTCTGCTTAATCGCCGATCTAATACTAGATTCGGCACAGCTTGGTCGTATAAAGTAGAAAGTTTTACATCCACCTTACAGTCCCAACTTGTCCCCATGCGATTATCATATTTTTGGAACATTGAAGAAGTCACTAATGAGACGGCGGTTCAAATCGTACGCTGAGGTAGAGTTTGCTGTTATCGAATGGTTTCGCACACCGCGGCAAGATTTTACCAGCAGGGAATCTACAGATTAGTGCAAACGTAGGACTCATGCCTTAGTGTTAATGAAGGCTTCTTTAAACTAGGTGAACAAAAAATGATTTACACCCTCCAAACGTGTTTCTATTGAACAATCCTCGTATTTTGTTTTATCATTAATAGGTGGATTGTTGTTGGGTATTTGTTTAGTACATTTATGTTTTATTTTATTTTATAATTTGCTCATAGTTTTTATTTTGTATTCATTTTTAACTGCTCCTTCTTGGATAATATTTCGTTTTTGTCATTTAGTGGGATCCTGAGCATTTTGTAAATTATGTATTGAAATATTGCCATTTTATGTTCGGGAGGATGGTTGAAATTATTTGGTATTAATAAATCCGTTTGCGAAGGTTTTCTGTATATTGAGTATTCAAAATGTGTAATAATTTTCTTTACTTTTATGTCGAAATAATTAAATTATTACATTCTTCAAGTAATGTGAATTTTATTTAGGAATGTAAATTATTTATATTGTAGCATAACAGAATTATCACCTTAAAATTTAACTTAATACAACATTAAAAAAGAAGAAACTATCAATAATGAGTGAGAAAAATGAATGGTTAAAAATGAAGTAAAGAAGCTGGTCATTATAGTCGATAAAATATTAATAAAAATAAACTCAGTAACAAAGAAAACTCTTGGTCCATATAAAAGGAGCCATCTATATAAAACCCCAGTACAACATCAATATACCCAGTAGGTTGAGGAGCAGTAAATGAGAAGATAAATGGAAAAAATAAATGAAGTACAATGAGGAGCAGTAATGAAAAGGTAATAAGGGGCAAATTATTAAATTAAGAAGCAGAAAACCCCAAAATACAAACCCGATAATATACTCATAAGGAGCAATAAATGAAAAATAATTGAAAAAGAATAATCAAGTAAAGTTCATTGAATTGATGACATAAGGATATGAAAACACGAAATAGGAAAATACTTATAGAATAAAAAAGAAGAAGCAAACTATGTCCAGTTTCATAGAAGGAATATAGAAGCAAGAAAGGCTATTCCCAAGATATTATGAAAGAAAACATACACAATTTAAACAGAATTATACCCAATAGATGTTAGACCCAGTAACCCAAGTTACAGGATACATTACTATTAAAATAAATTGTAAAATAAATGTAAGCATAATTTAAGAACAAACTAGAAACAAACAAAGGACTACCATGGTGTAGAAACAAACAAAAGACTACCATAGTGTAGAAACAAATAAATAGACTACCATTAGTGTAGAGAATAAAAGGTGAAATTCCCTAATAAAATATAATAATAGTTAGAGACTACCGTGAGTGTAGTGAATAGCAAAGTGAAAAAACTATAATAAATAAATAGTGAAGGAAATAAAAATGATTATAAGACTGCCGTTAGTGTAGAATGTTACAATATAAAACCTAAAAATAAAAGACAGTCAAGAACTGACAATATTATTAGTAATAAGAGTCTTTGGAAAATTACATATAAAAATAATAGATATAAGATGTTTTTATCATAGTTAAATTGTTACAAGAAGAAACGTAAATACAAAAGACAGTTAATGACAGAGTATTATTAGTAATAAGATGTTTTTATTTTAATCAAATTATATATAAGAAATGATAAGGATAAGGTATTTTTGTTATAACTAAATAATATAGTTAAAGAGGATAGGCATAAGATAATTTGTTATAATTGAATAATACAGTTAAATATGATAGGTATAAAATAATTTTGTTATAATTAGGTGATATATGAAAAATAATAGATAGAAGATGTTATGTTGTATTTAAATAATGTTCAATCATTTCAAAGTTTTGTTAAGGCAGAGAAGGCAAGAAGATAATATGAATATATTTTTTAATAGTAAACCATATCAAGAATAATATAACAAGCTAATTAAAAAACCCAATAGAAAAAACAAAACAGTATTTTAGACCAAAATCAACTACTATTATAGAGTCAAATCCAAATGAATAAATTCAATAGAACTGTATATAATTAATAGAAACTAGTCAATGTAAAATAAAGATATGTAGATATAATCAGCACAAAAACAAATAATAATAAATGTAATGACCAAAGGATAAAATTAACTTTATTTGGAAATATGTAACACAAGGAACTTAATGCAGAAAAAATGTAAATTAGTCAATATTGGAGTACTATAACAACATATTATTAACAACAAACAATAATCATGAAGTGAGTAAAATTATTTAAAGAAAATGTTAACATAAAATCACTTGTAATTCATTTAATTACTAATTATGTAAAAAATAATAAAACCTATAAAAAATATCAAAAAATGTAAATTTTGGGCTTATTTAAACTTAAAATAGGTAAAATTATATATTGAATTATGTAAAATTAGAACAAGAATATTGCTAGATAGTTAAATTTTCATAAAATTAATAAATAATTAAGTTATAGCAATAAATATGAAAAATTGTCATATAATTTTATAAGATGAAATCAAATCCAAGGCATGCAGCTGTTTACAGACAATGGAAAGGAGAATAAGACATTTTGGATACTACCACCTAAAACGACAATTTTAAGTCAGTCAATTGTTAAACGTGAACGTGTACGGATCAAAAAGTACCGACGGAAGATCCAAAAAATATAAGTGGTTTAAAAAAATTGAAGAACAACCTCAAAAGAATACTACAGATATTACCAACTAAAAAAGTAACAGCTAATATCGTAACCAATAATTGGAAATAAACCGAACAACAGTAATAATACCATCCAGCACGAGAGCACAAGGAATCAACCACCATATTGAAAATTTACTCAACACCAATATTAACTGAACAACGAACTCAAACAAATTTTGGAACACGGAACACTGCACAATTAATCCAGCACCAAACAACATCGCCGAGGAGAGGAGAACACTTCAAATATTTATCCACAGGTACTACATCATCGCAGAATACGAGATCCACATTTATATTTGAGGGAGAAGATAAAACATAGCAGTTGGCGTTGGGTAGCAGAAAACTGAAGCAGACGGCGGCCATACTTTTATTTGCATAGCGAGCGAGATCGACACAGCCTCCAGGAGCCAGTGACGACATTCTACGACTTGGCTCGAATTTTTACTTATTCAATGACATTATTTTCTGAATTATGTTATTTTTATGGAATAATAGTTATGATTGAATTAATTGTAAGTACTGTATCTTGTTGCTTGCCCTTCTCTGACCATTTCGACAGTTCAAAGAACTCAACTAATTAATTTTTTTAATACTATATTTTTGTCTTGTATCACTATGACCTGAGACGAGTCTTAGCCACAGCCACTATCGATTTGCGTAAGATTGGCGCACAATTTACAAAAAAATAAATATCAGAATTGTTTCAAATACTTGTGTTTAGTATTATCTGTATTATAAACATTAGTTTTTTTCTTTCTTCTTAACATAATTTAGAAGGATTAGAAAAATAAACCAAGAAGAAGAAGAAGAGGAGCTGAGTTAGAAGAGAGAATACTTTGATACAATAGACATAACAAGTTTAACACTAGTGAAACAAATATTTCTACACACACGATAACTAATTCACGGTGAAGCAATTAAGCGAAAATAAATAATAATAAATAAATATACAATTAATTAATTAATGACTAAATTAATATAATAATACAATTTTGTTTATTTGTAATTCAGTTTTATTACAAATTGGCTTTCCCAACGTGGAGCTTTATTTCAAACATTCATCATTTGTGATAAACCCAGTATATTACAAATTGGCGTCCAACTTTAGGGGCTTAAAATAGGAATTGATAGGCCTATAAAATAAAAACAATTCGCCCAGTTTCCTATTTTAGCTTGGCAGCTGTTAACAGGTCAAGAGAAGAAGCAAGGTCCACAGGAGGGCAACATCGAAGAAAAGAGCGGCGGAGGCCGAGAAAGAAATAGATATGGAGGATAAGGAGGCGACACCCGTGGAAGATGTGGAGTCGATATTATCTCCAGCAGAACCAACCGAACCAGTACTCCAAGGGAAACAACCCGACAAACCGACACAAACAGAGAATGTGGAAATGAAGGAAATGTTCAGGCTAATGATGGAGAAAATGGATAATAACAGTAAGCAAATGAAGGAGGAATTAAAGGAAGAATTGAGTAACCAACTTAAAAATGTCAATAAGAAATTGGATGATATGACCAAAAATTATTGTCGGAAAATGGACGATATAATAAATAATAGTAAACTGTGGAGGGAAGAATTAAAAATTGATAGCAAACCGGGAACAGAAGGAATACCAAACGATAAAACAAGGGAACAAGTAACATTATTATCTGAAATTAAACCGAACAGAAACAAAGAAAATCTTAAACCTATGGAAATGAAATCAAAGAAGATGAGACAGATACCAAAGAAACTAATAAAAAACCGGGAAGAGTTGGAGATGATGCACAGTGGTTTATTTGATGTCCTGAATATCCCAATGACCAGTGAAAAAGACATCAGGAATGCCATAGATTATAGAAGCAAGTCAACACAAAGTTCAGAAATAACCTACAATAAAACAGTAGGTTACCACTTTCAAAGAAATATGAATAGATGGAAGACGACAAAAATAGAAATATATAGTAAAATATCGGTGATATCAGTAATCATGGATATACCAGACGCCATTCTACGACTTGGTTCGAATTTTTACTTATTCAAAGACATAATTTTCTCAATTAAGTTATTTTTATGTTATAATAGTTAAGATTGAATTAATTGTAAGTATTGTATCTTGTTGCTTGCCCTTCTCTGACCATTTCGACAGTTCAAAGAACTCAACTAATTAATTTTTGTAATAATATATTTGGACAGTAATGTGGTAATTCTTGCATTCATAGGTTGGCTAATCTGTACGCTTTCAAATTGTGCTTATCACGTTTTTACAACGATACAGTTCTACGAGCCTTGGCTGGCAGCGGACGTCATTACGTTTGCTGCCTGTTCTGTCTTTTTCATTTTCTTGTTGTCGCGACAATTATTTAGGCCTTAGGCCTCAACGTTTTTTCAATGTAAGCTGAGTGGCACACATTTGCGCCTCATCTAAAATGTAGCTTCATTTACGAATCGGTTTCTTCAAATTTAAAATCTTTTAGAATTAGCCAATCACAACACTATGATTTAAGTGTAAAAAAGAAACCTAATAAATGTATTAATACAGTCCACTATCGTTATCATTCTGCATCCTGGCAATAGCACCCCAACATCATTCTTCCTGATAGAAAATTCTTAGTACACACGTGCCGACATCAACACATTTTTTAGGTCCACTCGGACCGGATTTCAACTATTTTTTGATCCCACGGGCCGCATTATAACATTTATTTGGTCGCTCCGTGCCTGGATTCATCATTCACCTTTTCATTATTTTTCTGCCCCAATTTCTGGCCATCACGGGCGACTCAGCATATTCGCTGATCCGACCGATCGGGACTGAACCAGCATTTCTTTCATCGCCATTGAGCCTCGTGACGACATCACTGCAAGACCATCTATGTGCTAGCGTCAATACTCTATTTTAAGCAGTCATCTCTTCGGTCTGTGTTTGCCACCTTCTCCACGGCCTCGACGCTTCAGGACATCGCATACCAGGTACCACATCATTAACATCATTAACAGGTGCGTACAATGGCTGAATAAGGCCTCAAAGTGTTGGTCAGAAAGAGAGGCGGCTTAAAGTCTGCCATAGTGCGTATTAATTCGGCTATCATTAACTTTGACAAAAACACTAACACCAAATATTTTTTAACAGTTAGACTTGAAAGTCTAAAAAGTTAGGCAACAAAATACGATGAGGTACAGTCCGAAATTGAACTCATTTCTAAAGACATAAACGCTGCTCAAGAAGACCGAGTTGAGGTCGAAGAGCTGTTATATTCAACAGAAGCCAATATCTTACAATTGATAGAAACCTTCAACGTTCGGACTGTATCTCCCGTATTAACAAGCAATATGCAACTAAAACCGATAAGTTTGCCCTGTTTCACAGGCAGTATATTAGAATGGCAGCATTTCTACTCAATATTCCTGGACTTGGTTCACGCCAGATCTGATCTAACGTCAGTGCAGAAATTACACTATTTGTAATCGTCTCTGAAAAATGAGCCGCTAGATTTAATTAAGGCATTACCTGTATTGAAAACTGTATTAAGGCATTATTTGTAACGAAAACTATTCGATAGCGTTGAGTTTGCTGTCCGCTAGATATGACAACAAATTCATACTAGCTAAGTATTATATTCAAAATTTACTTGAAGTAAAGTCAACAATTAAGGACTCTGTCCAAAGTTTGGCAGAATTCATAAATACGATAACGTCTTCCGTTAATTCACTGGCGGCCATGCAACTGTCAGTGGATTCATTCGAGCTTATCACTGTACAATTATTGTCAGCAAAACTGGACCATACCACGTTTAAATTATGCAAGGAGTCTATAGACCCCGATAATCTTCCTAACTTTCAAGGTTTTACTCAGTTTTTAAACGCACGTAGACAGTTGTTAGAAAATACACTGCCTATCGATGCCGGACAGCAGCTCAACGAGCTAAATTTAAGATTCAATAATAAATGTGACAAACATAAATCACGAGACGCTGCTGGCAACACTGCATTTAAAAGTTATCACTCAGCGTCAAATAATTATTCATGCTTATGCTGTAAATCTAATCATCCAATTTATATGTGTGATAAATTTCGTGCACTAAGCACATCAGAACGAGGACAATTTATATTAAATCATAAATGCTGTACCAATTGCTTACGACCAGATCATTTCTCATCTAATTGTAAGATTAAACAATCATGTAAGATCTGCTCAAAACGACACCATACATTGTTGCACATAAACAATGTGTCAACATCAGTTTCTGCCAGCAGCAGTAACTATTGTTCACTTAAATTACAATCTACAAATAATGTTCTTTTATCAACAGCAATTGTGTTTGTCTTTGACCAGGCTGGCAATAGACAACTCGCAAGAGTTCTATTGGATGCGGGTTCACAAATAAATTTTTGTACGGGATCATTTGCCAAGAAATTACGGCTTAACTTGACTAAATCTAACATATCGATTACAGGTATAAACAATACCGCGTGTTGTGCCGCTAATCTAGCGTCTATACGCATTATTTCCCGCTATCAAAGATTTAGCTTCGAGGCAAAATTTGCGGTCTTATCTGCATTAACCCATAAACTGCCAGCACAATCTTTTGACATAAATCAATTTAGCATTCCAGATAACGTTTTCCTCGCTGATCCACATTTCAGCATATCAGCTGACATACTTTTAGGAGCGCAATTTTACCTAGATTTAATTTTAGCTAACAAATACGTACGCGGTTCTCATTTTCCTAATATACAGGAAACAAAGTTAGGCTACATTCTAGCAGGCAATCTGCCCAAACACTGCCGTTATAAGGGTCCTGCTGTTTCGTTCCTGGCTAAGTCTACTCATCGCAATCAGGAGGGTAGGTTCGTTGTTTCGCTACCATTTAAGTCTGAGAATCCCCAGTTGGGTGAGTCCTATGCTAGCGCTGAAGCAAGATTCTTGAGTTTAGAACGCCGGTTCATGCGTGATTCTAAGCTTGCGCGCGAATACGCAAACTTTATTCAGGAGTATAAGGATCCTGGCCATATGACGCTTGTCGAAGATTGCTCTATTAATTCCGGGGTTTCAAATACCTACTATCTGCCACACCATGCCGCCATTAAACATTCTAGTTCTACGACTAAACTTCGCGTCGTTTTTGACGGTTTGCCCAAAACTACCAATGGCCTTTCTCTCAATGACATTTTGTTGGTAGGCCCAACGTCCAACAATACCTTTTTTATATTCTTTTGCGATTTCGTATGCATAACTATGTTCTCATCGCCGACATCGAGAAGATGTATCGACAAATTCTGGTAGCTGAGGAGGATTGTCATTATCAACGTATTCTGTGGCGTGACTCTCCCCTCGAAAAGTTTAAACACTTTGTATTGCGAACTGTAACATACGGCACTGCTAGTGCTTCGTTTTTGGCTACTCGCTGTCTTAATCAGATTGGTAAGGATCACAAAGCTTCTTTTCCTGACGCAGCGTCAGCTATAACCAATGATTTCTATGTCGACGATTTGCTAACCGGTGCAGACACCATTTCTGATCTCACCAAGTTAAAATCTGACTTAGGTACGTTGTTAAGTCAATACGGTCTCACGCTGCATAAATGGGCATCAAATGAACTCAATGTGGTCGCAGATCATGACAATTTATCACTCCCTTTAAACAAACAGGGTAATGTGCGTACCTTGGGCATTCTCTGGAATAACACTACCGATTAATTTTTGTTTGACATCAAATCATTCCCCGTTGAATCAAGCATCTCCAAGAGGAAAATCCTGTCTTTTATCGCAGGCATATACGATCCACTCGGACTCGTCGGTCCCATTGTTTTCCTGTACAAACAGTTTATGCAGCAACTCTGGCTGTGCAATCTTGGTTGGGATGAGCCAATCTCCGGGCAATTACGCTTGCATTGGCATTCATTATGCGATAAATTATGTCTGATCAGTAAAATTATTGTTCCACGTTCTATTCGTTGCAAGTCTAAAGCAAAGATAGTTGAATTACATGGGTTTTGGGATGCTTCTGAAAGGGGATATGGGTGTTGTGTTTACACTAGAGTCATTTATCAAGTTTCATCGGCCTCTTGTCACCTTCTGTGTTCTAAATCTCGCGTGGCCCCCCTACAACAGGTTTAGAGGCTTCGTATTTTACCATCTGCTAGAGTCACTCCTTCGCGGCCGTTTCTATTCTGCGCAGTTGATTATGGTGGTCCCTTCATGATTCGTCATGGCGGGCAGAAATTTAGGACTCTGTCAAAATCATACGTGTCTTTGTTCATCTGCTTAGCAACCAGGGCCATTCATTTGGAATTGGTTTCCGACCTTACAGCCAACGGGTTTATAGCTGCCTTACGTCGTTTTATGCCCCGTAGGGGCATACCCAGCCAGTTATATTCTGATAATGGCACGAACTTTAGGAAGGCCCGCAATGTTTTACATGACCTTTACAATCTTTGGCATAATAAGAATGCCACCTCATCAATCAAATCCTTTACGACCTCTCAGGGTATTTCATGGTCATTTATTCCGCCCTCATCACCTCATTTTGGTGGTCTTTGGGAGAGCGGTATAAAGAGTTTAAAGTATCATTTGCGCCGCGTGGTAGGCAAGTCTATACTCACCTTCGAGGAGTTTACGACAGTTTTGTCTCAGATAGAGGTATGTCTAAACTCACGTCCATTATTTGCCATTTCATCGGATGTTAATGATCCGGTGCCACTTACACCTGGCCATTTTTTCATTTGCGCATTAACGGCGATACCTGATCCAGACTTATCTCACGTTCCCATCTCTCGTCTTGGACGTTGGCAACTTTTCCAGAAGTTTGTCCAAGTCATTTGGAAGGCTTGGTCTCGCGACTACTTACATCAATTACAACAACGTCACAAATGGAAATTCGCCAAGGATAACGTTTCCAATTGTGACCTGGTTTTACTGATTGAGGATAACTTACCTCCATTAGCGTGGAAATTTGGTGTAATTACCGCCACATTTCCCGGCTTGGACAACCTGATTAGAGTAGTAGACATTCGCACGCCTACTGGTATTTTACGGAGACCAGTTCATAAGCTATGCTTGTTGCCAGCCCGGGACGAGTCTTAGACACAAGGTTACTATAATTATTTAGCACAATGCTATTTCACTTGGCCACTGGCTTTCATTACCTTATTGTCTGACAATTTGGTCAACTTAATTGTGATATGTATCATCACAACATTTTCATGTTAACTGGCATCATTGCGTGTTTTTATACTAAATTTGCATGTGACTTGTAATTTTACAACCATTCACTGTGCTATTATATCTATACTTATCATATTTTCATGGTGGTATACTTGTTATTTTTGTATTTATATGTTAATAATTTGTGAGGCATACTATGGCTTACACATTTACATTTTGATATTGGTATTGGGTTATGTGTCATGTCATTGGTGGTATTGTTTTTATATAAAAATTTTGTTACATAATATTCGCATGGTCTGCAGTTATACAAACCATGTATGCATTTTATTGCACATTTGTCAATATGTGTGATATTTATTACTCTATGAATGTATTTCTCGCAATTGTTCAACACATGTATTACATTTGTATAACCACATTGTTGTACTAGTCACTTATGCTATCGTGCCTTGTATTCATATATTTGTAATTATCTAAACCGATTTCAATTGTATTTATTATGTATAACTTGTATTTATGTAAAACACATTGTTTTTTTCGCATCTACTGTCTATAACCACACGCCACGCCTATATTTTTATTTTTATATTGTATTTTATATTGAATTTTGTATTTTGTGATCACGCATTGCACAATTATTATTCATGCTTTAATCATGACATACATGTCATTACACTTTGTGCTTGCAATCATTCAACTATGTATAGCTTGTTTTCACATAATAATTTATTGTAAATTCCTGAAACTTCAGGTATAGCATGCCTCGTTCAAACTATATGGCGTCATGCTAAATTTATGTCTTTACACGTATAATCTTATAATACTTTGTCTGTTCACTTTACATTCAATACTATTGTAAAGGTCTACTGGCCTAACCACTATGACTTGCATAAATGTTACAATTTATCGGGCCCATCATGTGATGAGTCACCAATTATTTATTATTAAACATTGTCAAATTATGTATTTTCATGTCTTATATCGCTTAATATTGTATACATACAATATATATTGGCAATACATTGCTAACTTTTACATTTATACTCATGCACAAATCTAGTTGCACGCCGACCTTGGCCTGCTCAACTCTTATCATCACTCAAGCTTATCGCTAAGCAGTTAATGTCATAACTGTTATCTAAGATTTCAAATCAAGGTTCAATACAACTTACTGAGATTGACCTTTATTATTAAGAACTCTGTATTTTTCTACAATAAGTTATTAAAATGTATTAAATAATCTTTTGATTTTTTGCAGGCAGTTATGGACAGTAATGTGGTAATTTTCGCATTCATAGGTTGGCTAATCTGTACGCTTTCAAATTGTGCTTATCACGTTTTTACAACGATACAGTTCTACGAGCCTTGGCTGGCAGCGGACGTCATTACGTTTGCTGCCTGTTCTGTCTTTTTCATTTTCTTGTTGTCGCGACAATTATTTAGGCCTTAGGCCTCAACGTTTTTTCAATGTAAGCTGAGTGGCACACATTTGCGCCTCATCTAAAATGTAGCTTCATTTACGAATCGGTTTCTTCAAATTTAAAATCTTTCAGAATTAGCCAATCTCAACACTACGATTTAAGTGTAAAAAAGAAACCTAATAAATGTGTTAATACAGTCCACTATCGTTATCATTCTGCATCCTGGCAATAGCACCCCAACATCGTTCTTCCTGATAAAAAATTCTTAGTACACACGTGCCGACATCAACACATTTTTTAGGTCCACTCGGACCGGATTTCAACATTTTTTTTGGTCCCACGGGCCGCATCATAACAATATTTTTGTCTTGTATCACTATCGACCTGAGACGAGTCTTAGCCACAGACATTATCGATGTGCGTAAGATTGGCGCACAATTTAAAAAAAATAAATATCAGAATTGTTTCAAATACTTGTGTTTAATATTATTTGTATTATAAACATTAGTTTTTTCTTTCTACTTAATATAATTTAGAAGGATTAGAAAAATAAACTTCTTAGAAGAAGAAGAAGAGGAGCTGAGTTAGAAGAGAGAATACTTTGATACAATAGACATAACAAGATTAACACTAGTGAAACAAATATTTCCATACACACAATAACTAATTCACGGTGAAGCAATTAAATGAAACTAATTAATTAATTAATTAATCAGTTAATTAATTAACTAATTATTAAATTAATATAATGATACAATTTTTTTTATTTGTAATTCAGTTTTATTACAATTTGGCTTTTCCAAAGTGGAGCTTTATTTCAAACATTCATCATTTGTGATAAACCCAGTTTTATTACAATATTGGTTATGTTTATACTATTGCTTTGGGAAATATATAGAGTGTCATCAACATATCAAGACTAACATCCTAATTAGTCGTTTAATTTAATTAACTTTATTATTATTTCACCACGTTTTTGTAGAAAAATTTCTGATATAAATCGGATTTTGGCGCTCCAATAGCAAGGCTATCTGTTTGATAGTATAGTTTATTGTTGTAATAAGAATAATTTGGTTTTTATATAACTTTAAACTCTTAGATATTTGTCTATTGTATGTGTCGTCTTCATTATTTGTTTTCAGTGTTTTAATAATTTTAGGATTGTCAGTGGGAATATTTATATTTATAATAATTATGATAAATAACATTTTGTACCGTCAGACATGTTGATAGAAATTGACGACCATAATATACATTCTCATAACGTTTTGTTCAACACTTTCAGACATGAAATTCGGCATGGTTGTTATAAAGAAAATATCTAAACCATGACTAAATCCGATCCCGAGATTCCGAGATTAAATCTTTGTACCTAATTTACTGATTTCATGTAGACGGCAGTTGTCAGTAAGTAGTGCAGTATTCGCACAAATATGTTGCCCCTGGATTACGTTCCTACTGATCCTGTAACCCCTCTTTAAGTGTTTTATTGACTTATAAATTTTTTTTTCTAAAGAAGGGCCACAAGATAATTAAAACTTGGCCAAAGCCTAGAGAAGCCAAAAATACGCTGGATCCAGTGAGACGGGACTTGCAATTAAAACTCACAAAATTAACAACCAATAAATTTTTATTATAAACAAACATTAAATCTCTATCTCCCAAAAAAATTATTCTATTCTCCTTAAAAATGTTCTTGCTTTAAATTTTTACTAAAATTTTAAATAAATAAAAAATTCAAATGAAATAAATATAAAGATTTTCTTTTTCAATTGGGATTACTTTTCCCCACTTAGCCCTATACCTAACCCCTAGAAATACACATGAATATACAATACATATAACGGACATATAAAGAAATATGTCTACAATATACAACACATACACACTTTCCACATCACAGGACAATTACTACCTTTAACATTAAAATCTTGCCACACCTCTTTCACCCCAGGAGGTACATAATTTACAATTCATAAATATTATTGCACGCAACACCTATTGCAAGGTCTTAATACCTAATAACCCATAGATATATGTGTGTAACACCAGTGCCCCCAGGGCATACTAAAATTCAGGGGTTGGCATAATGCCTGATACTACTATAAAGTGCTCCCACACTGAGCACTTAGACTTGGAGTAAATATAATTATAATTCAGTAAAAATACAAGTGACCATAATAAATTAAGGACAGAATTTAAGCATTTAAGAATTTAAGAATTTAAGCATGATAAATTTTGTGAAATATTAAAAACAGTATTGTGTCATGATGCCTTGTAACCTTTAAGAATTAATTTGGCCCAAAGGCCGACATGTTCCTAGGCAAGATTGTGCATAACTAACCTGTCCCAGGAGCATGTTTAAGTCTGCATGAAAATCCGCCTATACAGGATTAAACTGGGGACCCGACTGAAACTACCAAAAGACACTCCTATCCATTATATGACCCAAACTGAATATAAATATATGAAATTAATGCATTAATTGAAAACTAAATTTAACCTGTGAAATTACATGATGAAAGATAGAATTACTAGCACTAAGGTAACTCTTTTACTGAAAACTAGAAAGCCACTTACATGCCGGAATGGTAATCAGCCACAGATACATGCCAACCTCTGGGCTCACATTTAATATAAACAGTGTTACAAAATGTACTAAAGATCCCCCCCCCAAGTCCGCGCACTATTCTGTCCCGTTAACCGGGGACCCAATTAAAAGTTGTAAAGTTTAAAGTCATTTTATGGTGTGTAACTATATGCCCACGAGTTCTAGTGGGTTACATTCCCTCGTGTAAAAGTAATATTGGGTTGGTGTCACCTGATTTATTCCTTGGTGTGAAGTTTGATGTTCTGGTCTACAGCATTTTAGTGTGGGTGTGGCCTGTCCTCGCTGTTCTCCTCCGGCAGATGAAGTTGAGAGACTAGATGTTCATTTGTTCAGGTTGGGGCTGTTCCTCGACTTGAAGCGAGGGACCCGCAGATCTGTTTTAATTTAGCCTACCATAGGTGGTAGATGGTACAATTAAAAGAACTTCTCTGTCGGAGAAACGCGGCGAGGCGTGGTGTTTGGCTCAGGACCAGAATCAGACAGGCTTAGAAACGTTTATACTGGCCTTTCTCAACTCGCGATCAGCGGCGACCGCCAGAGTGCAGCACCAATCGGGCGCAGCGGAATTACCTCCAGTAGGTTGTGTGCGTATTTCTGTTAAACACAGTACGGCAGAACGCCACCGCTAAATTCAGTTCCTATATATCTTTAGCGTATTCGTTAAATACCGTACAAGATTTTTTGTTTATTCGCGCCGATTTTAACCAATCGGCAGAATCCTGACAATTAGTGAGTTTATCATTTTATCGTATCTACGTCGTCTGCTATTACGCCTGATCATCAACTCCTATTTCATTTCTTCCTATCGAATGTTATGTCAAGGCTTCTTTTGGAATCCTTCCGTTACGATCTGTCCTACCTTTCTTCATACTCTTCCGCGTGTTATCCTAGGTAATAAACATTTACTTCCTGCTAGGGTCGCATTTTGTATCTTGTGTCTTCTAATATAACTTTCTACTTAATTGGAAAATTCAATGTCTAATCTTTTTATTCGCGGCCGTATTTTTCCCTGAGAGCCCAATAATTAAACCTCACAATATGGAAAACTGCTATTATCTTATAAAATTTTTAGCTGTGTTTCGTTTATAGCCTCTTTTCAACAATTTTTGTAATTTCAGCTTATGACTATTAAACCGTATTTACTGTAATACTGATGACTTTATCTTCTTCATAACGTATGCGAATTCTGAATACTAAAAGTATGATAACCGTTCTGAAAAGTGTATCACATATACTATATAACAATATAACAAAAATGCTATAGTACAATATTCCACAAAAATATTTTTGTATAATAAAGACAATTATTTATTTCATAATATCAAATCCTTACCCATTACAGCAACTAACGGATCCCGCCTGATGCTCTCTGAATAAATTTACGCTTTCTATAAAATCAGTTTTTTAGTAAATTAATTTCTTTTTTAAGCTATTTAGATTATTTTACAACACTTCAGTGGAATCTTTGCATTGTACGACTATAAAATGTTGCTACTTTAGGTTAACAGAGAGCGAGCTACGTAAACGAAATTAGTGATGCAAACAAAATACTTATTACAAAATGGGACATATAGAAATATAGAGATCGTTTTGTTTTTGCCATTTCATAAACACAACTTATGTTCACATCAGTAGTTAAATTAAAAGGTAATGTTTTCTGTGCCAAAAGCCGCTTTGTACACATGTATTTGTGTGTACAAAAACACTTATAAACTACCGAACATATTTTGTCCATTATTTTCTGTTATATTATAGGCCTATAGAGACGTTAGTGACAGTGAGACTTAAACTAATTACCTTTTCTCTCTTAACAAATATTACAATTTTTAAATCACAAAAACGGACCTCAAAATCGCTAACACGAAAAGTGAAGTAACTGTTGTTTATATTTTACTTCCATGTTCCTTAAGGAAATGGAAGTATGGTGATGGCAAAAAAAATCGTGTTCGAGATTATTGCAGATTCTGATGGTACTACACTCAAAACATAAAAAAAAGTCGTTTTTCGAAAAGTGTGTGTGTGTGTGTGTGTCTGTGGGTATTTTCTATGGTAAACGATAACAGCCGAAAATTCAAACATAATCAAATAATGTTTTGCATACTGCCCTGAATTGTAGAGTTCTCATGACCTTTTGTTTTTGGAGAAGATCGGTTAAGGGGAAGGGGTAGTTTACCTGCAACGTTTTATGTTTTAAAAGGGTATTTTCTATGGCAAACGATAAGAGCCCCAAATTCAAACAGAATCAAATACGTTTTCGCATACAGCCCTGATTTGTTGAGTACTAAAGACCTATTGTTTTTGGTGAAGATCATTTAAGGGAAAGGAGTAGTTAACCGGCCACGTTTTTTGTTTTATCAAGGGTATTTTGTATGGCAAAAGGTAAGACCCGCAAATTCAAACAGAATCAAATAGGTTTTTGCATACAGCCCTTATTTGTTGAGTACTAAAGACATATTGTTTTTGGTGAAGATCGGTTACGGGAAAGGGCTAGTTTACCAGCCTCGTTTTTTGTTTTAACAAGGGTATTTTATATGGCAAATGATAACAGCCGCAAATTCAAACAGAATCATATAATATTTTGCATACCGCCCTGAAATGTAGAGTTCTCAAGACCTGTTGGTTTTGGTGAAGATCGGTTAAGGGAAAGGGGTAGTTTACATGCAACATTTTATGTTGTAGCAAGAGAAATGTTTCCATGACGAACGATAACTGCCGCACATTCAAACAGAATCAAATATTTTTTGCATGCATCCTTAATTGTAGAGGACGGAAGGTCAATTGATTTTGGAGAAGATCGGTTAAGGGAATAGGGTAGTTTACTTGCAACATTTTATGTTTTATCAAGGGTAATTTTTTTTATGACGAATGATAACTGCCGTACATTAAAACAGAATGAACTACTCTTCTGCATACCTTTTTGAATTATACAGAACTCAAGGTCTGTTGATTTTGTTGAAGATCGGTTAAGGGAAAGGGGTAGTTTACCGGCAACGTTTTATGTTTTAACAATGGTATTTTTTCTATGACGAACGATAACTGCCGTAAATTCAAAGAGAATCAAATAATTGTTTGCATACAGGCCTGAATTGTATTGTAGAGTACTCAAGACCTGTGGCTTTTGGTGAAGATCGGTTAATGGAAAGGGGTAGTTTACAAGCAACGGTTTGTTATCAAGGGTAATTTTTTTCTATGGTAAACGATAACAGCCGCAAATTCAAACAGAATCAAATTATGTTTTGCATACAGCCCTGTATTGTAGAGTTCTCAATACCTATTGTTGTTGGTGAAGATCGGTTAAGGGAAAGGGGTAGTTTACCAGCAACATTTTATGTTTTAAAAAGGGTAATTTTTTATATGACGAACGATAACTGCCGTAAATTCAAACAGAATCAACTACGTTTATGCATAACTTTTTGAACTAAAGAGAACTCAAGGTCTGTTGATTTTGTTGAAGATGGGTTAAGGGAAGGGGTAGTTAATCAGCAACGTTTTATGTTTTAATGAAGATCGGTTAAGGGAAAGGGGTAGTTTACATGCAACATTTTATGTTGTAACAAGAGAAATGTTTCCATGACGAACGATAACTGCCGCACATTCAAACAGAATCAAATATTTTTTTGCATGCATCCCTGAATTGTAGAGGACGGAAGGTCAATTGATTTTGGAGAAGATCGTTTAAGAGAAAAGGGTAGTTTACCTGAAACATTTTATGATTTAACAAGAGTAAAGTACTTAATTTTTATAAATAAAATATCCTGATAAGAAGCTCATAGTAATCCACTGTAGAAACGTAGATGAAATATCTATAAATGAAGAGGTTAGGTGAACGGGGTGGGGGTAATTTTGTATTATTAAAAATTATAGTTGTAGGTGGAAGGGATAATTTGTTATATATGTACTATGTTGTCACCAACAAAGAAGTAGTGTGTTGCTAAAATTCCTTCCCGTCCTGGTTGGCCGTAGACGAATGTTTTCGGCAAACCCAGACGTTTCGGCAGTATTATCGACTGCCATCATCGGTGAAAATCGAGTGCGAAAACGTGAGGTGGTATACGTTAGTGACCACAGTACTGTGGTTAGTGCTGAAGCAATAAGTAGAAAGACGTAGTTTCTATGGAAATATTTCATTTCGAATATGATTTTAAATATAAATCTTAGAACATGGAAGTAATGTATGGTTCTCCATACCGATATTTTGTTAGGGCGGTCTGATACTGATATTATCTGAAGACACGAAACTATAATTATACATTCAGTACAAATTACGCGTCCTATGTAAGTCAGTAAAATTTGTTTTACAGCCATGTACTGAGTATATAATTATATTTATTTAGCACATGAAAGGATCACAGAAGAGTAGGATTAATGTTCCCGCAGTAGATTAAACTATATTTGTTTGAAAGAAATAGAAATTATATGGATCTATCACAGAAATATTTTATGGCAATGCATGTAGTAATAATCGACAAAGTGTTTTTTGTAACAAAAATTAAAAATTTTGGTACATTATGCACTTAACATTTAGATTCCCGTTTGACATGTGTAATCAAAACGTCCTTTATTTTCTAGTCATTTGAGGTAGTAAATTTTGTAGCTTCTGGTTTCTTATAGTGGCACACACACACACACAAATACAAAGTTAAAAATTACTGTAATTAACTAATTATAAAAAAAACAAACGATATGTTCAAAAATTTAGCATAATGAAATATTAAAAAAAAAATTGAAATCAGTTCTGAGGGTTCCTAATGTAACTTTTCTAAACAGTGGAAACGTTCAAATCACACTTTGATTAATTTAATTGTTAAATTTTTAAAAACTTTTGTTGATGATGTTTTGATGTGCAAAACGTATAGAAAGCAAAGTAATAAAAAAATTCTTGACAGACTGTATATCACAGGTTTGTAAATATTATAATACTGTCTATTCGATAAGTACTGTGCCGTGTTTTGCTAAAAACCCGGCGTGCAATAAACGGAAAAAAAGTTATATATATAAAAGGGTCTAACTCCCGACATTGTTATTTGGTAAGTGCGCGCATGCGGGCGATATTGCAGCCGTGATTTGAACGGGCCTGGTTAATGCTGCTCTCTGGTGGGGGGGAGCGGGGTCGCGGTTTCCAACTTGTAATTTGCAGCTACGTTTCAGTTTCGACGGGACAGCTGATTCGTTTGGATCAGACGTTTCTTGCCAGCCGACCTTGTTGCTTGATTGTACAAAACTATCTACTATGATTGAGTAGATTTTACTGTGATCCTCGGGTTTTCGCACCGCCGGGAGATCCAACCCATTCCAGCATTTGGCAGTACAACGGCCACAAGCAACAATCGCAGACTCGATGCGGGTCCGGCTGGAAGAGCGTCTCACGTCATGCCGAAAATGCCCCTCATAAGACATATCTGGACTATAAGGTGAAATTTAATCTTTTATACACATTTGGCCTCTGTAGCAAACCTCCTGTGTGCGACATTTTGCCGTTAACGAGCTCTACGTTATGGTGCCGCGGCTAACTAGACATAATTGGGAGGGGTGATGAACTTTACTGGAATAATTTCTTGATGTAATTACGTCCCAATCTTATGTAGGCCTTGCCGAAGGGACGTGCCCGGCGTTCAAGTAAATTTTTTAATAATTTTGGGATAGCAAAATTTGAGGTTGTAAAAGTTGTGACCATTCTGAATTCTTTCTTATATCGGTGTCTAGTTCTCTTTATTCTACATTAATTACGTTCTTTAATAAGGGAGCGGGTGATCTTAAGGGATTTTGATTTCTTTAATTGATTCATGTACCTGCGGCAGGGGCAGTTTTATGCAGGTTCTGGGCGTGTTGTTAATTGTTCGATCAGGCCGGGCGCGTCTACTCGGTCAGGTCAATTCAGGTTGTAAAGCCATATACCAGCATGTATACATATGTATATCCAGTTATTTGCTCCTTTAAGTAAATGTATTTTGTAATTTTATGAAAGTATGAAACATATAACACGATTTAGAAATCTTATCACTCCCATTATTATTGCAGAATGTGTTAAGCTATAATAATGTGTAGTATTTCTATACCTTATAAGAGAATTTTTACTACTTCATACCAGATTTATAATGTTGTAATTTTAGGTCCAACTTATTTTTTTTATACTTAATTGCTGGTGGTCATGTCTACTTGGGAGTTTGTAAATGCCTGAATTTTCATCTCTATAAAAACTTACTATTTATAAAAATAAAATACAGCTATGTTAACTACTTGAAGGCATGCTTCTAAAAGGGGAATTTTTGAATTTCGGTTTGTAATTACGGATATGCGGGGCGACCTTGCCCACGTTAATTTTGTAATTTCCTGACTCCACCTTTTATTCAGGTTGCTTTACTTTCGGTTACTAATATTTTTCTTTTTGTTATTTCTTTTACTCGCTCTTGTGAGTTAATGGGTTTTGTTTTTTTTACTTGGAGGCTATATAAGGAGGTGTTTGCCATTTAAACGATTAATTGAGTGTTGCTACAGGATGACGGGTCCTGTGGTCTCCCATTCTGGTATGGGTGCAATGGGAAGGTACAGGCTGCCTGTCGAAATTAACCAGCTGTATTCCGTTATGCTGTGCTATAACTGTGATATGTGTTTTGTGTATATGTATTTTTTATGTGTGATTAGATGTCGTAATGTTGAGTAGTTTTAAGGATAATGTGACGATTTTAAATGTATCAAAAATCGCACAGATTAAAATTTTTTAATTTTAATAAGTAAGAGTATCATACACCCTTACCTATACCCAGATTCCTGAATCAACTTGAAACCTTCCAGTACCAACACGCCAAGAAAAGTATTAAGTAGTGAATAATAATAATAATTACTTAAATAATTAAAAAATGCGACTAGAGAAATAAAGAAATCCCTAAGTCATAATAAAATAAACATCAAGTATTTATCTTCTAATTAATGAATAAATAATAATAGAAAAGGTACGAACTATTTTCTTAGTGCGTAAATACGCCCTAGCTTACTGAGCCCTCTCCCCTAAACCGTACGCGAATTCGGCCGTAGAACGTCGCAATGAGTAGACGTGAGTTTTGGTGTTGTACACATATAAGTATGTGTATGTTTTCTAGAAGCATACCCAGCGTGAAATCTTGTTATTGTGAATAATGTAGTGTCTAGAGTTTGTGAGAAAATATATAAATAAAATAGAAAAAGGTAGCCAACACATCTCTTAAAAACAAAATCAAATGTAAGTGTAACATAGTTAACTACTAGACTGTAGTACTGCAAAGTGAGAACTATAACTGTAATTAAAATAAAGAAAATGTGAACTACAAGAATCTGCACTAAGGAAAGTGAAATTACAACATTTGGAACTTCAAGTAAACAACCTATCTTCGAGAGCTTCAAGTTAACTAAAAATCAACCCGATGTAGATACACCAAGAACAACGTACTCAACCCGTAGAAGACAACTGGAGATGTCCCAAGAATACAACAACAACCTCAGGTGATATCAAACCACAACTTTTGTAAATTTCCCCTTAATAAGAAGTAACAAAGAACTTTAAAGAACTTTCGCAATGTAATGAACAAATTATCAGATTTGTATATTTTGTAATTTTGTAAGAAGTAATAGTAACCGTAATGTATATATTGATAAATTAATAATTTTGAGAAAATTGAGACCCGGATCCGTGGTATTAAAAGCAACAGTTATATGAATAAATTTTGATATAACAAGAATAATATAATTAAGATCTTTGAAGCAGTAAAAGCACTATTTACAAAAATAACTTTCTTTAAAATCAGTAATAATGTTTGATTAATACTTCAATAGCAATAAAGAGATGTTTTAGCTAATACCTAGTGAGTGAATAAGTTTATGCAAACCTTGTCAGTTTCCTATATCATACTTGTTTTGTAATTTGTTAGTAAGAGTTTTACTAACAACGGCAGCTGGTTTAGTTTACTGGTAAATAATTAAACTATTTCCCGATTTTTGTGTTGTCTTGCCAAGGGGCGGCACAAAATTGCGCCACTCTGCTGAATTTAAAATTGTGTAATTTACTTGGTAAAAAAAAATATTGTTTACAGAGTGTCACGTACAGAAAATTGCAACATAATTATGTAATTGTTGTTGTGTAAGTTTATAAGTCGTTAAACGATAAAAAGGACAAACATAAATTTATTCACTCAGAAATAAAAAAAAAGATAAATGAGTAAAATTTTAATTATATAATAATAATATTAGTATCGCGAGTTTGCCGTGTTAAGCAAGTAATAGCTGGTAGGGAAACCATTCCAAACAAGTCAATTCCAAGCCAGTTGGTTCATGTTAAATATGTGTTGAGGAATGTAAACTCTCCCCTTTGTAAGAACCCATCTCATTCATAACCCCTCCTCCCTAAAGCAAACAAAGCCACGTTAGACAAGCTCTTTCTTGTTCTTGTATTGTTCTGAATTACTACCCTATGCAACTAGACGACACCCCAAAACAGCTGATTCTTTGTGCTGTTTGTTAAATCAATGAACTTTCCGTATATGAAATTTCTCTCTACTAAAATAGTATTATCGTTTTGTTTTAATTAATTATATATGTCAATACTGAGAATTTAATTGTGGTGAAATAAGTTATGTTGATTAATTAAGATAAGATTACTTCCCAAAGCTTAATATGAAATAAGATATATGTGTATGTGTTTAAATGAATTAATGTTATCTATTTTTAAACATTGAGAAAACGAAGTAAAGTAAGTGACATAAGATTTGTCGTTCGTAATACGTCGTGTGTTTAAAGTGGTTATTATAAAAAATGACTCAATTTAACCCCGATTTCTTGTTGACAGACGAATTAACATATGAAGCATTATGGCATGGTCTCCCCTACTCTAATGTAACTGTCGCGGAACTTCGCAAGACGTTACGCGAAAATAAACCGGACAAACCTTCATTATTAAGTCGTTTGAGTGTTTTAGATTTCAATAGCGAAAAAGAAACGTGTTATCGTAAGTATACAGAACTAACTTCGTACGCACAAACCCTGCGTGATGAAAAATCCCCCGCAGTAATATTACGCACCACCCAGAGAATTGAGCATCTATACCGTCGTATCACCAATCTGTTGACATGGCCCGGTGATAAAGGTATCCCTCCTGATGTAAAAAAATTCGCCGAGGAAGCATTAAAACAATTACCTGAGATAATACGCGAATTACGTAGACGATCCGAATTGCTTAGATTAGACGAAATCGAAGAAGCAATGACGAAATTAAATATTTCACCTACCCAATCGCCGACTCAAGAACAACCAAACGGTACTGCAAAAATTCAGATTCTGCAGGAATCCAATATAGATCCATTCAAGGAACGGTTAAGTGGTAGTCAAGTAAATATTCAAGCAGTAAACGTTACGTCACTCCCTAATGAACTAGAAAATATGACCCATACCTACGAATTACCTTCTCATTCGCGGACTAATCAACCTGCGGAAAATCCTAGAATGATGAGCCAAATAAATTTAACTCCCGAGCTCTATGGAAAAATAACCCACCCTGTAGAAAGTATTTTGTCCAATATACAAATCACTGATGGACTGAATATTACAAAGCTCCTTAATTTTATCAAACATATCTTAGAATTAAAGGAACTGCAACAACTAAGAGATAACCAGATTTTGCAAGTTATTTTACCTAAGTGTAGATCTCCATTAAAAGATAGAGTGTTAGAATCCCTAAGGTATAATCAATCGGTAGAAGAACTTCATACCACACTAATAAGACATTTCATTCCCACCGGTATCTACGAAGAATTGAAGCGAAACTTAGTACTTCGTGCACAAGGTACATACGAGAGACTAGCTCATTATATTTCTGAAGTAAGAGAATCTGCTTTATTGTTACAAGTTAAATGGAGCGAACAAAAGTTAGTAGACAATATCATAGTAAGACTATCCCCCGAGGAGCGATCTCGACTAGCACTCGTGAAGCCACCTACAACTTTTACGGAACTAGAACTATGTTGTATACATTCGTCCGACGTATGGTATTCTGACCAGAATAGAAGTGTTTCTATGTCCCAGAGTCAACAAAGGAATTCATTCCAAACTAGACCTATTGGAAATGATACCCGAAACTACCGCGATAAGCGATTCGTAAGTACACATAAAACCCAAAACTATCCCCATGTTTCATACTCTAAACCAAAATCCCGACAACCTACGAGCGAAGTAAGTGAGGAAAGAAGATGTTATAACTGTGGAAATGCCGGACATATTAGCAAGTTATGTAAACAAAAGCGTTATCTACAGAAAACCGACCAATCAAAAAATGTGTGAAGCTGGAAGGCCGAAAATCCTACGTCTTCCGAAGCACCAGAAGGAAAGGTAACAACAATACTAAGCGTCAAATAAAGATGAGTAAAAATAAACGCAGAGATCCTTATGTAACAAAATTTATCGAGAAGTTCAACTCTATTGGTGCATGTAAAACAAGTATATGCCAACTACCCTATGTACAGATAGACCTTGGAGCAACGAAAACCCTTGGTTTAATTGATTCAGAATCTACCCGTAGTATAATTAGTAAACAGTTAGCCACCTTATTAGCTAATCATAAACTGATTAAACGTAGCCAAATGGTGAACATAAAGTGTACCACCGCAAATAAACAAAACCTAAAGATATCTCACAGTATTACGGTGAAATTAAAAATTCAGAATTTTACTTGGTACATTCCCCTACTAGTAGCTGAAGAGTTAGGACAGAACTTAATATTAGGCGCGGATTTTATAAGAAAAACTGCTTTAATCCTTGATATATATGCAAAACAATATTTTTTCAGATTTGATCGTACTCAAAAATATCAGTTCGTCTCCGAATTAAGTAACGAAACTGTTAGTGAAACCGCAAATATTCATTCAGAGCCTAATGAATCGAGTCTAAGTCATTTAAAAGGAAATGAGAGACTAAGAATCCAAAAGTTAATAAAAGATTTTTCTGCTGTACTCACCCCCAAGTTAGGATTAACTCATTTAATTGAATATAAAATAAATCGTAGTGACAACAAAGTAATACGACTCCACCCATACAAACTATCTCCACCCAAGATGGAAATCATGAGAAACCACATTAACAAACTCCTTGATCAGCACGTCATTGAACCATCAACGTCTCCATATTCATCGCCTGCATTCCTAGTACCAAAAGGAACTGACAAACATAGACTAGTCGTGGATTAGAGACAACTAAATAAGAGTATAGAATTTGAATCGATACCACTGCCAGACATACACAGTGCGTTTCACTATTTTACAAAAGCGAAAATCTTCACCATAATGGATCTTAACCAAGCATTCCATCAAATTCCACTAGCTGAGGAATCAAAACATTTAACTGCTTTTGCTGTCCCATTTAATCTATATCAATTTACGAGAGTACCATTCGGTATATCACAAGGAAGTTCAGTATGCAGCCGACTGTTAGAAAAAATTTTCCATGATGTTAAATTTAAATTTGTATATCATTATCTCGACGATATAGTAGTATATAGTGAGTCAATGGATCAACATATTGATCACTTGCGTGAAGTATTATCCCGGTTAAAGAAAGCCGGACTGACCGTAAACCCTAGTAAAGTTAATTTCGCAGTGAAACAATTCTCATTTTTAGGTCACATAGTATCAGCCGAAGGTAAGGTTACCATCGATCCCGAACGTACACGCGCAATCCGAGAATTTTTACCTCCCAGAGAAGTCAAAGGTATAGCTAGATTTTTAGGTATGATTAATTATTTTCATAAGTATATACCCCACTTAGCAGATATAGCAGCCCCATTGAATGCCTTAAGAAAGAAAGGAACGAAATTCGAGTGGACTACTCTACATCAAGAAGCGTTTGAAACACTTAAAGAAAGTATTATATCCCCTCCTGTATTGCAGTTAGCGGATTTCAGTAAACCATTTATCGTACAGACCGATAGTTCAAGTGTAGCATTAGGAGCTGTAATATACCAGGAAATAAATAATACTAGACTCCCGATCAGTTATGCATCCCGGACACTGACCGAGCAAGAAAGGAAGTTCTCAGCCTATGAACTGGAATGTTTAGCCGTAGTATTTGCTTTTGATAAATTCAAACCATTTTTGGAACACAAAGAATTTCTACTAGAAACCGATAATCAAGCTTTATCATGGTTATTAAATCACCCAAAGCAATTAGGTCGTATCGGACGATGGGTGTTAAGATTAAATTGCTACAAGTTCAAAGTGCAACATATTCGTGGAACTCAAAATGTAGTGGCCGATACTCTATCCCGCATGTTCCAACTACCCAATACAAGATCTGGAGAAGACAATATTGAAACCACTATCGTTAATACACTAATTACTAACTTTCCCCTTGCATTTAAGGATATAGCATATCACCAACAACAAGTTCCGAAATTGTGTAAAATAATCGAACAAATAGAAAAAGGAAATAACTCTGATAAATATATCTTGAGTAAAAGAGTACTTTGTTTTAAGAAGGCAAACGGAAAATTACTAAGAATAATCGCCCCGGAAATAATCAAACCCATGTTAATGGAGTACTATCATTCATCTACAATTGGAGCTCATATGGGAATTAGGAAAACGATACATCGTATTCGCAAGGAATACCACTGGGAAAACATGAATAGTGAAATAAAAAAGTTCGTGAAAGAATGCGAAATTTGTGCGCTGAGCAAACCAGCAAGAACCAGTCAAGTCGGAAAATTAATCTCCGAAATACCTACTACTCCCTTCTCGAAAATATACATCGACTATTCTGGACCTTATCCCCGCTCTAAATCCGGAAATACTATGCTGTTAATTTGTGTAGACTCATTCACTAAATTCGTGTGGATGTATCCTATGCGTCGTGCATTAGCATCTACGACAATTAAAATTCTACAAGAACAACTATTTAAAGACTATGGCACACCTTTAAGCTTAATATCTGACAATGGACCCCAGTTTAAATCGAAAGAATTTAATGACATGTGTTTTAAATTAGGTATAAATCATATTACCGTGACCGAGTACAGACCGCAAGGAAATATAGCGGAAAGATACTTGCGTAACTTAAAATCAGCATTAATATCTTATCATGCTAAAGACCAGACAACCTGGGATCAAAATATTTCGTGGATACAATTTGCATTCAATTCAGCGTATCACGAAGGTCATAAATCAACACCATTTGATTTACTGTACAAGTACAAACCCAACCATCCTTTAACCACAAAGTGGAAAATCAATGAGTTATTACCCCGCGACGTGAATGGGAATAACATACGAAAAATATGGAACGAAGCTCGTGCAAATCTGAGAGCTAATTTACAGAAATCAAGGAAGTGTCATGAGAATAATAATAAGCTAATAAAGTATAAAATAGGTGATTTAGTCATGTATAAAACTCATCCTATGAGTGAAGCAGTTGATAAGATCTCTTCGAAACTATCTTATCGATGGTGTGGCCCCTACCAAGTTCGTAAGTTCATCACCCCCGTTACTGTAGCTCTGTATGAACCCAATACAGAAAATTACGTTCGCAGAAGTCATTTGTCTCAAATAAAAAAATGTTTTTCGTGTCAAGATACAGAAGGAAGACTACGAGAAAGATAGAAAACCTAGAATACTATCTAAGTATTAAGAATAAAATATGTTGTATAGACTTATACCGAAATAGGATAAGATTGTGTAACATCCTATACTATAGGTAACTATAAACTCAAAACCCCCTCGTACGAATACAAGCGAGGCCTGATCAACCTTAGCTAGTGTCCTGCGAGAATGGTATTATACATAAGAAATCTGATGACAAGTATAATGAAGATGAAGAGAAAGAAAGAAAGAAAAATAATCTTTAGCGCTGTAAACTAAGAGTAATTCTATTCTTCTTACAATGCGGTATTATTATTAGTAAAATACTCATGAGTATAACTCCGTAAAACGAGTGAGCAATAAAAAAAAAAAAACCGGTAGTAGATATAAGAATTAAAATAAGGTAGATTTACGTTTTGTGTATTTTATATAGTAGATGTAGTAGAATTTAAATGTGACATAAGTATAAGATAATCGATTGATGAATAGAAATAAGCTGAGAGAGAGGAATTTCAGTATGAAATATAATTGTTCATTAGAATTATATTATTACCCCCCCCCGTTTTTCATAGTTAAGTGCAGGAGGATGTGACGATTTTAAATGTATCAAAAATCGCACAGATTAAAATTTTTTAATTTTAATAAGTAAGAGTATCATACACCCTTACCTATACCCAGATTCCTGAATCAACTTGAAACCTTCCAGTACCAACACGCCAAGGAAAGTATTAAGTAGTGAATAATAATAATAATTACTTACATAATTAAAAAATGCGACTAGAGAAATAAAGAAATCCCTAAGTCATAACAAAATAAACATAAAGTATTTATCTTCTAATTAATGAATAAATAATTATAGAAAAGGTACGAACTATTTTCTTAGTGCGTAAATACGCCCTAGCTTACTGAGCCCTCTCCCCTAAACCGTACGCGCATTCGGCCGTAGAACGTCGCAATGAGTAGACGTGAGTTTTGGTGTTGTACACATATAAGTATGTGTATGTTTTCTAGAAGCATATCCAGCGTGAAATCTTGTTATTGTGAATAATGTAGTGTCTAGAGTTTGTGAGAAAATATATAAATAAAATAGAAAAAGGTAGCCAACACATCTCTTAAAAACAAAATCAAATGTAAGTGTAACATAGTTAACTACTAGACTGTAGTACTGCAAAGTGAGAACTATAACTGTAATTAAAATAAAGAAAATGTGAACTACAAGAATCTGCACTAAGGAAAGTGAAATTACAACATTTGGAACTTCAAGTAAACAACCTATCTTCGAGAGCTTCAAGTTAACTAAAAATCAACCCGATGTAGATACACCAAGAACAACGTACTCAACCCGTAGAAGACAACTGGAGATGTCCCAAGAATACAACAACAACCTCAGGTGATATCAAACCACAACTTTTGTAAATTTCCCCTTAATAAGAAGTAACAAAGAACTTTAAAGAACTTTCGCAATGTAATGAACAAATTATCAGATTTGTATATTTTGTAATTTTGTAAGAAGTAATAGTAACCGTAATGTATATATTGATAAATTAATAATTTTGAGAAAATTGAGACCCGGATCCGTGGTATTAAAAGCAACAGTTATATGAATAAATTTTGATATAACAAGAATAATATAATTAAGATCTTTGAAGCAGTAAAAGCACTATTTACAAAAATAACTTTCTTTAAAATCAGTAATAATGTTTGATTAATACTTCAATAGCAATAAAGAGATGTTTTAGCTAATACCTAGTGAGTGAATAAGTTTATGCAAACCTTGTCAGTTTCCTATATCATACTTGTTTTGTAATTTGTTAGTAAGAGTTTTACTAACAACGGCAGCTGGTTTAGTTTACTGGTAAATAATTAAACTAGTTCCCGATTTTTGTGTTGTCTTGCCAAGGGGCGGCACAATAATCTATATAATTACATATTTCATTCGCCCTATGTATAAGATTAAGCGTTATGGAAATAATATGATTGTTTATAATTACAAGGTGAGGAGTATTCATGAAACTATGCATGTACCCACATTTAAGATACAATGAAGCTTTCAGAATGGTGAGATGGGTACTCACTTATGATGTTAATTTTTTTTAATTGCGAATTTGGGAAAATGTATTACACTTTGAAGTTTATATTTTATATCGTGAATTAGATTATCAAGATCCAAACCTTACACCTTGCATTAGTATTGAACAGAAATTAAAGTTGTAATTTCAGCTTAAAATTGTATTATGGAAATTAAACAAAAATTACATTTTTGTATCAACATTGAATGTCAAAACTTGGAATTTCTAATAAAATTGGTTATTGTTGTTTAACCACCGAGTTTAATTGCAAGTCCCGTCCCACTGGACCCACCGCATTTTTGGCTTCTCTAGGCCCTAGGCCTAGTTTTAAAAAACTAGTGGCCCCTCTTTAAAAAAAAAAAAAAGAGTTTTTTATAAAGTCTAAGAAATTGAAAGAGGTGTTACAGTACTTATTTAATTTACAAAATAGAATTTTCTTCTTAAACTTTATTTATTACTTTGCATTGAATTTCGCTGCTTAAACTAAAAAACAATTAAGGTTACAATTAAAACTTAGTGGCAAGCCGGTTAAAGTGAGTACTGATCTTCCTCACTCTTTATATACGTTTTTAATTTTACAGATGTATTTACTAGGATAAAACATATACTTGTGAAATACAATTTTGCAATTCTTCTACATTCTATAAGTTTTTACTTAATAGAGGAAGCAATTTAAAACTTATTTCGATCCACAAGGTTAGCACATTATTTCTAATTTAAGTACTAAACAGGCGCGTGAATACACTCAGACAGACACGCAGGCGCGCGCACGCAAAGACACTTACAAGTACACAAAAATATGATGACGGCCAATGAGTTCCACCACTAAGATACAATTTTATCATAAACATATGCAAGTAATATTTTGAAGTTTTAAGAATATTTTTTCTTTGTTGATTTTAACCGTCGAATTTGAAGAATGTTTAAACAACCAGAAACATTTTGTTTTCTTTTGATACTTTAAGCAATGGCGTTTCAGTAGTTACGCATTGGGTTTGTAAATAACAGGTGTAATTACGTTTAATGCACAGAACGACAAAATTGTTGACTGACATTTGACATAAATTTTTACGCTACTGACTCAAACCTTGTTTCAAAGCAGAGTAAGCGAAGCTTTGCTTCAAGCGAATGGATTTCGTTTGCTTTCTCTATACACCGTCGATCTGTATCCAGTAAAGAGCTAATGTTCTTAATAATTAAACATACGTCAAATATGTTAGAACAGACACCAAACACATAAGATACTGTACTATCTTGTCAGCATGAGCAGATATGGTTGTTTGTGTGGAGACGGCTAATGTTGTAAATGTAAGTACGCGTGCATAACAGCATAAGTTTATATGTCCATAAGGGCAATAAGTGAACACTCCAGTATATGAAAAGCCGAATATGCTGTCTACATGAAAGTAAAGTATACGTCACAGGAAGCGTAACAGAAAATAATGTTTTACCTTTAAACAAAGATTTTCCGATCTGACGATGAGCTAAGAAGCCCTAAAGCGCTAATCGGAATAATATTGCTATAGTGGTGTGCAACAGTGATAATTTTGTTTGTGATTATAATCTCTAACACAACTTTCTTAATTAAACTTTAAACAAAGGATAAGGAAAAAATGAATACGAAATGTAGGTCTATATGAAAATATGGAAAAGACAATAAGGATTCAACTCCTAATTCAGAAATACCTAAAAAAAATGTAGTTATTATCAACATAGTGATTCGACTTTTCAACAAGAATACGTGGTTAAAACATGATACCGTATGTATGATAAAACATGGGAGCATGATGTTCTGCAGTTATGCTGGAATTAAATTTACGAGGTTCGATAGGTTCAATAAATGCCAGGAAGACACAGAAGGCACAAGAGATGACATTATATTTTCCTAGCATAAGTAAAGTTGTACCAGTAGGGGGAAAATGACAGTTCTACCCCGGAAGTGACGTCACACGGCGGGAAATTCAAAAATTGTTGTGGTGGGGGTAACCATGCGGTAGTTGTCTTCCGGCCATGTTGTCGTCGTCGCCGCCTAAAGTGGGGTTAATGTGTGCGTTGATTGGCGGAGGCGTGGCTATGTTCGCCGTTCGCCGTTCGCCGTTGACGTCGTCGTTGACGTCGTCATCGTCGCTGGGCGGCGGCCTGGTGGTGGCTTGATGGCCGCCCGCCGTGGTGGGGCGACGGCGGCCATGTTGGAAAAGCTGCGATGTTGTCAAGTGGTGTAAGAGTGTAGTGGTTAAGGTACGGCCGGGTTGCCGATTCGTGCGTGTGTTATAGTGTATGGTTATGTATATGTAAGGGGTTTTTCCGGAAGTTTGGCCATGTTGGAAAAGCGTCGATGCGGTGTTGCCAACTGTTGTCGGCTCGGTGTTATAGTGTACGGGTTGAATGTATGTTTCGCCATTGTTGCCAACTCGGTGTTATAGTGTACTGGTTTCGTATATATTTATCCTGCCGTGCCGATATCGTCGATGTTGTGTATAAACATGGTTACTCCCACCACCACAATTTTTGAATTTCTCGTCGTGTGACGTCCAGGGTAGAACTGTCATTTTCCCTGTAAGAAACACACATGATATTCAGTGTTCGATTCATTTATCTGAACGATTGCATTGTTGACAACTGTGTGTCTATGTGTTAAGTAAATTGTAGTATGCGAAAAGGATAGTTGAAAATAAACACTTATACAATGAAAAAATATGTACAAGTTTATTACAAATATAAACATAAAAGAAAAAATAACTACTTTACAATTAATATTTACAAATATATAAACATAAAAATATATACAAATTTATACATTTCACAATCAGGTATTTTTTTTTTACAAGTCTCCATCCGGGTGGTTAATTTCCTACAACTAATATTTACAAATATATAAACATAAAAATATTATACGTTAAAAAAATATATACAAATTTATACATTTCACAATCAGGTATTTTTTTTTTTTACAAGTCTCCATCCGGTGGTTAATTTCCATCTGTAACAAAAAAATAAGAGTATTAGTGACATGTGGTTGTTACAAGTAGGATGGATTACTAAAACCTTTATTAACACTGTAATATACCTTAAATATGCATACGCCCATAAAACGTACGATTCGGCTTTCCGAATACGTACATCCTGCATTGTGGGCATGCGGGTGGTGTCCCCTCCATCGCTACCGCCTGGGACCAGTTGAGGACGCATCGGTAATGGTATGTATGGCCACATACCAAACCGAGGAGCCTCTGCCCGTCATTGTATGATTCTATGCATATACTGCATGTATTGTGTGGAGGAATCATACCTTGAACAGGACAGGGCTCACCGCGACGCCAACACCATGTCGGTAGACTCCTTCTAAGAAGGAGTCTCAATGTTGTTGGGTCATCGTGCGTCCTCGGTTCGGTTGCGTGTAGCACTTCAAAGAAGACGGGTAGCGCGTCTTCTGGAGGGGTCCACAAACGAGGATCTCTCCGCAATAGTTGCTGCTGCTGTTGCTGATAAATGGGCTGTGGGCGTGGTTGAGGTTGCATCTGCGGTGGTGGCGGTGGTGGCGGTGGTGACGGTGGTGGTGATTGCGGTGGCGTAATCGGTTGTGGTTGTGGAGGTGGCGGCGGCGCTGGTATCGGGCGAATGTCACTAAAAAAAAAGACAACATAGAAATTATGTATAATCGCAAATAAAACAAAGAAGTATGTACGCATAAGAAGATGACTTACATATTTATGTCGAGGACTTCTACATCGTCATCATCACTGTCACTATCATTATTACCGTTCTGATTCAATTCAAGCGTATCAGCATCGCTTTGATTGTCCTCCACCTCCATAACTTCACCTTCTTCTGTGGACTCGACATTACTGAAACAAAAAAAAAGGAACAATTTTAATACCAGATTTAAACGTAAGAGAACAAATGAATGTTAATTAAAAACAAACGTACCGACTCGTACCGGGTCGAGGGTGAAATACCGCCACTCCTGCAGCTAGAGCATCGCTGAAAAAAAAAAGTATAAATTGAACACATGAGGTAAACGCAATAGTATAAGACTTTGTTGTTAATGAAAACTGACTTACCGCAACACACTAGCCTGTAATCGAAATAACGCGCGTTTAAAACATTGCAGGCTGTTTGGAGATAGGGGACGACGACAATCTGCAGCAGCAGCAACAGCACCAGTCGGAGCGTTAGCATCACTTAAAAAAAAACATGTATGAAATGAACACTGGAGGTAAAACGTAAGAGCACAGGAGTTTATTAATGAAAATTGTCTTACCGACTTGTGCCAGGTTGCGGAGATTGGGACCGAATTACAGCAACAGCGGCAGCAGCAGCATCATTGCTGAAAAAAAAAATAAATTGAACACCGGAGGTAAAAAAAAAACACAAAAGTACAAAAGTTTATTAAAATGACAATTGTCTTAAAAAAAAACATGTATGAAATGAACACTGGAGGTAAAACGTAAGAGCACAGGAGTTTATTAATGAAAATTGTCTTACCGACTCGTGCCAGGTTGCAGTGATTGGGGCCGAATTACAGCAACAGCGGCAGCAGCAGCATCATTGCTGAAAAAAAAATAAATTGAACACCGGAGGTAAAAAAAAAACACAAAAGTACAAAAGTTTATTAAAATGACAATTGTCTTACCGACTCGAATCGGGTTCTGGAGATACGGGAGAATCAGCGGTGACAGGTGCCTCGTCGGTATCACTGAAATAAAAAAAAAAATATATAATTGAACACCGGAGGTAAACGCATTAGGACAAGAGTTTATTAATGAAAACGGTCTTACCGACTCGAGCCGGGTCCTGTCAAAACACGACGTAACCGTTGTGAACTATAAAAAAAAACACACATCAATCGAATGGAATATTCTTTTTGTGCATTATAAATAAAGAAAAAAATGTTATATTTACCATCGTACTCGACGTTGCTCTGCTGTCCTATTTTTCATAATTTTCTTGTTGTTCATTCTGTAAAACGTATCAAAAGTTGTAAAATAAGTAAATAAAGAACATAAAGTTAATGTGTGTGTGTGTGTGTGTGTGTGTGTGTGTGTGTGTGTGTAATGCTGAACATCATCTTTACCGTTAGTTATCGGTCCGTGTAATTTCTCTTTTTTGCCTTAGGACCAGCAGCGTCGTTGGTTATTGCTGCTATCATGTAATGCCCGTACGCGAGTGTACTTACACCGTCGTCCAGTACATACCTCTTATCATCATAAGGAGACAGGGAAAGTTTTGTTATACGTTGCGTGTACAGCTTATGATGATTGCTTCGTATACAGTCAGCAGAGGTGAATACGGTACGACTGTCAAAAAGACACTCGCTGTACAATTGATGTCGTAACCTTTTTTTTATTGCCGTCCTTGGCACACCTTTCGCCACCTTTTTGTCGGTGCGGTCGGACAACAAGAGCGAGTAACACTTCGCCCTGAGTCCGACAAATTCCCTGATGGGTTTTCCATTGGTCTCATCCTTGAACTTCCCCACGACTTTTTTGTTGTCGTCGCAATGACAAGGATGATCCACGGGATAGTCCAATGTGTCAAAAAGGTGGAGATCCTCTTTCATATCTGAGTACAAATCGTCAGTCTGAATGCTGTAAAGCAAACTGTCTGTGTCAGTCATTAGTAAGGTCAATCGTTGTCCGTACTTGGCTACAGCGTACCGATAATGAAAATTGTACATTATCAATTTGCTGACATCGAGTACTGTGAAGCCGACGTGCACCGGACGGGAAAGGAATATCGTCCTATTTCGTAAGGCCAGTCCGACCAAGTTATCGGTGTAGCGGATCATACGCTTTAGCCGAGGATTGGAAACAATTTTCTGCAGCCGTTGTTCGTTAGAGACTAGTTGGAAGTCTATTCGTTTCCTCACGTTCTCCAGCGATTTGCCATAGACGGCGTAGACCATCAGTTTGAAAAAATCCTTTTCGAAACTGTTGGTGGCTGCTGCTCTCTTTTGCGTGTTGAAATCGATAAACGGTTTCATCCACGCTCTCTGTTTAAAACTCAACACCCTATGTATCGCTTTCAATTCTAAACCGAGACTCAGATACAATTTTAAATTTCGAAAATGAAGAACGTAATTTTGCTTGTCGTCCAAAGTCGTCAGCAACTTGGGAACGGACGACGAAGGCGTTTCCGATCCGCTATACCCTTTTGTATAGTGCAGTCGTGTGTGGAGTCGTCGAGAGTACGGTGAAAGTACGTCGGGATGGACACAGGAACGGACGGGTGCCAATGGATAATCGGAATGGAGGTCATGAAGTTCAGGTGGATAGTGTAAGTCGACCTCGAGTATGTAGCCCATGTCACCGTCATCGCACAGAGTACGCACGTCCAATGAGTTGATCTCGTTACGATCTAACCATCTGAAGTCGGCGTAAGGGAGCGGTTGTGACATGGCTGCACCGTAAAGGTTGTTGCAGTCCGTGTACAATATGAAAGAGGTTGGCTTTGAAGCATCGTACTGATCGACAATTAGTGGGTTGTTGGCCTTGGCGTGGCGGTTGGGTACCATGCTAACGCCACCGCGAACAGCCGATTCTATAAAGAGATGCTGATCTATATCCGTCAACAGCTCCAGTCGCATACGGGTCATCTTTAACTTCGCATGCCAAGCGACACCAGGAAGCGAGTAAAGATGAGCCGGATCGATCTGGTAGTACCGCATGGCCATCTCACGGAACGCCTCGAAGACGTCGGCCAGTAGCAGCACGTCTGTTTTAAGATACAGATCGTGATATTCGCCCAGTGTACTGATTCCAAAAGTACGCCACACGTTGTGCGCGTGAGCGTAATCTTCGTCAGATACTGGCGATTCACTCAACCTGTTGAAAAAGTGTTCGCGTGCGGGCAGACGTGTTTCGTTGAATTTCTCGCTACCCGTCATGTAATCGTAAGGGTACACGCCCTTACGTAAGAGTAGCTCGAAGTGTTCTTCGAAACATTGATTCGTTAAATCGAAATCCGCACCGCTCGCGTGCAAGTTTCCAACAAGTGTGTCCAAGGACGTGTTCAGAAATTGAAGCGTGTCTACGAAACGCAGACGACCCAACGAGACTGATACGAAGCGTTCGCTAGTGGTAGCGATACAAGCGAGATCGTCGTATTTACCCAACCCTTGTACTAGGTGATGTGCATCGTAACCTCGTAAGTTGTGAAAAAATACAGGTATGTGTCGTGGAGTCTTGAAGTTAAGGTTACAGATGTTGTGAGCTGCGCCTAGGTATCGTCCTGTCAGATGACAATGGTTGCGCACTTTGTCGATTTCGTTCAGTGGTTCTTCACAGAGATGACATACGAGGGCATTTGCAAAAGATAACAAATCACGGTCACTCATAGTCATAGGGACAATGGATCGGATGATTCTGAAAAGTTCTCGCTCTTCAGAGACCAGTCTATTGAGAAAAACGTCTACCACGTTCTCACCGCGATAAACGACCTGGGGTTTGAAAATGTTACGCTCGTAGTCGACTATGAGGTAGGAGAAACCTGAAGGAAGATGTAACGACTCCGTTGTGGTGGACGATGTGTGCGGAGGAGCGTCGCAGCGATGGCAAGGGACGATAAATGATTCAAAATCTGCGTATATCGCAAAAGGGACCTTATGGCAGTATGTATAATTTCTGAAACACATCACATTCTCCTCCTCCGCTGTCGTGGGTAAACGAATTTTCTGTTCACCATATGGTGAACAGTGGGGGATATGTTCGGTAAGTAGTCGTTCTTTGCAGAATCTATGCTGACAGTAATTGCAATAGAAAGAACGCCCATCGTGGTTGCTTAGTGAAGAGAATAAGCGACTTGTATTTTTGATAAAAACAGTAATGTTTTCGGTCGTCAGCGGTAAGAAGTAATAGATTAACGTGATGTTGTCTGCCGCTGGAAGGAGTTATTCTTAAAGGGTAAATTTCATATTCTTCGTAACCGAAAACATTTATAGAAACGTTAGGATTGTCTCGTTCGAACTTCACAATGTCGGATAGACGGGTGGGGTAAGTTATACCAGAAGTATTGATACTGCAGATATGCGGCTTGTATTTGGATACACGATCGTTGTGTGAGTGTTGTGGAAACAGAGCGGCCAACACTGACCATACGAAACACATTTGATCGCCTGTATTGTTCACGTTGATGATGGATTTAGTACGAGACAATTCAGGAGGTGTACGAATGAAACTGGAGGCGGTTAGCGGTTGGTATCGTGAGAGAACGAGTTCTAAGGAGATTATGCGGTCTAACACCCAACCGCTACCCTCGCGTGTGAATTTATCAATCGATTAAATGATTTTTTCGTATGAAGCTTCTAAACGATCGGGCAATACATCTTGGTCAGCGATCAGTGTCGTATGACATCGTCCGTGAAAATAAGCTTCAGTCGTCACTTCTTCGTCCTGGTCCGTGTCAGCGTTTACGATGTACTTGACTAATCTCGCTTTAACCGTTATATGCCACTTTATAGAAAGCAAACGTGTCAGTTCGTTTAGAATGTCCGTACGTAACGTATCGTGCATTTCATCAAAAAAGGTTATGACATCGTTGACACATTCTTCATCATCTGTGATAGGCGTGTAAACGCGCAATACCAACGCGCCGCGTAACGAATATTTACATTCAACAGCAAATGACTGCATTATCAACAACAATGAAAACACGAAACTTTAACAATTACTTGCTCGCTTGAAGAACAATTGAATACTGATACGAAATTAGAAAATAAGCACTATTTTATATGCGACACGTGAAAGTTACACTGCGCGAGACTTGAAGGTGAACGCTGGCAGTGATCGTCGCTCTACTTATACTATCTATGACAGTAGCGCGCGCAGCTATCCGCTCCCACTACCGAACTATTACCGCCGACGATCCCCCACTACCAACTGCGCGCGCAACTATCTGCTCCCACTACCGTGCTTTATTTCATACCGACCAATTGACGACAGCCATCCCCACTACGGATGCGCGCTCAGCTATCGCTGAGGAGGTGAAATGCAACGCGACAAACCAACATTCTTGCTTCAGATATGGATGTGTCCACATATTCTTTTGCAAGCCGATTAAAAATCTTTTACAACATCAGTCGTCGTGGTAACATTAAATTTTTCGTTCATAAATTTCCGAATGCGTACGTAAAAATTTTTGACCTAGCTAAAGCTGGGTTTATTTACGAAGACGATGGTGATGTTGTAAGATGCTGCAAGTGTAAAATACGAATTATGGATTGGGCAGTGGGTGATGATCCCGCCCAAGTCCATAAGGCGTCAATGCCCGCATGCGATTTCGTTCGTGAACACTTGTAGAAGTCGACGCACGCAAAAACGGCTCTTTTCAGAGCCAACATAAACTCATGTACAAACATGCCCATTTGGGTAGTACTAGTAGTACTAAGTGTTACTACTACTACTACTACCGAACGACAGTATTCACTCCAAAAGTGTGAGTGAAGACACATAAAAAAAAATTACTCAAACAATATGCGTATACACTATAAATATCATGATCACGATTAATAGCGTATCACTCACATCGCAGATCATCGAGACGATGGACGTCTATCGATATGATGATGGGAAACATTTCACAATAACCAAAGCTTCACGAAGCGCGATACGCTCCAACTTACGTTCCATGTATTTTGTGAAGAAAAGACGATTTTGTGGCAACTACTGTACACGTTACAAATTCGGTGTTGACAAATATCACGCACGTTGTTGGCGTCACATAAAAAAACACCGCAGTGATTTGCCACCGATCGTGCTGTTGATGATAGTATCCGATCGTATACACAACAAATCACGGTGGCTTCAATTTATCGTAGAGTGCGAACAAAATAACGTACCGATAGAACTTGTGGTTTACGAAAAGAATATGTTCAAGTGTACCGTACGTCACGGATGGAATTTTCTTTCACGTTTCCGTCCGATTCCTGAACTCCATAACGCTGTTCAGCGTGTGCACGGCTTACACGATTCACACGGACAGATGAACTACGCTACTGTATACACGGACATGCTCGCCTACGGAAGTTCGATACCACACGCTTCTTGTTGCATCGTCCTTACGGAGCGCACTATTCCGATACGCACACCGATGGAAATATACAGAAGCGTGATGATGATAGTGCCAAAGTGCGCACTGGATCCTAGCTACAACGTAAGTTTTGACCTGCACTGCCCACCGTCCTCGTTACCGACACTAGCGAGAGGGAAACAGTTCGCGTTGGTGAACAACAAGGCGCAGGGATTATTTTCGGTAGCCTTTCTGAAGGAGGCATTGCCTACACTCCGCAAGTATTGCGAATACTTTGGTCTGCGGTATTCGCACGAACAAGGGTACACGGTGAAAGACCAGCGTTTGTACGAACAGTGGCAGCATTGCACGGGCTCTATGGCGGACGAATTTTGGTTGTTGAACTCGTATCTGATACACCTGCATACGAAATCGAGAAGTCAACGCCCAATCGCTGAACTCAAAGCTAAACACATGTGCGAGTGGCTACCTGAGAACGATAACGTCATAGTCGCGGAAATGCACGAGTACCGCGACAACGTTATACGTAGCGTCATGTTCAAAGACATGAATTCTGTTAAGACTGTAAGAGCGTTGGACTCGAAACAACACGCGCTCCCGAGATACTACATCGGTATGAGCCTCGTGCGTAATGGGCGTATGAAAATCAGTTTAGCTCATGTTTTAACGTACTTGCGCAATCGGAAAAAGAACGCGATGTTCTTCCGTTCGGTCGAGATGATATAAGCGGCTGTGGAGCGGTGGCGGTGTGACAGTCGCGTGATGGAAGGTGGACGTGCCAGAACGGCATCGATGAGAATTACCTTCAGCACCGAGCCGACAGTTTACTACATTCCAGCGTATTGCGAATCACGGTTCGCACGACGACACGAGAATGAAACGAGCTGTGAAGAATATACACCAGAGCGTTCGCAAGACTATCGCGACGGAGTTGCACAGACCGGTAAGAAGGAATTTTCCGAGACGTGCGGTCGAGTTGAAGGGACTTCACGACTTGTACCAAGCAGACCTGGTAGAGATGATACCGCACGCAAAGGCGAACAAGGGATTCAAGTACCTTATGACGATGATTAACGCGTTTAGCAAGTACGCGTACGCCGTTCCATTGAAAATGAAGACGGGTGTAGAGGTCGCACGAGCTCTGGAACCGATTCTGCGTGCTAATAAAATGAAATATCTGCAGACGGACAACGGGAAAGAGTACTACAACAGTACCGTAGAAAAATTGCTGAGCAGATATGGTGTCACACTCTATTCCACGTACAGTGAGAAAAAGGCTTCCATTGTGGAACGCTTCAACCGTACGTTGAAAACGCACATGTATCGCGCGTTCAGCGAACAAGGTCATTACCGTTGGTTGGATATGTTACCGGAACTAGTCAGCACGTATAACAACACCGTGCACAGAACGATTGGAATGAAACCACAACAGGTGAACGAATCCAACGAACGTACAGTGTTACGCAGGATTCGTGTGAACACAGCGAGGAGCATCGATTATAAACGACCGAAGTTCAAAGTAGGCGATCGTGTGCGTATAAGCAAACACAAAATGACGTTCGCTAAAGGATACACACCGAATTGGACAAACGAGATATTCTTCGTTCACACAGTGCGTACCGGCAGCGTACCCGTCACTTATTCGCTAAAGGATCATACGGGAGAAGTGTTGAAAGGTGGTTTTTATGAACACGAAATCAGTAAATCGAACGTTGGTGACGTGTACTTGGTAGAAAAGATCGTACAACGTAAAGGCGATCGTGTGAAAGTCAGATGGTTAGGATTCGATGGTAAACACGATTCGTGGATACACAAGAAGAACTTGGTATAACAACGATTCGACTCGAGGAAATAGAACTAGTATGCGTCGATGCGTTACGATGACAACATGCGCGCTGTGTACAGTGTAAAAGACATTGTGTCACACCCTGGTTACGATGAGTACATCGTGAACACGACCGCAAACGACGTTGAACGCATGCGCAGGATCTTGACGGTGTACGAGTACTGGCAACGGGTTACCAATCGCGTGACGAGGTTCCGACTCAGCGAAATAGTACCAACCGGCACCGGATTCGATCACTACAAAGAATGTGTTTGGTCGGATCCGAACTGTGAAACGGGTCCGGACACATGTGTATGCAGTTACATATCTACCGACTGCTACGATATAGTGCGACTATTAAATACACTGTGCGTAGAACGACAACATGAAAATATTGCAACAAGCGCACAGACTAAAAATACAGGACGTGGACTATTCGAAATTGTGCGACGATGGTGGGAGTGGCAGAAAAAAACGTAAACACGGACGTCTTCTGTCCGATACCGTTCGTTCGATTATCTGCGGACCTTCCGCGTGCGGAAAGACAAACGTCATGTTCAACCTGTTGTTCGATGTAAACGGATTGAGATTCGCGAACTTATACGTGTTTTCTAAATCACTATTTCAACCCAAATATCAGATGCTGGAGACCCTGATGACACGACTTTCCGACGAAGGAATGGGTTATCACGCCTACAACGATAACGAAGAGGTACCACCTCCCGACGAGGTCGATCCCAATTCTATTATGGTGTTCGATGACGTGTCTTGCGAAAGGCAACACAACATACGCAAGTATTTCTCTATGGGACGACACAGCGGTGTGGACGCGTTTTACCTTTGTCAGACGTACAGTCAAGTGCCAAAACAGTTGGTTCGTGACAATGCCAATCTAATAGTGTTGTTCAAACAGGACGATCGCAACTTGAAACATGCGTACAACGATCACGTCAACACGGACATGAAATATGACACGTTTAAGAATATGTGCGCTGAGGCGTGGAAAGATCGTTACGGCTTTCTCGTTGTGGACAAGGATTCTTGTATCGACGCTGGCAGGTATAGAGTCGGTTTTGACCGTTTCATAGTAGTCGCGCCTAACGATTAAACAAAAAAAAGTCACACGTTCAGCTAAATACACATGACCTGCTGTCAACGACTTTAGTTGATGTTCTGCCGTTTATCGAGATGGACGACAAGAAGAAACGACTAGCACGTGATATCGACACGATCAGTGATGATATACGGAAGAAATACCGTGCGTTAAAACATGGGATTCGTGAAGAAGAAGCATCGTTATCCAAAAGTTACAAACCGATTCTAGAACCGTTACAAAATATTTCGCAAGCGTTGCTTGAAAAGAAACGTAAATCAACAAATGAAAAGCCTTCAAGAGTGAAAAAGATGAAACGTGAAGAGGATGAGGAAGAGGAGAAGGAAGAGGATCCGACAGGTGCAATTAGTAAAATCGATGCGGGAACACCATCTCGTTCCCGAACGAAGCCACCGCGTTTCCTGAAAACGCCCGTGATAGCCGAAACATTAGACGATGATGATGATGATGATGATGAGGACGATCCCAGTCTCAACATTGAAAAAATGCTAGACACACCGGAAGGAAGACGTGAAGCCCGTAGATATTTTCAGGACAAATATGACAGTGAATCATTAGCGAACAAGTACATGCGTATGATCGTTTCGTCCGAACGCGATCGTCTGATGGACTATACGTACGGTGTAAGACACGAAAACGGAAAATGGATGATCGGCGATTCACAGTTCGAAATCGATACGGACGATTCAATTCTTATCAACGGTAAACGATACAAAGGTACACCAGGACTCTACGAACTAGTGTTCATGAAGCATCCTAATGAAAATATTTACAAGGAATCAGATCTGAAAGCGTACAAAGATATACTGCGTAACACCAACGCGCATAAGCAGTATTACTTAGCGAACGCACAGGTGAACGCGAACAGAGGTGTAAAGTATAAACGAATAATATCGCAACTGTTTCCACCGAAACGTACAGGACAGGGGCATAATAATATTGATACATCGTATATGACGTTAACGAGAAAAAAAGACAAAATCGATTACGTGCACTGGGACGATCCGAACGAACTGGTGGACAGATTGCGACTGTTAATGGCATCACAACGTGCGGAAACAGTGGGCACACGAACGAAATCGTCTCCATAGTGGAAGAACTACGTGAAGCAGGCATAATCGTATAATAAGAGCGGTTCGATTCTGAAAGCCGATAAAGTGTATAAATAATACTGTCGTACATGCGCCGGGGACATTCCACGTTTGGTTGTGACAACATGGATATCGTGCTACTGTTTATTATCGTGTGCACAAGTGCCGTTGTCGCATCGAGCGTTAACGCTAACGATGTTGATTTCGCTATAGATTACTTGGTGCGATACGGTTACGTGCCCGACGATAGTTTACGACTCACGGACAACGCCACCATCGATATGGACGCCTACCTTCGCACGTTTCAAGTGAATTACAATTTAACCGTAAATGGAGAATTGAACAACGAAACGATGAATCTGATGCGTGCGCGGAGATGCGGTAACGAAGATTTCGTGTCGTACACCTTACGAACACCGTGGGCCAAGAGACGTTTGTCGTGGCGGTTCTTTCACGGTAGCGCCAGCGCTATAGAAGCGTCGCGACAAGCATTCGCTGTATGGCAGAAACATTCGAACCTGGAATTCGAATATCGACCCAACGACATAAACGCCGACATGGTCATTGCTATGAAATATTTTAAACACAGGTTTCTGACTTCCAGGTGCACGATCTGCGGGTACGATTTGGACGGACGAGGAGGTATACTCGCTCACGCTTACTACCCGCCCGATTTACCGTATAACACTACCGAAATACACATGGACTACTACGAATCGTGGAATTATACGAACGCAACCGAAATACCGGACGATCAGACCAGTTTCCTTCAGGTGTTAACGCACGAAATCGGACACGCGTTAGGACTGTCTCATTCCCTCGAGAAGGATTCGATCATGTACCCGTTCTACGTACCACGCTCGAACGGTCCGTTCGACCTGAGAGACGACGATATAAAAGGCATTCAACGCTTGTACGGGAAGCCGCCGCCGCCGCCGCCGCCAGCTACGACGACGACGTCAACGACGACGGCGACGACAACGAACGACACCGTTCGGACGACGGATTTATGTCGGCTAAAAAACGTTAATCAATTTTTAATAATCAACAGACACCTGTATATTGTGCACGATAACTTTTTGTGGACATTGGATCTCGAGTCGAAGCGATCGAGTCCGTCGTCGCCGCTTCTGTTGACGGATTGGTTGACTTTCTTACCGTTGACGTTCACCAACGTTTCAGCGATGTACCAGAGACCGCGAACCGAAGAAGTGGTGCTATTCATAGACAACTACGTATACATGTTCGATATACACAGTCTGCAACCGCTGAACGGGTATCCGCGTTCGATCACAACGCTCGGTGTTCGCACGATGACGAAAATAAACGCTGCGATACACACGTACACGGGTCGAACTCTTCTGTTGTACAACGATATGTATTACGGCGAAATAGACGAGTGCACGTTCACGATCAAGAAACACGGATACGTTAAAGATCGTTTTGTCGGCTTACCAGAAGCCGTCGACAGTGCGTTCCGATACATCGACGGAAAGATTTATTTTTTCAAAGACGCACGCGTATACGTGTACGATGAATTTCTAAATACGATCGTAAAAGGAAAACATAGCGACGGACTCTCCGTTGTCGGAATAAAATGCATAGACAGTACGATCGTATCAAAACTAATCGATTTATTACGCGAGTACGTATAAATGCCGTGAACAACGGACGAGACGCATCATTCACAAGATGAGTGTTGACAAGTTCGGCAGACACCAGAGCGCTGTCAGAGCGCGAAGGGAGACGCGTCGCAGTCTACGGGAGGATATTGGTATCTCGATGACCGAGGACGGGTACTTCGACGTAGCGGGGAAAAAAATACACAACTTGGGCGAACCGCAAGACGGTAACGATGCCGTTCCACTGCGCTTCGTGCGTGACCACTGTCTGTTTGCCGACGATCCGTCGTCGACGACGACGACGACGCAAGGAATAGACGCGAAAGGTCGTAAGCTCGTCAACGTCGGCGCTCCCGTCGATCTCGGGGACGCTGTCAACAAGCAGTACGTAGACTACTCGTGCTTACGTTTCACACAGCTGGTACCGAACAAGAAGAACGGAGCTGTCGTCGACGCGCGGGATCATCGCATACAGTCTCTCAGGGAACCGATTCGTGCGAGAGACGCTGCGACCAAAGTATACGTGGACTCGAAAATCATACCGAAGGATACGAACTCTAACCTAATGGTCGGCAACGTGCGGATAACACAGTTAGCGCCGCCAGTCAACAACAAGGACGCGGTGAATTTGGAATTTTTGAACCGACACACGATCACCGCGGTAAACGACGCTTATTTCAACGCACAAGGAAACACTATTCTAAACGTCGGCGACGGTGGCGCACGGGCTACGGACGTGGTGAACGCACGTCAATTGGAGGAGGCGAAGCGGTACGCGAAGAGCGAAACGTACAAACTCGCAAAAGTGTTCCAACATCGTTGGGAGAAAGTGGTATCGTATATCTATAAATTGCATAAGCACGCAGCGCGTACTTCACTTGGTGCCGAAGAGGCGGACTTACTACTTACGAACAAGTCGGAGACGAACGAGTTGATTAGTGATCTGGACAAATCTAAGGACGAGCACGATTGGAGATCCCTTTATCGAGAGCAAGCGAAACAGTAGTCATGTACGAACTACGTAGCCGAAAAAAAAAGGGAGGGCGTGGTCTTATCGGAAAAATAGTTAAAAGCGCGGTACCATTCGTTGCGAAGTCAGTACTTACACTGATCAATCGAGCGGTGGACGTATTACCGGTGGAACTACATCTGCCCGGCTACAGGTTCTGTGGACCCGGAACGAAACTAGAGCAGAGATTGGCTCGCGGTGATCGAGGAATCAACGAGTTGGACGAAGCTTGTCGTGAACACGATATCGCTTACAGCAAGTACAAGGACAACGAACGACGACGTGTAGCGGATCGTGTGCTAGCCGGTAAAGCGTGGGAACGAGTGAAAGCTTTGAATTCCGGCATCAGTGAAAGAGCGTACGCGGCAGCCGTAGCAGCAGCGATGAAGGCGAAATCAGCGTTAGGCAGCGGGCTATGCTGCGGTGGCGGTGTGCGTAAACGTCGCACCAGACGACGCAAGCCGGTTCGACGCACAATAATCAGGAAGAGGAGGAGGAGGAGGACAACTACAACTGGGGCAGGACGTCGACGAAGACGGGCCGATGGTAAAAAGGCTTCAGGACTATACCTTCGACCGTACCGAAAAAACTAATCAAAATACCCGTGCGTCCGTTGTCCGATCGAGATCTTTATGAGTACACGAAACTATTGCGTATACCTTATTTCAGAGGCGTGTACATGCGCGACACACTTCCTAGTACATCACCGTGGGAGAACGAAAGCGCAATCGTGAATGTGGACGACGCTACCGGACCGGGCACGCACTGGGTATGCTACAAGAAGCGAGGCGACAGAGTCTGGTACTTTGATGGATTCGGCAATCTGCGCCCTCCTGTCGAGCTAATACGGTACTTTGGATCGAACGTGACCGACATTCATTACAATTACGCACAGAAACAGCCATCGAACACGGTCATCTGCGGACATTTATGTTTAGAGTTTTTGACATCGAACGATCAGTAAACGCCAAGATGTCTTCGCTTACGGTCACTGTCACAGGAACGGATCCAAGCGCACTGGTTTGTGACTTTTTTCCACCGCTTGAACTGACGAACGGTGAATGGTAAGCGGGACTGCTGGACTTTACCACGTACAACTCTATACCGAACGTGGAAAGCGGAAGAAATAACATCTTTCCCGTACTAAAGGGAGCACGTAAAACGTTAGAACTCGTCAATATACCGACCGGAGTGTACGAAATCAGTGATATCGAAACATACCTGAAGAAAGAACTAGCAGACCCAAAATTTTCTCTACGACCCAACAACAACACGTTGAAATGTGAAATTTATTGTTCATACGATATCGATTTCGGATGTACGGAACACACGATCGGTACCATGTTGGGTTTTTCCAAGAACAGAAAGTTAGAAGCGTATATATTACACACGTCGGACGTGCCTGTAATCATTAACAAAGTGAACGTTTTGGAGATAAGGTGTAACGCTGTACAAGGCTCGTACAAGACGGGACGAAACGAGCATATACTGCACTCGTTCTATCCAACTGTTGAGCCAGGATTCAAGATAGTAGAAACGCCTAGAAACGTCATTTATTTTCCACTTAACGTACTACACTTGCGTAACGTTACACTGTCCGTACACGATCAGGACGGTGATATTGTGAATTTTCAAGGCGAAGTCATCACCGCACGTATACATTTGAAACGTGTGTAGTAATCATGGGAATTTATTTCACCGATACCCCCGTGATGAAGAGCGGTGGCGGCGGCGGCTCGCACCACGAGATAAAAGAGGTCAACACTTTTGGAAAAGGTATCAGTAGACGTTCGTCGTTGACACGGTTAACAGCAACTAACCGACGCTACCTGATTTCATTAGGATTCAAAGTCAAGGAAAACAAGTAATATGGCGGACAGCGGTATCGTCTTATCGGTTGAACGTCGACCATTCTTCGAAGACAACATCACACATTACGAATATCATCCTCATGCACCGTACGCGTCAGCGTCACGATACGGAAATAACGATGAGATACGCATACCTATACTGCAACAGGAAGTCTTCACTTTACCGATGGAAAGTTTCCTGTACGTTGAAGGCAAATTGAGCAAAAAGACCGACAGCACCGGTAGTGTGAACGTGAAAATGATCAACAACACGATCGCGTTTCTCTTCGAAGAAATCCGTTACGAACTGGCCGGTGTGGAAGTTGATCGTACCAAGAGCGTCGGCATCACGTCCACTATTAAAACCATGCTATCTGCCGGCAAGCAGGACATTGTTTCGATGCAAAACGCCGGTTGGGTTGCTCCTACAGCTAACGAGATAACACCGACCGGTCAACACGAGGAATTCAACTTTTGCATACCGTTGAGGATGCTGATGGGATTCGCTGAGGATTTCACGCATGTTATTTTAAACATGAAACAGGAACTTATACTGTTGCGCACTTCCAGCAACGTTAACGCTTTGTTCTCGTCCACGGATGCGCCCGCTATCGCCGATATAGAACTGACCAAAATCTCTTTGATGATTCCGTTCGTGTACGTGAACAACGAAGTACGGATACGATTGTTGGATATCATACGCAAGGACCTACCGCTATTCTTACCGTTTCGTAGTTGGGAACTGCACGAGTATCCGGCTTTACCGACGACTGACAGACAGACTTGGACAGTGAAAACAACTACACAACTGGAGAAACCACGGTACGTGATACTCACCTTTCAGACCGCCAGAAAAAACAATCTGAAAAAACACGCAGGTGAATTCGATCACTGCAATGTGACAAACGCGAGACTCTTTCTGAACGACAAATACTACCCGTACGATAACCTGAACCTGGATATCGATAACGGACGTTACGCATTGCTGTACGACATGTATACACGATTTCAAAAATTGTACTACCACAGAAGTCAACCCAACGTACTTCTAACACCTACAGAGTTCATAGCAAAAGCACCGTTATTCGTCTTCGATTGTAGCAGACAGGACGAATCGCTCAAGTCATCACCAGTCGACGTCAGATTGGAATTCGAATCATCGACCAATTTCCCCGCTCAGACAGCGGCCTACTGCTTGATACTGCATGATTCAATAAATGTGTACACTCCGTTATCCAACACGGTGCGCAGACACAATTAAACGCTTACTATATATTAATGTTTTTTTTTTTTTACTGTAAATAGAAATTTGCTTTTCAGAATGTAATTTTTAATTAAAAAAAATGTAATCAATTTTCGTGTATTTTTATTTTATTGTAAATAGAATGTATAGTAATCAATTTTCGTGTATTTTATTTTTGTGGAGGGGGAAAACGATTCTCCTCTTCTCCCTATTCTTCGTTCAGTGTTTCATCAGCACGAGTCGCGAGTGGACGTACAAGATGCTTGTTTCATCAGCACGATATCTATATTGACGATATCAATCACAACAGCAACAACCGCTATTTCAAACAATGCGGTGAAGCGGCAACGACTACATCAATCAAGTCTTTATCACCGGACGATAAAGAAGTACAGGTCATCTTAATTCAAAAAATCACATCTCCGTACCCGCGTTACTGAAACTTGGAAAACCGTTTAAAGAGTTTTAAAGAATGGCCTGTATCGTTAACGATAACACCTAAAGAATTATCAGAAGCGGCTTTCTTTTACACCGGATGCAACGATAGAGTGATTTGTTTTTGCTGTGGAGGCGGATTAAACAAATGGGAACGTGGAGAATATGCTTGGATGGAACACGCACGACATTTCCCTGCGTGCTCTTACGTAATGTTAATGAAAGATAAAAATTTTATCCTCAAGGCACTGGGTATTGTTACCGAGGCGCAAGCACCAACAGCTGTAGCAGTGACAGCAAAGAACGAACAACGCACCGACACGATCAAGGAGAATATAAAAAACGTAGAAGAAAGCTCGAATCGTGATACGATGTGCAAAGTCTGTTACACACAAAACGTGGAAGTTGTACTTATTCCCTGTCGACATTTTATTACATGTGTGAATTGTGCCATAACCCTACATAATTGTCCCTTATGTAGAACCGCATACACTGCTTACATGAGAGCGTATTTCTAGTTCGTTTTCACGCGTCTATTGAACACCAGGTTTGAAAATATATATGCTGCTGTGACAAAAGTGTTTTATACAACCTCCGCTAATATCGCATACCTCAGTGTTTGAACAGCACGCGTTGAAGACGGACGCATGGAGCTGCTATCTCCGTACGAGTACATACGCTGCAGTGACTTAAAGCATACAGTACTGTACCCTATAGAAATTTTTGTATACAACGTTCTGACATGTAAATTTGTTGCACTGATCCGTGACGAAAATATAAAGTACAAAATAAACGTTCCGAACAAATTCTTTACGAGCGTTTCACAATATACAACGTGTCTGTTCCGTAAGACGGACGGATCTGCAACGTTCCTAGTAAAACCAAACACGTTGTATATAACGAAAAAAGGATGTGCGAGGATAAACTAGCAGTCAGTCAACTAGCTGACTTTCACTGTTTTATCGACAACGATGGAAACGAACTCGTTAAGGAACTAGCCGTTATGGACGTCACTGCATTTGCCAGCAGGCATTGGATATTTACACATCCAGTAGAGACGATTGTTTCGAATCACAAGCATGTGGGGACAAACAGATGGTTAACAGACCATTATCATGGACTAACGTGGACGGACGGGGACACATCGTACGAACATCTTGTACCGATATTAGAAAAGTATACGTTTCCTTTTAACTTCGTGTTCGTAAAAGGATTGCAAAAAAAAAAGATTTCTACAGAAGCGTATCGTGCATTTTAATATTATAAATTTAGAAGATTTCGGATGTCCCAAACTCGATCAATTACAATCAATACACGGAACAGCCTGTCTCACGCACCGCTTATGTCCGGAAATATGTACAAATAGTAGAGTACACGCTTTACGCGAGTGGGTTGTGTCAGATTTTAGAATAGTCAATATGTTTCTGATAAATTACTAAAATTATTGTTTAGCGCTTACATAAAAAAAAAAAACAGTCGTCGCCTTTCTATCGATTACATCATCTGTCTAAAAATAAATTAGTGTGTTCAAACAAGCGCGACCGCTGTCTAGACGTATAAAAAAAAATAACCGACACCCCTCTTCCCCACCTACCAATCGAACCGTGAGAAATCAAGTTGCATCCTGTTCACACAGTTAAAAATAAATGAACGTCGGCGACATGTTCGAACAAGCACAAGTGCTGTCTAGACGTATAAAAAAATAACCGACTCCCCTCTTCCCCACCTACCCATCGAGCCGTGAGAAATCAACTCGTGACCTGTTCACACGGTTAAAAATAAACGCTTACTGTGGGTTGAGTGGTTTCCCCCCTCTCCGGTTTCCACCTCCACAACTACCTCCCTATATATTCCACTGCGCACAAGCGTTATTCGTTCATTCGTTGAGAGACGTGCCGCAAATTATTATAAGTTCTTTATTTTAAAATGGCATCATTCACTGAAAAGTTTGCTACTATTAGCGCAATCGAGTATAAAAAAATAAAGGAATTGATAATCGGTGTAAAATATCCGATAGAAGAAATGCAAAATATAGACGCAAAATACGGTAAAACTATACTCGTCACTCTTCAAGATTACAAAGATCCTAGACTAAAATATCGTGTATATCTACCAAAGAGATACGCAGGTGTTTTTGAAGATGAGGAATTAAAAAATTTATTACCGTGCTCGCTGCAACTAATTTATCGCGGAGAAAAGGATAGAGCTTACATAGTAGAAATTGTACAGTAGTATCGAATGGACATCTTCATTTGTCACGTACGATTACATATATATATATATATTAACATGTACTTAGTTCTATTTCATTTAATTATAAATAATATATGTGATTACACATATTTCATTTGATTATGCCTAGATAATAAAACAAGGCTTACATGTTGTACAATTTAGACATCTTCAGAATTAACAAATATATTTGTACATAATTGTCATTGCACACGTTTACCAATAATATTTAAAATAATGTGCTTACACATAATTCATTTGATATAATTGTATACAATTGTATTTTTTTTAATTGTTACTACTGTGTGTGTTTATTTCATTTTTTGTACATATTTGTCATGTCATAGTGCACTGTAATTTTCACTACTGTGTACGTTTACATATTATGTATTTTAAATTGTAATATATTTTGATTACTTTCACTACTGTGTGCGTTTACATATTATGTATTTTAAATTGTAATATATTTTGATTACATGTATTTTAATTATTTGTAATTAAACAGTATTGCTTTAACCTTTTTATTGTTTTTTTTAATTTCAAAATTCCTTGGAACATTAACACTATTCTAAAAAAAATCAATTTTATTAAACAACAAGTGTATGATTATAATATAATTTAGAAATTAAAGAATATTTAAAAATCAAACTGACCTTATACAAGTTCCAGTTGAGTCCCGCGACGAACTATGTGTCTTGGAGAGCAGTTCGTACAGGCTTATATATAGTATTTCAAGGATGTACACGAAAGAGATGGTAACAACAAAAAAAGCTCCCACACACAAAGTCATGAACACGCACTTAGCTCGGTCTGCGTTCTAATTCCCACACGCTGTGATAACAGATGGTGTCACACATCCTGTTTGTTCTGTTATTAAAAAAAACTTTATGTACGACCACGTTCACACGCTGCGATAAACAGATGGCCATACAGACGGAGCCGATTACATCATCAACAAAAAAAGTAACGGCTGTCACACATACTTATCTTGACTTGTTCACACAATAATTTATGTACGCCTTTAAATTCGTTCACACCCAACATTAACATATGTTCAGACAGACAGCGACAATTAATTATACGCTCAGACAGACGGCGACAACTAACAGATGGTGGCAATTAATTCTACGCTCAGACAGCCGGATGCAATTAATTTAGCGACTCGCTAAACAGATGTCTAGACAGCTGCAATATGCACGTGGGAGTCAACTGCTACATTAAAAAAAAAAAAAAAAAAAAAAAAAAAAAAAAAAAAAAAAAAAAAAAAAAAAAAAGCGTGCGGGAGCCAACTACCGCTTGTCCCTATTATATTACATACACACCAGTAATAACGAGTGGTCTGTCAGCATTCTGTTGTAAAAAATAACTCCACATGTGAAAAGCATGGATTTTTTTTATCGTATAATATTTTTATGTATTTTCAACTATCCTTTTCGCATACTACAATTTACTTAACACATAGACACACAGTTGTCAACAATGCAATCGTTCAGATAAGTGAATCGAACACTGAATATCATGTGTGTTTCTTACAGGGAAAATGACAGTTCTACCCTGGACGTCACACGACGAGAAATTCAAAAATTGTGGTTGTGGGAGTAACCATGTTTATACACAACATCGACGATATCGGCACGGCAGGGTAAATATATACGAAACCAGTACACTATAACACCGAGTTGGCAACAATGGCGAAACATACATTCAACCCGTACACTATAACACCGAGCCGACAACAGTTGGCAACACCGCATCGACGCTTTTCCAACATGGCCGAACTTCCGGAAAAACCCCTTACATATACATAACCATACACTATAACACACGCACGAATCGGCAACCCGGCCGTACCTTAACCACTACACTCTTACACCACTTGACAACATCGCAGCTTTTCCAACATGGCCGCCGTCGCCCCACCACGGCGGGCGGCCATCAAGCCACCACCAGGCCGCCGCCCAGCGACGATGACGACGTCAACGACGACGTCAACGGCGAACGGCGAACGGCGAACGGCGAACATAGCCACGCCTCCGCCAATCAACGCACACATTAACCCCACTTTAGGCGGCGACGACGACAACATGGCCGAAAGACAACTACCGCATGGTTACCCCCACCACCACAATTTTTGAATTTCCCGCCGTGTGACGTCACTTCCGGGGTAGAACTGTCATTTTCCCCCTACTTGTACCTTTATTGTAAATACCTTTATGTGTATTATAGTTCAAATCTGGTATATTATAAAGGCATAATTAACAGTTTTTTCGTACGTTTATATAAGGGCATGTAGGCTTACTAATATATAAATAAAGTAAAAACTATAATACAACTTTGAGCGATTAAACATGGTTAAAATATTTTAAAATTATTTGATGACATATTAGACTGTAAATCTAAGTTATTGAGATAAAACAATTTTGCAAAACTATGAATGGCAAGAAATTTAATTATAAATAAGGAAGGTTAAAACGACACCCAATTTAATAATCGTTTATAGGAATTAATGAATTTTAGCGTCGATAAACCTCTTTGGTGCGTCTAAAATACCGCACCTGCAGAGTAAAAAATAAATTCAGAGCAGCTAGGCCGTAAAAATACTATTTAGATTATGAACACTTTGAAAATACTCACTTGTCCGCAGATAAATCACAATTGACACACTTGTGGCAAACAAAAGATTATGTTATTAATTAGTCATTACATGATTTATGTATGGTTAGATAAATTTAGAACAAATAAAATTGGAGAACACAATTATTTTTTTTAATTTTAAATGTAAAAGTATCTGATACTAGTAAATGTTTTTAAGTTAAATTCAAATATGTAAATAAATTTTTCACAACACACACAATTTTTTGTAATTCCCAGAATAATTTTAAACGAAATAAGTACATTAACATCCACACATAACATTAATTTCTCTTTATCTAATACAGTGACAGTTGTTGTTTTCCTACTGCATATGGTATACTGAACATTTCTCTTCAGCGTCCAACAATAATCAGCCAACATTCTTGCACTACAATGTTCCTGGTATCGCTTTTCTATGGCAGAGCTGTGTTGGCGTAAACTAAAGATTACTAAGAAGAAATCCAATTGAGAGTCCAAAAAATGAATTTTAAGAACATGTTACATCCCTTATAGGACTTGTAGGACTTGCTTGTAGGACTAAAGCAGTTCTCCGACAACCTGGCGGTTTCCGATAGTTATGATTTCCTACAATGTTTTTCACATTTGCTGCTAACGACCTACAAGTTGACTTTTTACTGTGGCTTAACAAGTTTTTAAAATTTTTGTTTTTAATCAAAGCTTTTGTTTGGAGCCGTCAAAATTTCTTCTTTAATTTTAGCAGCACTAATGCTTAGAAATTTTTCCATCAAATATTAAAATCCATCAAAATTTATATCTACAGCTTTAACAAACATTTTTATAAGTCCTAAATTTATATGAAGTGGAAGTAAAACAATCATTTCAGATCTCAATAGCGAAGCAAGAACTACGTTCTTCCTGCTAGATGAAAATAAATTGTGGTTTTGCCATTCTTTTGACGTGATAATGTATTCTATTTCTTTTTGATATAAAGCCAAACTGTAGACCAGTTTACAAGGCAATAACTTTTAAATCAGAACAAACAGCCCAACAATACTTTTCATAAAATATTTTTTCCAACAGAATCTTTATATTTTCATACGTTTCTTTTACGTTAGTTGATTAAACTAACACCACAAAAGAAAATTAATTTCCATTGTGCAAAAGGACAGTCTTTAAACTCGTTTTTGAAGAGTCTATAAACAGTCTCTACTTCGGTGTTTTTATTTATGATCAAGTACATTAATCACACAACAAATATTGTTACAATAAACCGAACTATTGTTTAGAATAACAGGTTTGAAACTCTTTCTGGCGGTTAGGAGAGAAACATATTTTAGTGTCATGCTGAAGTTTCAGCCTATCAGCCGTTAACTGAAAAGCTCTGCCTGTTTTCTAGGACAATTTCGAATTTCAAGCTAATCATTTAATTCACCTTGATTTATAAGATGAGGATCGGAGGAATAACCACTGGGTTCAAAATTAGGATTTTCTTACTCCTCACTTTGAAATTCGGTTGCTATTTCGTCTCCAATTCGTCTTCTACAGTTAGATGTGTTGGAGGTTGTTGTACTGGCAAGTCCTTATTGTGAGAAACTGGCCTCAAAGCAGATTGCAAATTTAAGTATCCGAATGTGTGTTTGGATTTACCAGTTATTTCGTTGGTTTTTTTAATGCAGAAATAACATTCGGATAAATAATATTTTGCGGTCCGCCACGTATGCTCGTATGCCGAGAATCCTTAACCCAGTCTGTCAGACATATGAAACAAGTTGAGCAACAGATGTGATGATCCGACTTTTTGTCTTGATCCCCCACTTTACACCAGAAATATAATTCGTAACAAGTCTTAACTAAATGAGTCACACTTAGTTGCTGATCTTTTAATGTCAACACCCCACGTACGTAACAGATGTTATCCGGATGATTTACTCAGTTTCTGGCATATGTATTCTATATGTAACACAAAACAGGTAATTTCAATATTATGTCACAAGATAAACCACAATATGTCATGATAGTCATTATATGACTAACTAGAATGTTGTCTACAGACATGTCATAACATGCCAGCGTGTGAGTCATCCTGTTTATACAGTTAGTGCTTTTATAGTGTTAAATTTATGACTCATTCTCATTAAATGATTTATTTAAAAACGTTAAAATTATTGATTTACGTACCTTTGGTTTAGTTAGTAAAAAAGTTAAAAACACAAAAGCTTAAAAAATAAAAATCATTTCGGAAATTTCGTAATTCAAAAACCTCAAATGACAGCAAAATTCTGATTGCATTTTTTAACTCAGCGTAAAACGTTATGTAAACAACTTAAGACATCTTTGATGAGCCAAATATTGAGTTAACCAGAGTAATTAATTACATTTAAGAACGTCTGCACACAATAACTCGCAACACATTCACTAAAGAGCTGTCAAATATAAAATCTTATCTGTTGTATTTTCTACACTCACCTGGCTATTAGGTACATGTCGGAAGCTTTTGAAAAAACCTTTGGTTTATAACTCTCCAATTCGGCTACAAAATTACACGGTTTGGCAGCCATACATAAGACTAATTGCGTAGTCGGTGGCACCTATGTTCATTGCGAACTGCGCCGGAAGTCGGTTTTGTGAAACGCAAGTTGCCTACCTCATAGGCTTAAGACTATTATAAAAACAACCACCTGTAGTTGGGACCGTACAGACACATAAAATCATCTCTCACACTTCTCAGACACACATGTGAAAAGTCTGATGCAATTAAAAACTATGAAAAACTGTTCAAAGCAAACGTAAGATGCAATTACACCTTTCAAACTAAAGACCCAACAAGATGCAGTGACAACAAGATGCGGTGATTATGCTGACTAGTCGATTATTTACAGACTGCATCATCCAGTTAGTTTACACTGTAACCTTGTTTAAGCAAATAATTTGTTGGCAACAGTTGTCTATTCTTCTAAACTTTCGGTATTGATTTTTATCTCTTTGTAATACCGTTACCGAACAAATCACACAATCTGTTCAATTTATGACAAACACAATCTACCCTTGCTTCTTTTACATTCAAAGTAGTCTCTATTATTATTTCTAGGACTTACGTTTGCTTTCTTCAACCCACAATCAGTTTCAAATGTTAAAACGAATTTTTTGTAACAACTCTTTTTATCTACCCTCCCACACTTCTCTTTTAGCAAACGACACTCGTAACTTACTGGTCACATATAATTTACTCTAACACATTTGCACACTGTAACAATACGTTGGCTTCTCTACCTTTTGGTTTTGGATATCCTCTAACACCCCTGTCTTTACAAGTACAGTACAGTAGCTCCTACACGAGGTAGTTAGTATACTGGCTTGGTAAGGGCTCATCAGCCCTCTGATGGGGCCGTTGGCAGTTCATGGTGAACGCAGATATTTCTGGTTAACTCTCGGCATCTAGACGCAACATATCAACACGCCGCCACCATGCTATATGCTACAAGCGTACTTCAACATCTGATTGGTTTAATAAGTCAAAGCTTTTTCTATCCAAAGATAATTTCTTCGTCTCTCAATAACTGTAAATTCGTATATTCTTAGCAACAAATTCTGTCAGATATTGCAATGGAAAACAATTTAAAAATGTCAAGTGTTTCCATTGTATATAATATATGATATTTATAAATATGTGTTTGCTATGTAACAAATACTACTTACTTTACCTAGACAGAGCCTACTATATATGCATTAATATGACTTTGCAAAGTTGTCAACATTAAAAAAGCCGTTAAAAAGGAAGTGAATATAACTTTTGTTATTAGTCACCTATGTATTTTTCTAAGGCAAAGCAAATTATGGCAAACGGTGGAGAACGAATGAGATGTAAGGGGTAACAGCAAAACCTCTTTCTATGGGAAAAGGGTGCACTGTATAATTTGTATTAAATTGCTTTAAGGCACTGAATAAAACGCTGTGTTAAACTGAAATTAAATATATATTAGTTTTTATAAAATGTAGAGTAATATCCTAATTAAACGTTTTGCGTTTTGCATAATGTTAAACAAATGGAATAGAAAAGTAATATTAAATTTACTTAAACTTTGAATCAGTTTTAGCTTATTTTGAAGTTATATGAGGATGATAAATGTTCTGTTTCATTTTGTAGAGGCTGGCAAAGGAAGACGCATAGTCGGCGAAAGTTGAATAAACTTCTAAATTAAAGCAATGCTCTTACAGAGCCCCAGGCGGTACACCTTGTAATAGGCTGCTGCATTCATCTGGCAATTTATGATGAGTTAGAACATTGTTCATAAAGTTTGCGAAACAATTGTAACTGTTAGAAATTCTCTTATTACAAAAAAAAACTAATCTAAACAACAATCAAAATAGGATAAAAATGTTTTTATTAAAACTTTTTTGACGTCCTACTTGATTAATAGCTCCCTTTACTTTGTAAACAGCATGAGTAACGTAATCTATCTTGAAAATTACAATTTCACAGTATCGTATTTCTTAAAATTGTATTATATTAAGTATTTCAGACATATACAATGTTATATACAGTAGGTAACCCATTTGGTAACACAGAAGATAAATTGCAGTACTCTTACGACGGTCTCACGACGGATTGCCTTACTGTACTGTGGAAACAAAAAACTGACACCAATAAAGTTACTAATTACAAACTTTAATTAGACATAACAACAGTGACAAAATTAATATTTGATACGACACTAGCAGCTTTGGCTATGGTTTTACAACACAAGCGCCGTTAAGGCAAGTGAGTGACTCCCTGAAAATTGAGACTATTTGGAAATGGTGCTATATTGTGAAAAAGAGAATCAACGATGTTATTTATCGAATACAACAAGAAGTACAGAAGGAAATTAAGGTCACCTACTTAGATTGCCTAACCAATTATTAGTGCTGCAGACCCCGTTTGTGAGTTCGGGACGGACAGGCTTAAGAAGACAGCAGTGTTATGTTAGTTGATACAAAAGACAATTACATAACTCTGTCGATAACTTGAGATTGTGTTTGAACATGTTTGTTGACTACCTACCCCTAGCAGTCAGCAGTTTGCGATCAAGGTCATGTTTTGAACTAAATTCTAGTAACTATGCAAAATTATTCTTGAAATGCCGCTGGGAAAATGGAAGCAAATTCTAGAATCCCAGCGGAGTATAAACGTAAGAATCCAATGGCCTGCTCTGTTTAGTTACACTTAGCGATTTCACAGTGAGGTTCATAGTGACTGCTGCGGTTTACTGATAAGTTATTACTGTGTTGACTAGTGCAAAACGATAATAAGGTAAATTTTATTGTTGGACACATTTAAATCTAATTATTATATAAAAGTGCCTTCTTGATTTATAACTACTGTTTGTGCCTCATTAAATGTAGTAATTAGTGACTTCATTGTTCTCATTTATTCTGTATCCACAGAGCAATATGACATCTAGTGTGACCGTCTTAACTCAAACAAGGTTAACAGCAGACCTGGGCGTTTTATTTATTATCACTGTATAAACGTTGCATAGTTAGCTTTGCTCTTAGGCTTACAAAAGAGCTAGTGATCTTAGCTAAGTAATACCTTAGATTTTATCCAGGCTCAGTAAGTTACTAAATGTCAGAAAGTGTTAATATATTAATTTGTACAAAACTACGTAGCAACTTTGTAAACTCTTATAAAATTTAAAATTCATGCACCTTTTTACCAATATTTACCTAAATTTTTAAGTTTCTGTAGATAGAAATTTTTGAATAATGCATAAATAAAAATTTACTTGAAACAAGTTTTCTTATTTCAAAATTACAATGTAAACTGCTATCAAATATAATAAGCTTACAAGAAAAGTACTTAATTAGTTTGCTTGGATATTATTTAATTACATATATCAAAATATTATTGTTACAACGGTCTCACGCATCGTCGTGTTAAAACAGAGGAATTCAGCAAACACCAAAGAAATTGGTACTTACAACCTTTACGATAGGTTAAGATAAACGTTGATAACAATAAACATTTGTACACCAAAAGAATTCTTCAAGTTCTCTGTTGGTTACAAAAGTGGGAGCGTACAAAACGGTCCCTGACCAAATTATTAGACCATTACAAGAAAAAGTGTAATTTACCACTTATTTGAAAATTTTGTTAAAGAAATAGTAGTAACAAAATCATAATAGGAATTGACAAAATTTTATTCTAAGTAAACGTAGTAATTAAAAGTAAGTATAATTTTAGATTTATATCCAAAACACACGTTTTCAAAATATTTTATTTTCTAGGCTTTCGTTCAATCCAGTTTCGTTTAAAGCTCTTTTAATTTTTCAGATTTTTCTAGTAACCAGATATATTTCTTTGGTAACGTTTTTCTTTGCTGTTTCTTAATTAAAAGAAAAAATTCCTTCTGAACTTGGTAATAATCTATAAAACTCATAAATAACCACCAATTTTCGAATCCATTTTAACAGGATTTGAACAATCTCACAGTTCTGCTAAGATATGGTAAGGGCCTACGGTACATATAAAAATTATATGCATAAACAAAATTTTTGTTCTTACAAAATGCGATGGTTACTAATAGAATTTAACTGTTGTAAAAAGTTGAAAATGGAAAGGGAATAACAACTGGAAACGCAGTAGGCTTAATTTTATTCTCCTTTACCGGTGGCCTGATAATTTGTTCAGGGACTTTCAGTGTGACAGCTTTAACTTTAGCAATAATTGTGTCAGGTATCTTCCAAAACACAGAACCGTGTGTACAAAAATTGTATCCAAAATTTTAGTAGGTACCATACACTTTTGAAACATATGGAGATTATTTCCAAACATTCTTGTTGAAATAACTTTATAGTGAGGCTTTCCTTTACATTAAGTTCAACGTTCCTTTCCTCTGTCGTACTTCAAAAAGGAACAGTACTGCATTTTACTTTTCAACGTTGGTAACATTTTGTGCTGTACTCATTGACAGACTGTCATCCTTTAGAAAGTGCAGTAGTAGTTTAACACAATTTGTTACGTAACATAGAGCCATTCAAAGAGATATGTACTTTTACTTGTTCGCTATACGTTAATCTATAACGTAAAATTAAGCAAACAACAATCAATAATTAAACCTTTACTTTTCCTTTATCACTTTAATAAGAAGAACGTTTAAAAAGAAAATTAAATTTAATTAAATCAATTAAACATTTAAACATGCATCCTTAATTATGTAAATATTAGCAGTTTTATTTAGAGTATAATTTTAACTGAAATAATGAATTTCACATGGATGGACCGTTAGACAAGAGAATTTCTACTTCTATACGTAATAACGAACTGTTTGACTCAGTTAATAACGTTCCCAAGTCTTCGTAATTACACTCTTGCTTTGTAATTAGATTTTAGACCTTGCAACACGCTTGATTAGAGAGAAACGTGTATTGTAACATATAGGATACATCTAACAACGTATGTGTAATTTGTCTATTGTTTCGTCCTTTGCGCTAAATATTTTGTAGAGGACGTGTGTAAAGATATTTCTAATATATAAAAAAAAGGATGCGCTACATTATAAAGAGTGTAAGATGTAGTCGCTTCTCTTTGCAGACAATCATCTGCAAGTTTAAACGAGCCGTCTGTAATGCTAAATGCTCTTTCCCTTCTTATCTTCAGTTATAATCAGGGTGTGGGCCAGGATCTAAACAGTAGTACTGCCTAGCCAATTGTTATGAAATCTTTGGGGAGGAAACTGTAATCCCATATCAGCCTTACTCAAGACTTAAACATCACTTTGTGAAGAAATATATTATTTTCTATCAGTGGAGAGTGTGGTATGCAGGTTCACCAACCTTTTAAGTCTTTTAAGTCTTAACACATAGGAAGACTGCAGGCTACAGTCACAATTTTTCTGCAACAGCTATTAGCCCAATAGCAAAATTTAAGCCTACCATCGAAAATAAGAGCCAAAATTACATTTTCATCTGAGATAATCTCAGAAATCTCAGAAAGGGAAAATTTCCTTTCGGAATTACAAAGAATATTAAACTTCAATCACCTTACATAACAATCAGCGTTTACTGCTGAGTACTTTGCGATGATCTTGAAATGAAAACAAAGCCTGTATATCGATCCAAGAGAAAATATTCCTGCTATCCGTGTGTATCTTGAAAGAAATTCTTGCCCTCACAGTTTAATGTTAGCAAGGTTATAAGACTTGAAATGTAATTCTCTACATCACCTGCATATTTATTAAGAGGCCGTTGACTCTGTGCAAAGAAAGATTAACCTCCAGTCAGAACGTCTACCCTTATGGGATTCTGACCTCTGAAACAGGTGTCTTGCAGCTGTAGGGTACAATGCAAAAATTAGCGTGCAAATTTTTTTTATATTATTTAATAAATATATTTAAATCATGCATTTCTGCTTATATTTCAACATCCCTTGTAAGAAGAGGGAAGATACTTCTCAATTTATGTTATAGTTTGTGATAAAGGAAGCGAAACTGAAATGCAAGTTTGGGGCAGGTAATGAAGTCTTTTGTAAAGTGGGCTCTATTTCTAAATAAGTTAAAAATTTTCGTATTTGGACAGAGTATAGCATAGTTATAAAGTGGAAATATTCAAGCAAACAGACCTTGCGTCAGTAAAGTTTTTATTTATTTAAATTAAATTTAGGCAAAAGCGTTCTAAAACTTATATTAAAGTGTAAATTTATATGGCCGTGAAACTTGATGTCCGGGAATTAATGAAGGGAGAAAACGTATCTTGTTCAGTGTTTTGTAGCGCTTACGCATAAACTTAAATCATTAAAGTGATTAGATAACAAACAGGGAACACTTTGATTGAGTAACAGCTATGGAAATTCCATGATGGTTGTTCGTTAAAGGAGGATGGTACTTCTTAGTCCTTTCATCATAATATTTGGACTTGTCAAGACACTAATTCCGACTGAACTTGGGATAATACAGAGCCTATAAACAATGAAGGGAGACAGGTGCCGTTAAACACCGAGCACTGAGACAGAGCAAACACAGGTACAGTACACACAACAGATTGTACTTCAAACTAATGCACTTTAAATTAATATCGAGGAGCATTGAGTATTGTAATTATTGGTCTAGAAGCGAAAATCCGAATTAATTCTTGAGGTGATTGTGATAATTTTACACAATTGATGGCAAAGTAGAAAATTTTCATGTTAAGATTAATGACGACCACAGGTGGCTACCACCACAAGTAGACAAGTACAATTCAAATATTGTAGGGAATTCTACATATTATCAGCAATGACACAGAAAGATGAGACTATACGTATTAACGTTAGCTAAACGAGCCAATTACGTACAGTACAGTAGGATTTAACTTGTATTTAGCTTATTTAGCGTGTTTGCAGTAGTACTAACTTGGTACGTTACCCTTTACCAGTCGTTTTGACATGCATTACTACTAGTATAGAGCGATTAACATATCCTTTGCGTTAATACAAAACACAGGGTGCCAAGTTTGGATTGTTACAAGGGTACATAGAATTTAGTAAAGCCAGTAATTTAATCAAATGGTAATAAGTCTGTGAGATTCGGTTACAAACTAGACTCCTTTTTAAAGAAACTTTGTTCGACATTTTAATTACATCTATTTCTACAGTAAGAACTGGTGCCCGGTAATATAGAAATTACGCAGCATTACACACGCTGAGTGTTTGTTGCACGAATGTATGTACATGTTATATATATTGTAATAATAACTATTATACATATTTGGACACATTGTTGGCAGGGCTGTTAGGCCGTGGCTTAGAGTCTATACTGACAGTCGTTTTGGCCTCACCATCGGTGGCCTCAGCATCAATGTTGGTAACAATAGACACGGTGGCCATCAATTCACCCCAATGACAATTTAGAGACTGTCTGACATTCTCACGCTCTTTACCTTATCACTGGGTTAAATTGCCAATTGTTACCGTCATTGATGGTGACCACCGGTGGTGAGGCCAAAACGCCTGTCAGTATAGACTATAAACTGCCACTTATAGCCCTGTCAACAATGTTTCCAACTATGTGTACTCCGGCCGTGAAAGTTTTAGAAACTGTATTATACTTATGTTACTATTCTTATGTTAACAAGGAATAGTGTCAAGGAAAACGAAAGCAGAGACTCGTTAAAATATTTATAATGTGCTGTGTTACTGGTAGGTTCTCAAACTTGGATCTGGCAAAAAACTTTTCAGCAGAATAGAGGCATCGGAAATGCAAAGTATAGATACAATCTGTTAAGGGCTACATCATAAGGGACAGGCTTTACAGTGAAGACATTAGCAAGGCGTTAAAATTGTATAATATTTGAGATGCTATTGTAGAAAAAAAGGGGGACTGTGTGGTCATCTTTATACGATGTCGGGTGGCAGGTTCCTAAATAAATTTGACAATACAATCACATTAAAGAAAGAAATATAGAACTTCCTACAATAAAATAAAAACTAGAAATGCATAGGACCCATAAATTAAAATACATTTGCGTTAGTGATGTAGACATAATTTCATAGTGACAAAAACAGTTAATTCGCTTATTCCATGATGATGGAGAAAACGAACAACATGTAATAAACCCTACATGTATATACGCATCGAATATAACATTTGCAGAAACAACACTCAGCGTATTACTAAGAGTTTGGTTGTGAATTTCTACTAAGTCTCTTCCATTGTTGTACTCCCAATACAAAGCAAGTACCGCTTCTAAATTTTGACAGCCAAAGAAGCATACAGAGAGACAATTTCGTAAACAGTAACAGATTTTATTTGTCGTAAACGTCTGCTCTGGTTTTCTGAAAACACCAGTATGGCTGCAAAACCTAGGTGACACCTGCAGGGAATGCTTGCTCTGTGACCGTTACAGTAGATCGTGTTACAAAACATGACGGAAGTGTGGAAAATAAATTATTAATCAATTAAAATTTCTGTAATTCTTTTTGTTATATGCATTTTGTAATTACTGATTGTTTCTAAGTATGTTACTATAATACTTCTGTACGCGTGTGATGTAATTTTACGTGTCAGTATACAATCCCACTGTTAAATGTCCCAACAGGAGTCGTGAGTATTTCGTAACGTTGAGTTGCTTTGACCGTAGGCGCACCGTGTTCCTTTCACGACTAAATGTTTTCCCATTCTTTCAAGCTACTTGAAGAAGAAAGTCTAGTCGAACTTTCGTATGACTATAACTAATTGAAGAGATAATTCTTGTGAACCTCGAATATACATCAAGGAGCAAGCAGCGTTATAAAGAAAACAGTTTGTTTTACCTGACTAGGCAACACGTAATATACATGGCTCTACACTTAGCCTCTTTACTAAAGGTCTTCTGTAATACTTCAATACAGTCGATTAATTTTCTATTACGTTTCGTAATCCACCTTGTGTTATGAAGTATAAGTAGAAGTATTGAGGCAACAGCAAAGTAGTGTAAGTTTTTATAGCGCATTAATAGCGCAACAAGTTAATAATTATACAGTCTAGATGTATAATATAAAAACACAGACCTTTAGTTCATAGAATGGATCCGTTACTAAACATAGTTGCCTAATAATAATGAAAACTTTAGTGGTTACTGAATACAACAATTATAGCATTTCTCCATACGATAGAGGATTGGTAATGTATGTTCGTGTGTACCCTTTATACGTATATAGGCAACTTATTCAACTGTAAAAGGTTTTATACCTAGTTCTGATACAACTATACGATGGTGGCTCGGATCATTGAGTTATACAATAGAAACAGAGTAACTGACACCAGATGAAATGGCTAATTATAGCTTTAGTTACAGTTAAAAATAATAAGACGGACTCGTGCAAAACAATTCCTCGAAAACAATCTCCTGGTTTCTGGAGCATGCGTCGTGAATAATTGAGTAGTTACTGCAAGCCTACCTTTTTAACGTTGAGACACGCCCCGCAGGTGAACTGACACACGCGTCACGCAGGTTGCGTATGTGATGGGCGTAAAATTATATACTCAATTATATACCTCTGCTTTAGTCACTTGGTAACACGTATTTTTCCAGTTTAATGAAATACAAAAGAAATTGTTAGTACATTTTGTTGTATTATAAATTTCAATATTTAAAACGTTAGGAAACCGTTAGAACAATAAAATATAACTTGAGTGATACACAAAATTATAGTAGGCGAAGACAGTATCTCACATATAAAAACCCATTGTAACTTGATGTACAGACTCATTAGTCAGTTGTAGCATATCCACGATACGCCAGTTAAACTTTATTGTTTTCAACAATCTGTTTCAAGAAAGCAGAAAGTATGTTACGTTAAGTCAGGCTCTTTGTCTCTTTATATCTGCGCACCGCTCTATATCAGTAGTTTCCTACTTAAAAACGCCTGAGATCCACACTCAAACACAGGAGACAACCTGCAGGTTGCAGCACAAGCAATTAATTTTAAGAAGCAACGTAAAAATTCCAAAAGCTAACAGTTAATTTTAAATAAGTAAAAAGAGGTATTTCTACATTTAACATATTTTGAGTCATGTATTTATTTCTAAAATTTGTATTACGAAGTACAAAAATGAAAATATAACGAAGGTATCAACAATTGAATATACCTATGGAATCTTCAATGTGAAAACTTACGTCTGTGTATTACTGCAGGAATGTCCACATCGAGTTGAAAACGTAATTTGAATAACATATGGGAATTATTACAGATCAAGAACGAAATATAGAAGGAACGCGTCTGTTTTGTCTAGTCGAGTGGTGGAAGGAAGTATATTGGCTTTTATAATATGAAAAAAATAAACGATAACTAGAGGAAACATACATTCTATTAACTATATAATACGATACAGTACTCTACGTTTATAACTGAATCAGTGAAATATTTTTCATATATTTTCCCGGCAAGATCATTATCAGTTAAAGTGATACTTCGTTATTCATTTAACTGTTACAGTAAATAGAGTAATTTTAAATTGGTTTTTGAGATAAGGTTGCGACTGCATAGGAGGATGGCGCAGGCCATATGGCCCGTGGGTGGCTAGCTGAAAGTCACTGCTGCATACATTCCCAAACAGTGACAAATCACGTATCGCGAATAAGTTTTTTGATTGTTTGGACTAATGTTTGTTTAAATTATATTTAAAGTAGGCCTATGGATTACTAAAGTTCAGTCACAATGAAAAAAAAAATTATTACTTTCTTTTGATGCAAAGAACAAACTTGCTTTTAAATCATTTTGAACAAACAAATTTTATATATAATTTTATTTAACATTTAATATTTTTGTGCTATAAGCACAATTTTAATTTGTATTAATTAAAAGAACGTACACGTAAAAGTTAAAAACGATTTTTATACAAAAACTACAACTATGCAACTTGATTGTCTAGATAACGATTTATTTACAAAATGTATCAAACGGGAAACAATTTCCATAATATCTTAGAAAATGTAATGATTGATGTCTGCGTTCTGATAAAACAAATGTGCTTTTGACATTTAACCAATAAATTAAGTTATATGTGATTCTTAACTAAGCAAATTTTTTAAAAAAGCTTGTAGTACTCTTTGGCGTAAAAGTTTTTCGGTTTTAAAGGCTCACAGATATACGTAAACATTAAAACATTATGTGGAGAGATAGTATGTCTCTATGATCTCGTAGAAAGCAATACATGGTATATCCAGTTTCACTTAGTGTAACGCTGGCCAAGGGGATGTCACTTGTCCTTGCTGATTATCAATAGCCATGATGTGTTTGTTGTAGACTGCAGCAAAACAAAACGACTAAAAACCATGTTGATTTAAAAATATTTACAAATTAGAGTGACATCTACGCCTATTGATATAATGAGAATTGGTCCGGCATATGTTAATAAAATTAATACCACATTGAACGGAAGACATTTTATTAGCTAAAAATTTTGCACGGGTACTACAATAAAATTTCAAAAATAAAACGACAAAAGGTGACATAACAATATAAACACTATAAAATAAGTCCAACGGCGTTCAAAACGTTTTACATGCAGAAGGTTATAGAAAGTATGAAAAGTTTTACATTACTACAATACAAATTGACCGTTAATATCACAGCTTATTAAATCGAAATATAAACTAATCAACCACAGAATAAATTCCTACCTTTAAATTCTCATAAAAAAGTAAATAACGTAATAAAATATATTAAAAATAAAGGAAAATTTTAAAAATCGCCTCCTCATGAATCATTGCACAACGCTGAGAACGCATTAAATTAAGTATAGTAGCTACTCACTTGCAATACGTAGGCCTATTAGACTTCTTTTTAATGTAAGGTATGAGTAAGAAGTTGTCTTTAAAAAATACTATCATTTGTTTTAATTATGTTAAGAGTTTCCGCGCTCTTTGTCAAAGTAATGATAAGTACTGCAAAATACATTCTTCTTCTGAATATGACGGTATTATTAAGATGGGCTCAGATATCACCATGTCGGACAGTGGAAACAGTTTAACTACACCAAATGAAGTTACTAATTTCAAGTTTGATACATGACTTCCATATTCTAAGATTTATATTTAAAATCATTTTCGAAATGAAATATTACCATAGAAACTACTTCTTTCTACTTACTGCTTCAGCCTTAACCACAGTACTGTGGTCACTAACGTATGCCACCTCACGTTATCGCACTCGATTTTCACTGATGATGGAAGTCGATGGCATTGCCGAAATGTCTGGTTTTGTAGAAAACATTGGACTACGGCCAAATATCCCGGGAAGGAATTTTAACAAAAACTACTTCTTTGTTGCCGATAACGTTGTACACATATATATCAGTGGCGAAGTTACATGGAGGCAATTGAGGCAATGCCTACCCTAAAAAATTCTGTAGAATAAAAATTATAAATACGTATGAACTACATAACGTAAAGATTATACATTGTTACTGCGACTGTCAAATTTATTAAACCGAAACGTGCTTTATTGAGCGACCGCTAGATGGTGACAGGTGAGATTCGGCATAGTTCGTTTAAAGCGAATGAGGCAACCTGAACTTGCCTCAGCGTTTTTTGTATACATCGTATGTAAGCAATGTAGTGGTGTGATAGGGAAGTGTAGGGGGGGGATTGTCCCGCGCTGTACACATAGAGCGTTGAGGCATGCCTCACTTCTGTGGTCCAAACAGTTAAGTTAAAGCGCCTGTGTTGTTTCTAAGTGTTTATTTTATGCGGTTATTAAAAGTGTCACTGTTATTCCGCTGAACTAACAGATGATCAAGATTGTTATTTGAATTATTTGTAACATTAAACATATATATAGAAACTAATCAAGTTTAAAAATTTGAAGTTCAATCAGTTGTATTATTGTGTATGACTAATACAAGGATTGTTCAATAGACACACGTATAGAGCTGTAAAGCATTTTTTATTCAACGATTTTAAAAGAAGTCTCCAATAACATTAAGACATGAGTTCCACTGTTGCGCTAACCTGTAGATTCACTGCTAGTAAAATTCTTACGGCTGTTTGTGGAACCATTCGGTTACAGCAAACTCTACCTCAGCGTCCGATTTGACCCACCGTCCTTTTACTGATTCCTTAAAAAAAATTTAAGATATGATTTTTGCCTACCCATTCATTAAGTACTAGCTTCGCCAGTAAGCAAATTGATGTCATTTTTTCGGCTTGCACGCGTTATGTTGGTGTGGGTTTCGGCACTTTCCATTTAAAAAGCGTGCAAACGTAAGAAAATAAACATGAGTGAGGCCAGAAATAACGTGAATTGTGTGTGTGTGTGTGTGTGTGTGTGTGTGTGTGTGTGTGTGTGTGTGTGTGTGTGTGTGTGTGTGTGTCTTACCTACCTTTTTATTGCCGTATTAAATGAAAAATATTACATTACATTAAAATGAAAAAAATTTAATTTTATTGCCTGGCAACAAAATTATTTTATTTTTAACAATTACCATTGTTTCAAAAAGTTTAAATAAATTTTCAAGTACTTTACTCTTGTTAAAACGTAAAAGGTTGCAGGTAAACTACCCCTTCCCGTTAACCGATCTTCACCAAAATCGAAAGTCCTTGAGACCTCTATAACTTAGGGACGTATGCAAAAAATTATTTGATTCTGTTTGAATTTGCGGCAGTTATCGTTTGCCATATAAAATACGCTTGATAAAAAACGTTGCAGGTAAACTACCCTTTCCCCTTAACCGATCTTCACCAAAAACAATAGATCTTGAGTACTCTACAAATCAGGGCAGTATGCAGAAAATTATTTGATTCTGTTTGAATTTGCGGCTGTTATCGTTTGCCAGAGAAAATACCCTTGTCAAAAAAACGTTGTAGGTAAACTACCCCTTTCCCTTAACCGATCTTTACTAAAAACAATAGGTCTTGAGGACTCTACAACTTAGGGCTGTATGCAAATAATCTTTTGATTCTGTTTGAATTTGCGGCTGTTATCGTTTGCCACAGGAAATACCCTTGTTAAAACATAAAACGTTACAGGTAAACTACCCCTTTACCTTAACCGATCTTCACCAAAAACAATAGGTCTTGAGAACTCAACAATTCAGGGCTGTATGCGAAACATTATTTGATTCTGTTTGAATTTGCGGCTGTTATCGTTTGCCAAAAAAAAAATTTCCCTTGATAAAAAAAAACCGTTGCAGGTAAACTACCCCTTTCCCTCAACCGATCTTCACCAATAACAACAGGTCGTGAGTACTCTACAAATCAGGGCTGTATGCAAAAAATTATTTGATTCTGTTTGAATTTGCGGCAGTTATCGTTTGCCATAGAAAAAAAATCTACAGACACACACACACACACTTTTCGAAAAATGAATTTTTCATGTTTTGAGTGTGTACAATCAGAATCTGCAATAATCTCGAACACGATTTTTTTTGCCATCACCATACTTCCATTCCTTAAGGAATATGGAAGTAAAATATCGGTATGGAGAACCATACATGACTTCCATATTCTAAGATTTATATTTAAAATCATTTTCAGCCAAACAGCCAGGCTGTGTCTTACCTGCCTTTTTATTGCTGTATTAAATGAAAAATATTATATTACATTAAAATGAAAAAATTATAATTTTATTGCCTGGCAACAAAATTATTTTATTTTTAACAATTACCATTGTTTCAAAAAATTTAAATAAATTTTCAAGTACTTTACTCTTGTTAAAACGTAAAAGGTTGCCGGTAAACTACCCCTTCCCCTGAACCGATCTTCACCAAAATCGAAAGTCATTGAGACCTCTACAATTTAGGGCTGTATGCAAATAATCTTTTGATTCTGTTTGAATTTGCGGCTGTTATCGTTTGCCATAGGAAATACCCTTGTTAAAACATAAAACGTTACTGGTAAACTACCCCTTTCCCTTAACCGATCTTCACCAAAATCAACAGATCTTGAGAACTCTAGAATTCAGGGCTGTATGCGAAACATTATTGGATTCTGTTTGAATTTGCGGCTGTTATCGTTTGCCAAACAAACAAAATTACCCTTGCTAAAAAAAAACCGTTGCAGGTAAACTACCCCTTTCCCTCAACCGATCTTCACCAAAAACAAGAGGTCGCGAGTACTCTAGAAATGAGGGCTGTATGCAAAACATTATTTGATTCTGTTTGAATTTCCGGCAGTTATCGTTTGCCATAGAAAAATATCGGTATGGAGAACCATACATGACTTCCATATTCTAAGACTTATAATCTGAAATATGCTTGCCTGCCAAGCACGATATATTTTGTAATATATACATAATTTACATTAAAATGAAAAAACTATAATTTTATTGCCTGGCAACAAAATTATTTTATTTTTAACAATTACCATTGTTTGAAAAAGTTTAAATGAATTTTCAAGTACTTTACTCTTGTTAAAACGTAAAATGTTGCTGGTAAACTACCCCTTCCCATTAACCGATCTTCACCAAAATCTAATGGCCTTGAGTCCTCTACAATTCACTTACGTTTGCAAAAAATTATTTGATTCTGTTTGAATTTGCGGCAGTTATCGTTTGCCATAGAAAATACGCTTTATAACAAACTTTGCCGGTAAACTACCCCTTCCCCTCAACCGATCTTCACCAAAAACAACAGGTCTTGAGTACTCTACAAACCAGGGCTGTATGCAGAAAATTATTTGATTATGTTTGAATTTGCGGCTGTTATCGTTTGTCATAGAAAATAACCTTGTTAAAAAAACGTTGTAGGTAAACTACCCCTTTCCCTTAACCGATCTTAACCAAAAACAGTACGTCTTGAGTACTCTACAAACCAGGGCTGTATGCCTGTATGCAGAAAATTATTTGATTATGTTTGAATTTGCGGCTGTTATCGTTTGCCATAGAAAATAACCTTGTTAAAAAAACGTTGTAGGTAAACTACCCCTTTCCCTTAACCGATCTTAACCAAAAACAATAAGTCTTGGGAACACTACAATTTAGGGCTGTATGCAAATAATCTTTTGATTCTGTTTGAATTTGCGGCTGTTATCGTTTGCCATAGGAAATACCCTAGTTAAAACATAAAACGTTACAGGTAAACTACCCCTTTCCCTTAACCGATCGTCACCAAAAACAATAGGTCTTGAGAAATCTACAATTCAGGGCTGTATGCAAAATATTATTTGATTCTGTTTGAATTTGCGGCTTTTATCGTTTGGCAAAAAAAAAATTCCCTTGATAAAAAAAAACCGTTGCCGGTAAACTACCCCTTTCCCTCAACCGATCTTCACCAAAAACAACAGGTCGTGAGTACTCTACAAATCAGGGTTGTATGCAAAAATTTATTTGATTCTGTTTGAATTTGCGGCAGTTATCGTTTGCCATAGAAAAAAAATACCCTTGTTAAAAAAACGTTGCTCGTAAACTACCTCTTTCCCTCAACCGATCTTCACCAAAAACAATAGGTCTTGAGAACTCTACAATTTAGGGCTGTATGCAAATAATCTTTTGATTCTGTTTGAATTTGCGGCTGTTATCGTTTGCCATAAGAAATACCCTTGTTAAAACATAAAACGTTACAGGTAAACTACCCCTTTCCCTTAACCGATCTTCACCAAAATCGAAAAATCTTGAGAACTCTACAATTTAGGGCTGTATGCGAAACATTATTTGATTCTGTTTGAATTTGCGGCTGTTATCGTTTGCCAAACAAACAAAATTACCCTTGCTAAAAAAACCGTTGCAGGTAAACTACCCCTTTCCCTCAACCGATCTTCACCAAAAACAATAGGTCGCGAGTACTCTGCAAATCAGAGCTATATGCAAAAAATTATTTGATTCTGTTTGAATTTGCGGCAGTTATCGTTTGCCATAAAAAAAAATCTACAGACACACAGACAGACAGACAGTCAGACAGACAGACAGACAGACAGACAGACACACAGACACTTTTCGGAAAACGACTTTTTTTCATGTTTTGAGTGTAGTAGAATCAGAATCTGCAATAATCTCGAACACGATTTTTTTTGCCATCACCATACTTCCATTCCTTAAGGAATATGGAAGTAAAAAATATACAGACACACAGACACACAGACAGACAGACAGACAGACAGACACACACACAGACACTTTTCGGAAAAAGACTTTTTTTCATGTTTTGAGTGTAGTAGAATCAGAATCTGCAATAATCTCGAACACGATTTTTTTTGCCATCACCATACTTCCATTCCTTAAGGAATATGGAAGTAAAACAGCATCATATACACTACCAAAACCAAAGTATCCAGTTAAACAAATATATGTTTTTGCAATCTGTTCCAAATCAAATGGTTCAGCGATACTTTGCTATTTTGCCTTCTACAAAAGAGAGTCTGTTTAACAAATTCGAGTAACTCAGATCAGGAAATATTGGCTTCATAAAATAAATTATAGATATTGGTAGTGAAATTGTATTCAAATTCCCGTTCCAATGGTAAAAACTGCTTTTCTCTGGAATTTGTTACATGAAAGTTACAGATTTTTTAAAAAATTGTAATTTTATACTTTTGATAGAAATTCAACTACGACCTCAATTTTTTTAGAAATCTAAAATTATTATTAATCGTAGTCACATAAATTTGGTTTGTAATTACTCTGAAAATATTGAAGATTTTTTTAAGACAAAAGAACCGAAAACTTATTTTGTTGGTTGATTATGTGTTACAAGTGGCCCTAAGTTACCGTTGCTCAGCACACATAAAATGTCACCTTGTTACAATTCCACACCAACACAATTACACTGGTACTTCAGGTCACAATAACAATCACTCCGAACGGCACTGTTAGAAACTAATATTTACTGATGAGGACTGCTTACTTATATTCTGCTGAGATTCTATAATAACTTACCAATTTCCGGCCAACTAGGCGAGAAGTGTTGCGTAGTCACTAGCGCTCTTCAATTTGCTATAAACTGTCTCAATGTCCGACCTTGAATAATCTGCAACGCACGTCTCCAACAACCTCAACCGTTGCAAAATCAACGCTTGTAAATTGTTACGCAGTTATCTTTGTTTCAGAGTAGAACTGCCCCTTCTTAAGCGTGTTCATCCCGAACTGGCAAACCATATATACCATATATAATATGGTATATTTATATATACACACACACACACACACACACACCATACATACACACCATAATACACCATAATATATATAATATATTACCATATATATATATATACACACCATATTACTATATATATACACCATATATAAAGTATACAGTTATACTTTGCCAAGGGGTATTGGTGGACGACCTTGGATTTCCGCTGTCCTTCTTGTTTTATCCGACATTAGACATCGTTGATCCTCTTTTCACAGTCTAAGGGTTTTTCCAGTTACCTTCAAGTTCTGATAACATTCACAGTGTAGGTTACTACAGGTTGACACGTACACTACAGGTACTTCTGGACACACATTAGTTATCAACAGAGTTTTATTTCCAGCCGACATGTTGAATATCAACCTGATTCAACCTGATGATAAGCAAAAATTAGGATACACGTAATATTTAGATTTAATAAGAATAAATTTATTCGTATTTATAATAGGGAATTTTGCCACACAGCAGGATTTTCTTATAATTAAATGCCTCTTTCACTATAGCAAGTCTTGCTCTAATTTCACTTAAGAGTCTCTTTAAGAAGAGACTGCTTGTTTACAGCTGCCATGGAAAGTGTCATAGAGAGAGAAAAAAGAAGAGGGCGTAGAAGAATGAAGTTAATATATTGCATTAAATTCAGAGGGTGTTACGAAGAAACGAAAAGACTGGAATGCGATAGGACAGCTTGGAGAGCTTTTACCATTTGAAGAATTGCCTTAGGGCAGAACACCGAATAATAATAATAATAATAATAGGGATGTGAAAGTGAGTTTTGTTAGGGGTAAGTAAGACCAAAAGACGCACCAGAGACGTCACTTTTGCAAAGTATGAAAATTGAACTCTTTTTTATAGGAGACGAACTCATTTTTTTATATGGGTATGCCACTGCAACTTGGAATTCTAAGTGCCATGGAACGAAATACCAACGTAATGGAGGAAATTGTGGCAACATATTGTTGCGCCAGCCAAGCGGATCGTCGTCTGTAAACATAAAAAATAAAATAATTCAACGTTGAAGAATTTTTTATTTTATAAACCTTCAATAAACAAAAACAGTTTTCATGTGTTTTAGTCTATTACGGTGAAGATGGTGATGATGATGTTGGTGGTGGTGGTGATGATGATGATGATGATGATGATGATGATGATGTGTCAAATCATATCTCACCAACTCGTATTACCTTTTGTAATTATAGAACGCCGTCTTACTCAGTTACAGTTTAGATACACTCACGTAGGCATACGAATCCTATATGTAAAGCGACAATCGTATTCCCTCAATAGTGCAGTCCCACTAGAGATATACTGACTGCTACAAGAGCAATGTCAACATTTTCATTGCTGTCCCAAGAGCGTAGTAAAACTGAGTGAGCGTTTGTGACGCCACTAGCGTTGTACGCTACGGAGCCACCCTAACTGTGTACGCTGTGTAACAATATACGCTATGTCCTAAGTTGCCTTCTTCTGGGAATTTGCTTCACTGAATACTTTTACCTGTTTTTAAATTATTTGCTTAATACATGTTGTGTACATTTGCATGTACAATAAAACGCCCAGCTGAATCAAGTTTCAAAAAAGCAGATGCGTTATCATTATTCAATTAAGTATTTCATATATAAACTGGTTTATATGTGCACTAAATTTGTATTTTAACTTACTTTTTGGAGTATTGTAAACACAGATAATAAATTTATACAATAAAGGTACTATTAAAAACTCTTGAGAGAGCTATGGATGTGTAATTTTAAATAGAAACAAGTTAATCTGTGCACACTCATTGATTGCAAACAGCCACTTGAATTTTCCGTTTTTCTGAACAACACAATGCCGTGACTAGTTTAAGCAGTTCTTACAGTATAGAGTCGGCAGCCATCAACTCGAGTTTCCGTCATGCAAACATTCTGTGTTACATTTGCTGAAACTGATGTTTACAACAACATGACGAGTCATTTGTTCCTTCCTAGGTTTCCTACTGTATTATGCAATACAACTGCCGGACTATACCGAGTTAGATTGTAATTTATTGCAATATTTTAACTAATTACTTTTATTGTACTAATTAAATTGCTTTAAACCTGAAAAATGAAGAAATTAAAACGACGACTTTTGTAGTAGAATTTGTGTGGGTAGTAGCTAATGTGAGAATTCACCATCCTCCATTATTTGGAGTTATGATTTATAGGTTTATTAAAAACGACATCTCAAACCTCGAAGAGAAGTAGAATGTGACAGTCAAGTAATCGCAGTATTTTCGCCTGTAGAAAGGATATTCTTTGTAAAATACGTATGATATAAAAACAAATAAGGCACAATTTACAAGAGTACAACAAGACCTGTGTAGAAATATGTTGCCGCCGCTAGACACGAAACGTCTGAAGTCGTCTGTAAAGGAGTTTGCGTTGTTGCATGAAAGCCATACCATATTATTCGGAAAGGGACTATATCCTGTTATTACCTCGGCGGCACGTCGCTGGGCGCACAAAGAGGCCATCGAAATCCTTAAGCACGGCGGCAGAATCATGTATGAACTAGACCAATCGATAGTGCTGAGTAAATTACGGTTCACCGTCCTTAAGCATATTAAGGTAACTGAAACTGTCAGGAAAGAGATAGTCTCGCAACAGGTCAAGGTATCAACAAATGAGATGCGAGTACTACAGGGTCCGGCATAAAGACCTCCCCTATTGAAATAGGTAATTACAAACAAACAGAGAAAGATACAGAAAAAATATTTTTATTTATGAATAACATACACTATGCCATTTTACATTAATATTTTTTAAAAATTATGTCCATTAAATGCCGGCCTTCATTATTGACACACTTACGAAGCCGTTCCCGAAAGTTTTCCATAGCTCTTCGTGTCATTTCTGGCGGAATGTTAGCAATTTCCTGGGTGCTTACCTCCTTAATAGCTTCCATGGTCCCAGGGCGATGTTTTACACTTGTGCCTTTAAATATCCCCAAAGGAAATAATCACAAGGCGTCAAATCTGGCGACCTTGGGGGCCAGGCAATGTCACCTAGCAAGGAGAGCAGACGCCCAGGAAACAATTCTCTCAGAATTTCTCGAGAACGCCGAGCAGTGTGGGCTGTACCTCCGTCTTGTTGGAACCAGACTTCTCCTTCATGGTCCTCAATGAATTGGTTAAACTTGGGCCGGAGGAATGTTTCTAACATGTGACAGTAGTGATTGGAATTAACCGTTACTGCCTGCCCATCTTCTTTAAAAAAGTACGGACCCCACACACCAAATTCGGCAACGCCACACCAAACAGTAATATGAGGGCTGTGAAGTGGTCGCTGGTGAAGTTCTCGAGGGTTACCTTCAGCCCAGTACCAAAAATTTTGCTTATTTACAGTGCCTGCCAAGTGAATGTGAGCCTCGTCGAAAAAATCACAACAGCTGTTGGGGGAATGTTCTGAAGAATGTCTTCACACAAAGCTCTGCGAGTTTCAAAATTTCTTATGCTTAGTTCTTGTGTAACCAGCATTTTGTAGGGATGCATGTTGACATTGCTGTGCAGGATTCTTTTTACACTCCAATCAGACAGGCCCAGGGAACCTGCGTGTTTCACTGCTGAACACTTTGGAGATTGCAGGACGGAAGTTCTCACACGTGGCACATTGTCCGACGTTGTTACGGTCCAAGGTTGGCCAGGAAATTTTCTTTTTAATGGTGAACCTGTTGCTCTAAAGTTCGGATACCCAAACATGAATTGATTTTCTATCCGGAACAGACTCACATCGGCCAAGTGCGAACCGAATACGAAATGCACGCTGTATAGTAATCACAGAACCACCATTACGAATAAATTCCTCCACAACAAAAGCGCGATGCTCACCAAGCCAAGCCATTGCGCTCACTGAAAACGACACGTACACCTCTATCGATCGATACCCCCTCCAGAGCCGTACCCCCACCACCGCTCGTCCAGTGGCCTCTCCAAATGGGAGAGGTCTTTATGCCGGATCCTGTAGTTAAACGTTTATAAATAGAAGTACATAATAGTCTAATGCGGCCAATTATGTTTCTGTTCATAGTCCACTGAAGACGGTTATCACAAGTATACGCGAAACATTGTCTTTGAACCATAGCCCATCAACCCGGCGGTTGATAATTCTATTAAGTTTATATAATTTTGGAATCTAATTTTGTCGACATCGACCCATACTTCAATTAAAAAAAATTACATTCGCATTCATTATCTGTCTCGCCTAGAATAATGTGGATAATTATTAGCTTTGTCCTGTTACAACACAAACATTTTCAAGAAATACATTGTGTACAATGTACGTCGTATGTTCTAAGTTCTTATTGTTGTATACTAGTCACAAAAATAATTACCATATTTCAATTGTTTAGAAGTAAAGCAGAAAACGATAAGAATATAAATTAAAGAATAATTTATGAACAAATTTTACGAAATTTATATCCGTTTTTACTTCCATGTTCCTTAAGGAAATGGAAGTATGGTGATGGCAAAAAAAATCGTGTTCGAGATTATTGCAGATTCTGATTGTACACACTCAAAACATGAAAAATTCATTTTTCGAAAAGTGTGTGTGTGTGTGTCTGTAGATTTTTTTTGGCAAACGATAACAGCCGCAAATACAAACGGAATCAAATAATAATTATTTGCATACAGCCCTTATTTGTAGAGTACTCAAGACCTATTGTTTTTGGTGACGATCGTTTAAGTGAAAGGAGTAGTTTACCTGCAACGTTTTTTTATCAACGGTAATTTTTTTCCTATGGCAAACGATAACAACCGCAAATTCAAACAGAATAAAATAATGTTTCGCATACAGCCCTGAATTATAGAGTTCTCAAGACCTATTATTTTTGGTGAAGATCGGTTAAGGGAAGGGGTAGTTTACCAGCAACGTTTTATGTTTTATCAAGGGTATTTATATGGCAAAGGATAACAGCCGCCAATTCAAACAGAATCAAATAATTATTTGCATACAGCACTGATTTGTAGATAACTATTGTAGACCTATTGTTTTTGGTGAAGATCTGTCTAGGGAAAGGGGTAGTTTACCAGCAACGTTTTTTTTGTCAAGGGTAATTTTTGCCTATGGCAAACGATAACAGCCGTAAATTCAAACAGAATCAAATAATGTTTTGCATACACCGTGAATTATACAGCTCTCAAGACCTATTGTTTTTGGTGAAGATCTGTCAAGGGAAAGGAGTAGTTTGCCAGCAACGTTTTATGTTTTAAAAGGGTAATGTTTTCTATGACGAACGATAACTGCCGTAAATTCAAACAGAATCAACTCCTTTTTGCAAACCTATTGAATTACACAGAACTCAAGGTCTGTTGATTTTGTTGAAGATCGGTATTGGAAAGGGGTAGTTTACCGGCAACGTTTTGTGTTTTAACAAGGGTAAATTTTTCTATGACGAACGATAACTGCCGTAAATGCAAAGAGAATCAAATAACTTTTTTCTTACAGCCCTGAATTGTAGAGTTCTCAAGACGTGTTGTTTTTGGTGAAGATCGGTAAAGGGAAAGGGATAGTTTACCAGCAACATTTTATGTTTAAACAACGATAAATTTTTCTATGACGAACAATAACTGCCGCACATTCAAACGAAATCAAATATTGCTTTGTACACGTTCCTTAATTATAAGAGACTGAAGGCCTGATGATTTCGGTGAAGATCGGTAAAGGGAAAGGGATAGATTACCTGCAACATTTTATGTTTTAACAAACGTAAATTTTTCTATGACGAACGATAACTGCCGCACATTCAAACAAAATCAAATATTGCTTTGTACACATTCATTAATTATAAGAGCCTGAAGGCCTGATGACTTTGGTGAAGATCGGTTAAAGGAAAAGGGTAGTTTACCAGCAACATTATATGTTTTAACAAGGGTAATATTTTTCTATGGCAAACGATAACAACCGCAACTTCAAACAGAATCATATAATGTTTTGCACACAGCCCTGAATTTTAGAGTTCTCAAGACCTGTTGGTGTTGGTGAAGATCGGTTAAGGGAAAGGGGTAGTTTATTTGAAACATTTTGTGTTTTAACAAGGGAAAATTTTCTTGTGACGAACGATAACTGCCGTAAATTCTAACAGAATCAAATACGTTTTTGCATACCTTTTTGAATTATAGAGTATTCAAGGTCTGTTGACTTTGTTGAAGATCGGTTAGGGGAAAGGGGTAGTTTACGATAAACGTTATATGTTTTAACAAGGCTAATTTTTTATGACGAACGATAACTGTCGTAAATTCAAAGAGAATCTAATTCTTTTTTGCATGCAGTCCTAAATTGTAAAGTAGTGAATGTCTGTTGATTCTGGTGAAGATCGGTAAAGGGTTAACTGCCACTTTCCATGTTTTAACAAGAGTAATTGTTTCTATGACGAACGATAACTGCCGCACATTCAAACAGAATCAAATAATGTTTTGTATGCATCCCTGAATTGTAGATGACTCAAAACGTTTCATTTTGGTGAAGATCAGGTAAGAGAAAGGTGTAGTTTACCAGGAATGGTTTATGTGATAACAAGGGTAATTTTTATATGACAAACGATAACTGCCGTAAATTCAAACAGAATCAAATAACGTTTTGCATACTTCCCTACGTTGTAGAGGTCTCAAAGCCTGTTGATTTTGGTGAAGATCTGTTAGGGGAAAAGGGTAGTTTACCTGCAACATTTTTTGTTGTAACAAGAGTAAAGTACGTAATTTTGATAAAAAAAGTACGGTATCCTGATAATAATATCTTAATAATCCACTGTAGAAACGTAGATGAAATATCTATAAATGAAGAGGCTAGTTGAACGGGTGGGGGTAATTTTCTATAAATGAGAAATTATAGTTGAAGGGAGAGGGGATAATTTTTTATATATGTACTACGTTATCACCAACAAAGAAGTAGTGTATTGTTAAAATTCCTTCCCGTCCTGGTTGGCCGTAGACGAATGTTTTCGGCAAACCCAGACGTTTCTACAGTGCCATCGACTTCCATCATCGGTGAAAATCGAGTGCGATAACGTGAGGTGGTATACGTTAGTCACCACAGTACTGTGGTAAAGGCTGACGCATTAAGTAGTAAGAAGTAGTTTCTATGGAAATATTTCATTTCGAAAATGATTTTAAATGTAAATCTTAGAACATAGAAGTTATGTATATTTTAAATACTGGAGGAGAGGAAAATTTTATATACTGTTTCAGATAAGAAAGATGGGGCAACACATTCTTGGGTACAAAACAGTACCAAAAATAAATATAACACCACGTGTGACAATATCTTTAGTAAATATGCCTCAGTTGTTTTGTCTTTAGTAGTGTCTTTACACTATTGTGGGGACTATAATTTATGTGGTAAATTTATCATCATTTGTTGCGTCCGTAATCGACGTCGCGAACTGCGGTTTAAAAAGCAAAATATGAAAGCTTAACCCATCATTTCATAAAGTGACAGGTGTTGGCAGGCTTTTACTGAAATTACACTTTGAGCAAGGCTACCAACAATGTATACTAAAAAGCGAGATCAAACATGACAAATAACGGAGTATTTGTAAATATTTAACTGTTGAGTTACATTCTTTAATAGTACAAAATTACAAAAATTTACCTAACTGTCAGTGACATAGTCTTAACAAAGTAATATTCTTTTCAAAAATAATTTAAAATATCAAAAATTTTGAAGGGTGTTTTATGCCATAATTTTTCAGTTTATGTTTAGATGTATCTGTTTTCCATCGATAGAATATATATTCATTTGGCTACTTAAATACACAATTACTTATAGTCCATGCGTAAAAAATTTTAATTTAACAGAATCATCTTTAAATAAACAATAATATTCCAATATTATTTTTAGCTTTAAAATATTCTTATTAACTTTGTGTTGAAAAGAGTATACGTATTGTGAAGGCAAATATATTTTAATTTACTGTGTTTTACAAATATCGGCTACACGAGGGTAAATAGGAGAAAAGCAAGTGTCATAAAATGTTTCAAAACTAGAAAACCAAAGACTGAGTTATTTCTGGACTGTGGGAAATTAGCGCAACTGGATACCTTTAAATAAAATGGGAGCTGCATTATATAAGTTTGAAAATGCCCCAGTTATATAAAAAGCATGATTTCACGAGAAAAAAGGAGCATTTTCAAGACACAATCTTTTCTGACATTCAGAACTGTATCTGTGGGAACCTCAAAAAGGTTTAAATTTGTTGTGAATTCATAAAAATATTAAATTTTCTTAGAATAACTATAAAAAGCTACCTTAGGCTGTTTGAGATATAGTTTTGGAGAAGTGCCTTAGAATAATTTTGACAAAAAGAAGGACTAATGATAAAGTACTAAAGAGATTCAATGAAAGAATATTTCTGTTTAACACGACTGCGGGAAAGAGGAGCAGTATGATTTGTCACATACTACGCCAGTCAATGTGGTTTGCAACCCTGATTGAGCGAATGGTTGGCGTAGAGTGAGGCAAACCCCAGACAGGGATATATGGATGATGTGTGTACAGATATGTAAATAAGTGTATTGGTGTCATGTTTTAAGTAAAGTATATAATGTATTAGTTATGAATCTGGCAAGAGGTATATATAGCAAACAGTAATTACTAACGTACAATCAAAAATAGTTGTTAAGAATCACACATCTGTCTTTTAAGCAGACTTAAATAAAACACAACACATTTCAAAGTAACAGTTGAGAATTCGTAAAAATATTTTTAAATATGCAAAAATTCCTTTTATGTTTAAACAAGTTTAAGTGTATAAAACTTTACGTAAATTTTTATAACTTTAAACCTAGTAAAACGTTTAATAATAAGTAAGGGTAATAAGTACCTGGAAATTTATTTTACAAAAGTTTACAGTCTTTAATCTTAGCCGTTGTTAAGAGAACAAACAAGAACTCTGTGAGCGTGTTTATGGGAGAAGTGGAGTATGAAATAGAACAAAGTTCGATATGCAATTTTCATACACTTTTCATATACGATAAAGTATTTTTCATATACTTTACATTGGCCAAGTTTATCCACCGTAGAGAACAGTTGGATCTATGTTATTTATTTTGTATACACCCTCTTAAAATATTGCTGCTTAATAATAGAGTATTTATACTTGCCTACTTGAGAACAAAAGATATTTCCAGTAGTGGCTATCCTTTTTACTTATAAATAAAAAGATATTTTTGTATCCTCTAACGATTATTGAACTCAACACTAAAGAAAGTATATAAATTCAATAATGTACTTTTAAAACTATTAACTTGACAACAATTATATAAAATAACAATTTTTGTTTTATTGACAATCGTATAGGATCATTCAATTTTAACATGTGTCACAATAAGTTTGGAATTTGCTTTGTTGCATAAAATTCTTTTTAAGTGCTAAAAATGTCATCGTTAAGTACAAACTTTTTTGATTATTATTTGTTTGTATTTGGTTTTATCTAAATTTCATCTGACCATCCCTTTTTTACTTGCTATCTTTACACCAAAGTAAATTATTCTTCCTTGACTGTCGATATTCAATATGAATACAAATATGTATAGTAGAACTCCTGTTTTGCCAACACCCATCAAAAGGTTTTACTTTTATCTAGTTTAATGCCTCCCTGTTCGGTGTAATTTCTAGTCTGTGGTACAAACAATAAATGCAGAGTGTCAAAAAAGACAGTATTTAAGAAGCATTTGGTATAGCGCAAAACATTTAATGTGTTGGTAACAGTGTATCTTTTTTTTAACGTGGCACGCCGTTTTCAGCAATTTACAGTCAGCAAAATTAGAGTCTGTTTAATTTTTGATTATTTGTAAACACAAACTTGCCACTTTTTATAAGCTTTACATCAATTTCTTTCTTTATTGTTTTGCATTTTCAACAACTATTGTAAACAATTGGTTAAAAGTTAATTATGTACCTATTGGCCTACACTTAAAGATTTTTTTTATTATTTACTTTAATGCATAGTAAAACCTCATAATTTTTTAAAACTTGCGTTTCTGGGTTAGTGTTGGTCAATCAAATTCGTGACAAGGCAGTTTGTTTAAAAATAACTGTCCAGAGGCACGATTTAAATTGGAATACCTCGGCCTGAATTTAATTTAAATCGGCGCCACCGCGATTTGTTTAAAAATTGTCAGCGCGCTGCGCTTGCTGGATCGTCGGTCAAGGTCGCTGTGGCAGCGGCGTCGAATATCGATATTACGTGCAGCGACGAAATTTAGTAATCTATATCAGCTGTTACCGTGACTTTGCAATTCGCTACCGTTGGCTGGGTACGGTGCTCGAGTCCTTCCGTCTCATTTTTCTATCCCATTCTTGCTGATGTGAAGAACTGGTCCGGCGGTGATCTATTTATCTTTCTCATGCATTTGTGAAGTGCTAAAGCGTCCCAGGTAATTACAATCTTATAATTATCTTATAATTATATAAGATAATTAATTATTATTCAATAAAGAAGGCATGTGTTTAATTAAATAGGGAATGTTATGTTTGTAACTTAATTGAGAGTTTGTTGAGCGTGGATGGGTGTTACTTCCGGCAGAGATGTGAGCACGTGCTGATAAAGTTTGACTATTCCAGAACTTAAAAGATTTAAATTGAATTAATAACCCACAAGGTAACTAGTACAGTAGAACATGAAGGTTAGACCAGACAAATCTTTGTAAACTTAATTTGATGTAGACATTTTGAATACTTACATGCATTGATAGAAACTGTAATGGTAGATCCACAGCTGTATATTGAACCATATTATCGGCAACTAAAAGTCAAGTTGTGTAATTGGTGATCTGTGTGCGTGAGTGGTGAAAGTGATTGTGAGACGAGAGATATATCTGGGTTGATGAAGTTCTGATGGCATACTACAATTACCATTTATTATTAGGGTACACGACCACTAGCCGAGAGTGATGGATTCCGATGTGGAAAACTAGATCTTCTCCACTGGCAGAGCAACACACCTAAGCTTCATCGCCGTAGGGCCGACAGAGAAACGCATGATTTCAGATCAAATTCACATCCACCCAGCTCATGACGAATTCTTCAACACAGTTCAACAATCTAGCCTTGCGTACATCATCTACCTTCAGATCACAGGTGGGATCAAACTAATTACTTATTGAAACACAACTTAGAGACAGCAGTGGCCACCGTGATGTTAAAAAGAGACATTTTGTTAGACGAATTCGCCGCATGCGAATCAGTTATTCATGTTCCTTACTGTTAACTTTATAATTATTTAATTATATTGTATCAGTACTTAATCTAAATACCAAGTGAATACAATTATATTGTCGTCTAAAAGGCGGGTTCACACCTCAATAGTTATAACTTAATTAACCAAGGTCTTGCACAGGCAAGTCTGGCTCTGCCATTATGCAGTGGGTTGTAATCATGCTACTCTAGCAGATTCTGTTTAAATGCAGTTTACCATGGATAGGTAAATGTATCCTTAATGTAATTGTTAGAAAATATATGTGATGAATTGAGTAGTAATTCCAAATTGTTATTAAAATTTGTGTAGGCATTTTATACATATACTGTTAGAAATGATTGTATCAGCTGAGGACATGTACATGCAAGTCTTACCTTGTTCTTTATTTTAACGTTGTGTCTATATTGCACGAAGGGTCTATAACAATTTAATAATTTATTAACACATGCATTTAAGTATTTCTATATATATATATTTTGTTGATGTAACTAAATATTCAGAGCAACTAGTACTTATGAATTTTTATATATTTTGATGATGTAACTAAATATTAAGAGCAGCTAGTATTTATGATTTTTTATATAGCTTGGTGATCTATTGAAATAGCCAGAGCTACTGTCACTATGCTTTTTAATTGTATATCTCAATTAATTTAGCAGGTTGTTAACATGGCTTCATACATACATACTTATATATTTTGATGATGCTCTAAAGTGTTATAACTTAAAATCACACATGTAAAGGCTTGGTTATTGAACACTAATAAAAGTTGTTGACGTTGAAACCATCGTTTTAATTGCAAGTTCTGTCACCATGGGCCCCGCATATTTTATCTTCCGTCTAGACATATAGTCTAGTTTTAAAATTTAAGTGACGCCACTCAACAACAACAAAATTACAAAATTTTGGGGGACGTTACTATAAAAAACATCCTACCAAAAATCATCGGTGAAAATGACGTGAAAATTTTGAATGTTTTTCTTGACTCTACTTTAAACCCCCTCTAGATGAAGACACTTTTTACCAAGCACACATCGTCTCTATTTCAAATACTTTACAGCGTGATACAAGGTGTCCCTTATGGCTCTTATAGAATTTCTTGTAAAAATTTTTTACCTAATAGTTTCCAATGGAAAGAGACAAACTTCTGTACGGCTCAGTTGTGTGTGTGTGTGTGTGTGTGTGTGTTTCGTGTTGGAGTTAATTGCTACTCAGTAAAGTTGAGTAATAAGATGTAATAAAACAAAAGCTCTAAGAAGAGACAGAGGGAAGTGTAGTGGCGTGTTGCACGCGAAACAATACTGTCGTTGCAGAACCCAAGCGATTACACTCACGTAACAGACACTGTATAGCTGGTTTAGTACCAAGCTTTGCTACTGGTTGACCTGGAAAACTTATGTCGTCGTTCACCTCTGTTTGGAAATAACTGAATTTAGTCAAACACAAGTAACAATTGTTAAATCAGATTGGTAGACAATATTATGTACTGAGCGTAGACTTTATAGAAAATTTGATATCTGACGTTTGAAGATAATGATTGATATGATATTATTTATTAGTAATATCAAACTTTTAATTTATTAATGAAGAAATGTTTTATGGTTTACGTAATGAGGAATTTTTTCGACTTTTCATGCAAACAGTTTTTTTATTTTATATTAGCAGACAATAGCAGACAAAATTTGGCTAAACTTTCTGTAGCCTACAGAAAACAGAAATTTTAATAAACATTAATCATATTAAGCGTAAACTTTATAGATAATTTGATATTTGGTGTTTCAGGATAATGATTGATTTGATATATCGACTTTGAATTTATTAATGGAGAAATGGTTTACGTAATGACGTATTTTTTCTGACTATTGATGCAAATAAGTTTTCCAATAATAGCACACTATAGCAGACAAAGCCTGGCAAAACTTTATGCAGTCTACAGAAAACAGAGATTAAAAAAAAAAAATGTCATAACTCATTACGTTAATGTAATTGCAAAATTATAACGTTGGAGTGAATATGTCTGTTCTGCTTGATTAGCTGATGACAGTTACAGTGGTAGTTTTTCCGACTGTAGAGCTTTCAATCTCATACCTGCTTATTTATTAAATATTTACAAATTTAATTTAAATACGGTATTTATTTTATCTATTAAATGTACAGTACAGCATATGATTGTACTTTCGCGTTATTCCTCTGCTCGATAAAAAAAAATTTAATAAATTCATTTATTAAAATTTTTTTGTATCATTATACACATCATATTTTTATATTTAATATTATTTATTTCTATACTTATTCATATAAAAAACAAATAATAATGAATAGTAACCGTTTCAATTCACCCTTACTAGGAGGATTGAGCAAGTAATGTTTCCCCTCCCCATACAGGTGTTGTTGACCGGTTTAGCCGTAGCTCCGCCTTAAAAGTCGTTCCGCTTTAACCTGGTCCCACTGACCAAGTTATTTTATGTGTAGATCCTTCTAAACGAGACGCTTTCCCGAAAAATGGTAAATACTCTGCCCATTAACATATTATGCTATCCTTCACTTTGGAATTTTACATTCCTTTAGTCATAACATTCCTTACATTCCTTAACCTTTTCTTAACATTAACATTCCTTTTTAATTAATTCCTTATCTTGTTAATAATTAATAGTAATATTTACAAAATAATTATTTACATTCAATGCGGTGAGGGCGTTCAGTGCGGTTTGATTTACACCCTCCTTAGTTTAGACTACACAATAGTTCGTCGTATACAGGACGTATCTTGTTCCTGGCATGTAGTAGCTATTGCCGTCTAGTAGCCGTCGTGTAAAGTTATTTCCGGTTTGTATTCCTCCCTCGTTATTGTGCGTATTTACCGCGTGCGCGTTGGTGCGATGTGTACGGGTGGGGTATAATTAATATTAAAATTATCAGCATTTTGCGTAGTGTTTCGTATTGGTGGTTTATCATTACGGTTATTGTTATGGTGATAATTAGTGTGTGTTGGTTCACAGTGTTGAGTGTTCTTACCTTTACTGATGTTCTCCGACTGTGTCACAAGTATTAAAAATTCTTCTATAGCTTTAATTCCCTGCCTGTAAACTGCTAACTGAATATCCAGCTGGAAATGGTAAGATAACTTTGAAACAATTTCGTACTCTGACAATTTAGGTTTAAGGTGCTTTACGCGTTCTATTTTCGCAATTGTGCATTATTCTGTACTCTGGCGTCCGTGTGCGTTAAACTTTCCATACTCAAGCTGATCACGTACTTGCCGTTGAGTATGTACATTCCAATATCTGTTTTCAAATGCATCACGAAATTGCTGATATGTGGGAATTTTATCTCTAATAATAGAGCACCATTGACTGGCTGAGTCTTTAAGATGTCGCGTGACAAAGTCTATCTTCGCGTCGTCATTTATCACACTGCCCATCCTCTCCAATTCTTTCTCTATTTTAGCTAGGAATTCCATACTGTTCTCCCATTTACCACCTGCGAAAGTTATTCTGCTCCTCTCTTCCATTGGTGTAGGAAATATCATCATTTGATTCTGTCGTCTTCTTAGTTCAAGTCGTAGCTGGTTCATTTCACTTTGGGTCTCTTCCTTCATATAAAAACCTCTCCCGAACGGTCTTTCGCAGTCTCTTCAATTTTGTGTTCAATAACTACTGTACGCGCTTCTATTACTCTAATTTTACTGGTATTCGCTTGTGACATATTATTAACAGTTTGAATTTTATCATCCTGTTCTCGCGTTATAGTAGTTAACTTATCATTTAAATCATTATTTATTTTTTATGTACTTCTTTTATATCTCTTCTCCACTCGAGACGAAATTCTTTTTGTTTATTTTCAATCCTTACTGCTTGCTCATGTAAGACTTGCTTAAAATTATTTTCAAGGGTGTCAATACGTGAGTTGGTATCAACAATCTTTTCTGTTAACTCGTCTAAACTCTTCGTTATTTTTATGGTGTTTTGTTTAAAATTTTTAGATTGTTTTTCAAATTTATTATTAAAATTTTCAATTTCTTCTTTTATATATTTTTTAATATTTTTTCTGTTTCTTTCTCAAGTTCAGCATTTAGATTTTCTGCTTGTTTTGTACTTATTTCATTTACCCAGGCACACATCATAATTTGAAGTGCTTCCATATTCAAGCTTTTTTGTGCTGCCATAATGAATATGATGTATTTAAATATGTTTTTTAAAAATTATTATTATTGTACAACCGTTCGCTACTTTTATTGATTTATTTGTTGATTTTTATTAGTGGTTACTATTACTACCCTTGTTAAAATTACACCTGTTATCATAGAAAATCAATGGTATTGGTGGGCGCCAGTTGTGTCTTTAAACACAACAAAATAAACAACATACAAAAATATTTATAAATAAACATCAATTATTATACATAAAATCCTATGCACATTTTTAGCAATAGAGCATACATTTTTTATTAAATGTACGCGTGTCGTGCTTCACGTAATGGGCGACAATTGTTTATAACACAACACAAATTGTTTAATATAAATTGTCTATGGTTGTCCCACATTCAGAGCCATTATTTTATACAACAATACAAATATTGTTTAATATAAATTTATGTAATTTAATTTGTGAAGCCACACATTCTTGGCGACAATATTTATACAACAGCACACAGGATGCAAATTTATTTGTGTTTGAGGAGCCCCACGCATTTGGAGCGCCAATATTTATAACATAACACAGTTACAAATTTAAATGCAATTTAATTTGTGTAGTTCGACCATTTATATAACATTACTGGTAAAATGTACCCATTAATGGAGTTTGGGTGTAATGGTAATGAGAGTAGTCATTGATTTAATTGTAACGCGTTTTCATGATTTTATTTATAAAACATAAGCGTGTTTAAAAATCTCAACTATTCAAGTATTGCAGTATATTTAACATTAAATAAATCTTATATTCTACAGTAACACATTTATATTCTAAATACTTATTTGTAAATATTAAAACTCGACTGCTCAGTCTGACAGTGTGCTTTTCTGCAGTTTCATTTTTTATTGGATTTATTTTTTATAACTTTCAACTACGGTAATTTATGTATTCCATACTTAGTAATCATTGATTGCTTTAGAAACTTTAAAATAAAATTAAATTTAAAATTGACTATATTAATCGTTAACATCAAAGAAATTATTTTATTAAATTTAAATCAAATTCTCTGAACCTCTTTATCTATATATACATAAACTCTTATTTATGTTTAAATTTCAAAATGTCTCTTAAATGTCTTTAGTCTTTCATTTAAAATTTATAAATGGATTATCTGTCACCTCGATTTTGTAGCTCATATTCATGTCCTTCGTTGATCCGTATGTCCTCTTCTGATCGGAGTTCCCTGCACGTCTCCAGGTTCCACTCGTCGTCTTCCAGTTACTCGTCTATCATGGTACCATCTGGTTGATGTAAGATAGTGTGAGAGGTTGCTCTGTACCAGCTGCTGTCGTTCTAGCAGACGCCTCTATTGTTCAGCATAGCATTCCTCTGCATGATGTAACATAGTAGCTTGTCTTGACTGACGGACCTAATGCACATTCGTATTCGGTAACAGATTAAGAATTACTGTCTTGCACTTATGACGAACATAGTGTCCTTCCGCATCTACTGTTCGATTAACAAAAAAATTAGAATCTCGCATCGCCAACGGACAGAGCCTTCCGCCGCGACTGCACACTGATTGAGAAGAAAGACTGGTTTCTCTCGTGCCCTATTTATAATCGAGCATCGTACAACACCTGATGGGAGAGAATTCTGCATTTAAAATTGCTCGGTGGCGTCAGTTTTCCCACTCTCATCCAATTTCATATTTTCGCACATTTCTGCCAATAGCAAAGTCTAATTTGACTTACAGGGTGCTCTAACGATGGATAATTTAATTACACATGTCCAACATAATTACTATCGTAATAGAATAATCCTTGTAATTACTACGCACTTAAAATTGCACTGAATTCGCACTACGCGTCTTTTCACGCCGTTTTCTCACTACACATGGGTATTAATTTTATACATATTTTGGAGACTTTGAATTCTTTCTACCATCTATGGTTTTCTTATAATTAAATAAAAATTGTAATTTGACAATTATTCAGGGTGAGATTGCAAACTTTCATGCTCGAGCTGGCCTCACTCACACACATCACTTACTACTGTACACACTCTCAGCGACTATTGTGTGAGTGTTCAGGTCAGTTCAATGCAGTTTCTGTCTGTCTACATTCCGTATTTTTAACATAAACCCAGCTTTCAATCTCATACCAGCTTATTTATTAAATGTTTATAAATTAAATTTGTTTTATGTATTAAATGCACAGTACAGCATATGATTGTACTGTCGCAATATATATAAGCCAAACTCACTCACTCATCACGAAATCTCCATAACTATAAAGCCTACAAACTTTAAATTTGGTACGCACGTTCCTTTTGGCTTCTAGGTGCTCGCTAAGAAAGGGTTTTAAAATTTTAACGCCCAACCGCGAAACAACGCCAAAAACCGCTAAAAACTGTGACACTGATAATGCAGCTTTTCTTCAACTGTACGCTTCCTGGAACTCTAAAGTTTATTTTTTTAGATTCTTTTAGGCGTTGGGGAGTTACTAGAACAGTATATTTATATCTAAGCTATAACCACGACAAGACGCGAAAATAATCGCGAAACAGTTCACCCTGTCCCTCTATTTCTTGCAATGTGGCGTTGAGGGTTTATTTTGAGTTCTAGGTTAGGCACATATAAATATATTACAACGATACATATACATAAATGTAAGCGTGTCGGGCCTCACGTTCAAGGGCGACATTTTTATGCAACACTACAATTGTAAATATAAATTTATTTGTGTTTGCGGAGCCCCACGATCTTGGACGCCAATTTATGCAACAGATTTATTATATAATTTAAATTGTGGAGCCCCACGTCCAGGGCGACAAATTATATAACAATATAACTCTGTACGTAAGTTGTATAATTTATGTTGTATGTGTAAAAATTTACATGTAATTTAATTTGAATAGCCCCACAATCTTGGAGCGACAAATATGCAACAATACAACTTTGTAAATTTAATATAATTTAAATTTGTATTGCCCCATATTGGAAGCGACAACTTATATAACAATAGTACTATACATAACTACAATTTAATTTGGGTTTCAGGTGTATCTGTAATAAGAACTCGATGTAACGTGTAACGGTATTTCAAATCTATTTGGTACTAATAAAATTGTGCGCATGGCACTTTATTCGACTTAAAACATTCGTTATTACTTTGTTACTATGCCGTAAGGCTTACTCTATATACATCCTTACTGACTAAGTATTCTATTCTACTAATTATTTTATTAAAAAATATCATTTCCTGACTACTCAGTCAATTAGTGTGGTTCGAAATATCAATGTTTAAATATCTTTTTAGATATTGCAATGTAAACTCAAAAATATTAATAGTTACTGAATTTATCTTTCTTTTATAAGTAGGCCTACTGATTTATAAAAAAACTAATTTTTATTTAAATGCTTCTAATACCGATACCGAGGTCTTTTTAAAATCTGTCGATAAATATAAAAAAATAAATCCCGAGGTACATAGGAAAGGTGTTGAAAAATACAGAAATACTAATCCTTAAGTACATAGAGAAGCTGCAAAAAAGTATGCGTCTAACAACCACCACGTTAATCAGGCAGCTACAGGTAATTACAGTGAAAAGAGATTACAAATCAAATTATTGTTTTGGACTAATAAGTCTTTGTCTGGTTTTAAATATGAACCTTAGACTGATTACTCCAGGGACAAGGTTGTTGACCTCGGACCTCAGTTACACTGTACCTGGTGCCGTGCCCTGAAGTGGAAGGATGAGATTCCCGGAATGTGCTGCAGTAGCGGTAAAGTCCAGCTCCCTGCCCTTGAAGTTTACCCTGAACCCCTACACAACCTCCTTACCCACCAGCATCCAATGTCAGAGCACTTCCTTTCTGCTGCTCGGAAGTACAATGGATGCTTCTATATGACGTCTTTTGGAGACAGAGAGGTGAAGGAGGGCAACTTTATGCCAACAAGTGCAGCGGCAGGTCAACCACAAGATAGGGACCCTCATGGGGAAACCTCTGTAGCGGCCTTCATTTCCCCAGATATACTTTGTTGGTGATGATGACAATGAGAGGGATATCCGTTGTGGCATCTACCCTGGCGTTAAGCCAGAACTGGTTAGCCAACTGCAGAAGTTGCTGCATGAACTCAATAAGTATATTCTGGACTTTAAGGCTACTGTTGATTCTGTACCTAAGAGTCAGACGGACTTCCAAGTGATGATTAACGCCGATAGGACGCCTTGTGGAGAGCACCGAGGTTGTTTCAATACCCCCAAGACTAGAGAAGTGGAAGTTGTCATTCTCGGTCAGGATTTTGGGAAGAGGGACAACGTTCTCCACAGCAAACACAACAGATTGGTACGAATCAGTGATTCACACCGTGCTTATGACGCTCTCCAGTACCCTCTGATATTCTTCCGTGGAGAAGATAGTTATTACATCAATATATCTCAGCGCGACCCGAAGACTAAGGCTCTTCTCAAGTAGACCGTGTTTCCTGCTGACTTTTGGAGCTACGGGATATTGGAGCGTGATGGAAAGAATGCTACCTACTGCTGTTCCGCAACCTTCTCAATCAATTTCTGGTTGATATGTATGCAAAAATTGAGACTGAAAGACTAAATTGGATTCGTAACAACCAGGAAAAGCTGCGAAGTGAGGAGTATGTACTCCTCACTTCCTGAAGTACGCCATGACTAGAACTGACGGCCAGTTATCAGAGCTTGGCAAGATGGTTCTTGCCTCTTTCACTGGAGGACCCCCCTACATGCAAAGCGAACTCAAGATGCTATGGCGTATGTTCACCATTTTGGGTGGCCGGAACTGTAGTTTGCATTTATCTGCAATCCAAAATGGCCATAAATCGTAGAGCTTTTGCAACAAGGCCAAAAGTCTCACAACAAACATGACATAGTAGCGAGGGTATTCCACGTGAAAGTGAAGCATATAATAAAGCTCCGCAATAAAAGTTGCATCTTTGGCTCCACCAGGTATTACATGTACTCCGTGGAATACCAAAAACGGGGACTACCCCACGTTCGTATTCCCCTGTGGCTAGAAGAGAAGATGAGACCAGAGTCTATTGAGAAAATTATAAGCGCTGAAATACTTGATCCCGACCTAGACTCAGCCATCCATGAGATTGTCAAGACGACTATAATAAACGGCCCATGTAGAACCCTCAACAGGAACTCACCCTGTATGTTGGATGGAGCCTGCACCAAGTAATATCCCCAGCCACTTTTGAAGGAAACTCAAACCGGAGAGGATGGTTATCCTCAGTAACGCAGGCGGTCCCCGGCAGACGATGGGTTCACTGCCAACATCAGTGGAGTCGATCTTGACAATCGCTGGGCGGTGCGATACAACCCCATCCTGTATCGCACCGCCTCGGCCCATATTAATGTTGAGTACTGCAATTCTGTAAAATCTATAAAATACATCTCCATGTACGTTTACAAACCGTCTGACCAGGCAGCGTTCACCGTTGAAGTACTGGACGAGGTGACGAGGTACGAGACATGACGATACAACAGCAGTTCTGAGGCAGCCTGGCGCATTCTCTGCTTCCCTGTTTACGAAAGGTTTCCTACTGTTATGCACCTTGCAGTACATCTCGAAAACGGCCATAGAGTATATTTTACTGAGAAATATGTTGTTGAGAGGATCAATAACCCTCCGAAACAAAACTTTCGTCCTTTTTCGAGCTGTGGATAGACGATGCCTTAGCGAGGACCCTTTATATTGCAAAGTTCCGACTTATTACGTATGGAAAGGCAACAAGTTCTGCAGGAGGAAACAAGAGAAGCCTGTGCCATGTTATCCGGGGGTAAAGAAAGATCAGGTTTTGGGCAGAGTGTACACCGTCCATCCCGGTAATGCTGAGTGCTACTACCTACGCCTCCTTTTGCACAAAGTTCGTGGCCCTATGTCATTTACTGCCCTAAAACTGTGACAGGGGTAGTCCACCCGACATTCTAGGCGGCGTGCAGAGCACTTGGATTTTGGAGGACGATGTTCACTGGGACCGCACTCTGGAAGAAGCCTCCATCTCTGACTTTAATAACAAAATCCGTGAGCTGTTCGCCATCATGCTTGTTTTGTGCGAAGTAAGATATCCCATAAAATTGTGGGAGAAACACCGAGACAGTCTTGCGGAAGATGTTAGATGGAAAATGGAGAGAGAGCGCGGGGATGTCCAACTGGTCATTAAAACTGTTTACAACCAATGTCTCATCTTTCTTGAGGATATTGTCATTTCCATGTCGGGTATAACACTCCTACAGTTTGTACTTCCACCACCTTCACGAGGGAAAGAAGCCGTTGTCACCAACGGTGAATACCTGAGGAACTCTCTTATGATACCGTTCAGCTGTCCGAAACAGTTGCTGTGAGTGTTCCAAAATTAAATCAAGAACAGAGGAAAGCCAACGATGAAATCTCTTGGCAGTTGTTCTTTCTTGACTGTCTTGGTGGCACTAGCAAAACGTTCTTGATCAATCTGTTGCTAGCCACAATTAGGGGCAAAAGTAACACCATCGTTGACGTTGCTTACTCAGGTATTGCAGCTACCTTGATCGACGGAGCCAAGACGGCTCACTCTGCCTTGAAGTTACCTCTCAACCTGAATCATTCTGAGTCTGCACTTTGTAACATCTCAAGCAGAGTGACATGGCTCAGGTACTTCGAGAACCCAAAGTTATCGTGTAGGATGAGTGCATCATGGCCCACAAGGAAGGTATTTACGCTCTGAACAGGACGCTTCAGGACAGGACATTAGGGGCTGCAACCGTCTTATGCGTGGAGTTACGGTGCTTTTAGGTGATGACGTCAGACTGACTTTGTTTATTGTGCCACGGGGGACACTTGCAGATGAAGTCAAGGTCTGTCTCAAGTCATCCCTCTTATGGCTTAATGTCAAAGTCCTGTCCTTGAGAGTTAACATGCGTCTTCAATTCTAACGTGACTTGAGGGCAGAGGAGTTTTCTAACTTATTGCTTGATATTGGTGATTGCAAACTTATGGAAGAGGAGGAAAGAATATTTATTCCTGGTAACCTTTGGAATGTTGTGGGAGATCTGATCAGCTTGAGTGGCAGAATATACCCCAACATTCATCAGACTAGAGAGGATTGCACTTCATGGCTGAGGGTAAGAGTATTCTCACTCTAAAAAACGACTCAGTCAACAGAATCAAAAACTTTGTGTTGGAGAAACTGCCGTCTGAGCATATGAGGTCTGTGTACTCTGTGGTGGAGGTCGAGGATGCTGTATATTACCATATGGGGTTCTTGCATACTCTCGACCCAGCAAGAGTACCACCTCACGTCCTCTACGTTAAGGTTGGCGCTCCAATCATGCTGTTGCGCAATCTAAACCCTCCAAAATTGTGCAATGGCACCAGGCTTCAAGTGAAAACTTTGCAGAAACATGTAATCGAAACCATGATTTTCACAAGCGTCGGTAAGGGAAAACCCGTCTTCATACCCCGAATTTATCTGATCCCGTCTGACTACCACTTTCAATTCAAACGTCTGCAATTTCTCGTTAAGGTGTGCGCCGCCATGACCTTCAATAAGGCACAAGGGCAGAGTTGATAGTGGCTGGTGTGGATCTGAGGAGAGACTGTTTCTTCCACGGCCAGTTGTACGTGGCATGCTCTAGAGTCAGTTCACCTGACAGCCTGGTCATCCTCCAGCCAGAGACCAAAACCAGGAATGTTATTTACAGGGAGGTCCTGAGCACTTAATCTGAGGGAGCAACTGAAAGTATATGTTAAGTAAGTTATTAGACTGGCTACGTAGACCAAAAACTAGGGTGGTGGTGGGATAAAAGGTTTAAGCCCATCTATTTTATTGTTGTTAGACTTACAATAACGGAATGTCTTAACCTCTAACAGAAATTTAACTTATCCTCTCTAACTAAATGACACAGCGTCATTTCTAACAACTCATTAATTTTCAAGCTTTAGTAGCTGATTGATCATCTTCAAGCTTGATCATCTTCAAATTGATCTACCTTAAATAGCTTAAATAGTTTCTCTTAGGTTTAAAATACCGGTATTTAAGCTTCACAAATAACTTATTTCTATTTTCTGATTTTAAATTCTATTGTTTTCTGATAGTCGCCGTAGCGAAGCACGGTTTTCCAACTAGTACCCAATATGTCGATGTTTCCTTGCCCTAGAAAGTTATAATTCTATCACTATTATCACGCCTTCAAAATTAGAAAAATTTTAACTTTTGCATAGGAGAGTCCAAACCCACAATTCGCTCTATGAAGCGCAGCCGTGCATAAGTTTCTGATTGTCAAGTTAGTAACGTAATGTCGTTGCCGAAAAAATAAAAATAAAATGCACATATAAGGCTAAAACCAAATTGCAAGTATTCATAACTAAATAGTTATTTCAATTCTGATGACGCGTTAAAAAATCAAAAGAGCAAGGTGTCAAAATTATTATAAAATTGAAAATAATTGCCATCACATAAAGGCGTTTTTGACCATAATCTGTAATACGTTATTCCAAACATTTAGAAACATCCACGTGTCTTTCCTTTTCAACAATCTCGTCTATAATCCAGAATTCTGTTAATACACAAACCCCCTAAAAAAATATAATAACCAAAATACTGAATAAGCTTGGTCACCAACATAAGAATATCAGTAAATCAGAGAGATTTAATTAACAATAGCGAGAAGAGCCAGCTGGAAAAAAAATTGTTAAATTAAAATTCTTTTCATGCTTCGACAATTTTCAAACACATTTATTTGTTACTTTGTATATGCATTATGTAGATTGTAAACTTGCATATAACTTGAAAGATGCAGAATATCATTTATTGCTTTACGCTAATGTCACTGAATTTTAACATACCCTGACAAAGGGTTTCAATACTCTTCAGATCAATACACTATGATATTTCTACTATTCAAAATAGTAGTTTCTATTATATTACATTAGCTTGTAAACTACTGTTTATCTACAAACCATAATTTTATTACTAAAAACGATAAAATGATACTATAAAACAATGATAAAACCATATAATTTAGGTCTGTGACATTGAGAATGCATACATAAATGTGGTCCATGGGTGTACCAACTTGCTTTCACAGTATTTAAGCGTGTTTGAGGAGGTGGAAAGAATTGACTGTACTAACAACATACTTATATGTGATGTAAGAAAATCAGTAAGAGTCTACAGCACTAATACAGAGTTGATATTAATCAAATTCTCTGCGGTGTTACTACCTTATATCCGACACATTGTTTTGTTTCCTATAGGTTGCCCAAACGTTTTCGTAGAAATATGTAACTGGAACTTACCTCGTCTATCCATTAGTACCGTAAAACCTAATCTAAAACGCTTCAGACAGACAAATATTTCAATGGTTCATACACTAACGCCTGCCTTTGCTTCAAATATTACAATGTGTGTACAGCATTGAGTTTACTGATTTTAGAATGTTAAGACTGGCTCTATTTCCATAGCTGTGTAATAGCAATTAACCGCAAACATGGATTCGCATCAATCAACAGCATTATTCTAGATAAACCGTGTATTAACAGTAAAGTTTGCGGTCAGAACAGCATGTATCTATCCGCCTGTCAAGCACCTCGCTGTCGGAGTATATTTGATTCTCTTGACTTTGACTTGAATTATTGTAAGAGACTACCTTGTTGATTACAAATTGTTATTTGTGATTAATTAAACTTCGTAATTTGTGATTTCACTGATGGCTACATTTTGTTCCTACTGTATCATACGACAATTATTGAGACGTAAGAGTGGGTCAGAATTCCAATAGATCCTTTAACAATGGAAATATAGGACACTTTGTAGAAGAATAGTGTGTGTTGTAATTAATTTGTAAACATAGATATCATTAACATGATGGAAGCTTTCCATAACCTGCTGCGGCAGACACAGAAACATCAAAAGTTCGAACGACGACCAGAGGCAGAAGAAGCAGAAAGACGACAAAAAGAAAAACGAGGACAAGAAGGAGGAGAGACAGTAGAACTTCAAAAAGCACTGTTGCTCAAGTTGAAAGATTGACAAGACGAGAAACGTAATCAGGAAACAGAGGAACGTAAATGTAAAACAGGTGTACATCAAAGCGCTAATACCGGAGCTAAAGCAGATTCAAGATCATACCGCTGCAGAGTTGAGTCTATTACAAAGTGAGAATAATAAACAAATTACTAGAATGTCAACAAATATATCTGTCGTAGAAGTTTTGGCAAATAAATTATCTGAAGTACAAAAGACTGTAACAACTCTAAAAGAGTCACTTGTAAAAAGTAAAGTCGAGCAGTGAATCAAATACGGCTATGTGTTTTGAAACAAACGGGTAATGGGACAGTGCCAATAATGAAGACGGGAAAATACATACAAATGAAGACAACAGAGAGAGTCACTTTGCCTGCAGTTGGGGCAGTTCATGTCAATGCTCCAAAATTTGACAGGACTTACTGGGCGACGTAACTTCGGCAATTTAAAGCTACGGTTTGTGCAATTCACTGGACAGAGAAAGACAAGGCAGTTTCACTCGTTCTCGCTTTAAGCACCTGCTGCAAAACTACTACAGAAAGTGACAATTGACAGCCACAACATATATGCCGAGTTGATAAATGTTTTAGAATTACGGTATGGTGATAGATATGTACGAGATATGTACTGCACTCATTTGAGAGCAAGGCGACTTTATTCTGGGAAGAGTTTGAAGCGGACAGTCTAATTACACTGGCCTATCCTGAAGCAACACAAGATTTTCGAATAAGTTTTGCGGTGCAGAGCATTTACTGGTGGTGTCAGAGGTAATGAACTACACTAAGTTTTACCAATGACAAGGCACCAGAATAGTGAGAACGCCCTTGTAAATACGGTACAATTTGAGGCCGTCAAGTCAACGCCCGATTAGTCAAAGTGCGCGCTAAAAGACCACGACGACACAGGTGATGAAGAGGAAAAGAACAAGAAACAAATACCCAGTGACAAAGCGTCAGGGGTGACAAGGTAGACAGTGTCTCCCCAAAAAATTTATCCATGAAATAATTAATTTTTGTTTATGAAGAAAATTGTGTAAGTTACTAAGAAAGGATATAAATCTAACATAAGAAGTTAAATATCACGAGACATGACGTGAATATGAGCCATGGAACCTTGCAATTGTACGGTGAGTGTCAGGGTAGACGTTACTTGAAATGTCTTTTAAACAAGGCTGGATGTGAGGAGGACTTCGGTGGACAACAACGGAAACGGACTTGCGCGCGCAGTAGAAAAATGCGTCCCGTACATCACATCAGAAGACACGTCTCCCCCACACTAAAGAGCACAGAATTCTCGTCTGGCCACCTGTGTTTGTTTCATTGTGATCGCGTAAATTTGATTTTGTTGAGTTTACAAACTATTTTTTATTTTGAAAACAGTGTTATAGACTAAGAAGTGTGTAACCCTTTACGTACTAATTATTTAATAATACATTGTTCTAAGTGTCACTATTTTGAGTGCTTTAAACATACTGTTTACTTGGTTTAAATGAGCAAAATGAATACAGATAGTACCAGTTCTACCGCAGAAGTGTTTGATATAAACTCTGACTCACTAGAATTTTGGGTAAAATATGAAATCAGTACGTTACATTTAGAGTGAAAGGTATTGCTAAAGTTAAAAATATCTCGGGCGTCAAAATGTTCCATAAGGAAATGGAAGTATGGTGATGGCGAAAAAAATCGTGTTCGAGATAAGGGCTGATTCTGATTTCTACCCTCAAAACATGAAGAAAAGTCATTTTTCGAAAAGTGTCTGTGTGTAGAATTCTATGGCAAACAATAACAGCCGCAAATTCAATAAAAATCAAATAATTGTTTTCATACATCCTTGAATTGTAGAGGACTCAAGTTCTGCTGATTTTTGTAAAGATCGGTTTAGGGGAAGGGGTAGTTTACTTGCAACATTTTGTTTTAACGAGAGTAATTTTTTTATGACGAACGATAACTGCCATAAATTCAAATAGAATTAAACAAGTTTTTGAATATATGCCTGTGTTGTAGAGCACTCAAGGCGTATTGATTTTCGTGAAGATCGGTTACGGGGAAACGGCAGTTTACCAGCTATGTTTTATGTTTTAACAAGAGTAAAGTACTTAGTTTTGATAAATAAAATATCCTGAAAAGAAGATCATAATAATCCACTGTAGAAACGTAGATGAAATATCTATGAATTAAGAGGCTAGTTGAAGGGGGTGTGGGTAATGTTTCTATAAATGAAAATCATAGTTGATGGGGGAGGGGAAAATTTTTATTTATATGTCATGTGTACTAGGTTATCGACAACAAAGAAGTAGTTTGTTCTTAAAATGCCTGCCCAGTCTGTTTAGCGTGGTCCAATGTTTTCTACAAAACCAGACGTTTCGGCAGTATTATCGACTGACAGCATCAGTGAAAATCGAATGCGCTACCGTGATGTCGTATACGTTAGTGACCACAGTATGTGGTTAAGGCTGAAGAAAGAAGTAGTTTATGTGGAAATATTTCATTTCGAAAATGATTTTAAATATAAACCTTAGAACATGGAAGTCATGTATGGTTCTCCATAAAGAAATTTTAGATTTGTCGCAGTGAAACCCCCCTTTTATTTTATAAGTTTTTAAGTAATATTTTTTTGATTTTATTTTATTTAATTTTATTTTTTTTAAGGGGAGAGACATAATATATAAAACTAGGTAATGAACCTTGAGGAAGCATAAAGTGTGCAAAGACCCAAGCTACAATCACAGACATGTCCACTGGATCTTTTGTACAACATCGCATCAATACAGGGGATACAAACAACTATACGCCAACCTCCTCGAAGACCTCCATTAGCTAAGCATGGGGAAATGTCTCGGCTAGTACACGACACGTTAAAAGAAGGAATAATCGAGCCTTCGCCAAGAGTAGTGGCCTTCTCTGGCAGTGCTCGTAATGAAGAAGCATAGTGGAAAACTGCGTAGACTACCGGAAGTTGATTGATGTGACAAAGAAAGGTTGCTATCTACTATCTCGCGTTGATGATACACTTGACACGCTTCCTCATTGGTTTTCCACATTGGACTTGAAGAGTGGATATTGGCAAGCGGGTCTTATCAGGAAGAGGAGGAAAAGACAGCTTTTTTGACACTAATTTAAAGTCATGCAATTTGGACTCTGTAATGAACCAGCAACATTTGAAAGATCGATAGATCTGGTCCTCTAAAGCCAGACATGAAAAAATTACCTTGTTTATTTATGCAATTTCATAGTCATTATGAAACTTTCAATGACCATTTGTAATGTACGCGTATATTCTAATTTTATTGTGACACAGAAAATAATCAAGTAACGAGCGTACATCATAGTTTTTCAACCTACCTTGGAAAACTCTGTGGGACTGCAAACTTTAGGATAGAAAAAAATGAAATCAGACTGAAAAAATAGTGAAATGAAATTTTTGGGTTGGCATCTGGAAAAATTAGGAGAAAAAACTCTGTAATGTAACTATTAGGAATATGGTTTGGAAGGAACCAGTTGTTGAAATAGTGTAGAGACAATCACTGCAGTGGTTTGGTCACGTAATTAAGATGAGCAAAAGGAAGCTTAAACTCATTATGGAATTGTGACCAGACGAAGCGAAAAGAAGGGACGCACCAATTTTGGTCAATAGCAATTGGAATACCATGTTAAAGGTCATAAGCCTAACCAGAGATAGTAAGAAGTACCGTACATGTTTGAAGAACTGCGACAGTCACCTGCTGTAGAGGATGAGTAGAAGGAAACACCTTGTAAGGGTCTCAGACGAATACTTGGATTGCTTGAATATTAAAATTTGCAAGATAGAGTAGATAAATTAGAAGAATTTACTTCCTTGGTTGCAGCGTTACAAGGAATTAACAAACAGAACGAGCGTTGGAAACATTCCGCAAAATTAATACGCTTTTTCCATAAAAATTATTTATTCTCATACTTTGGATTAATAGTTAGAAAGAAGGTGTTTCATTTGCAGCAGAAATTTACGTAAATTCAAAACCTGGCAATAGAAAAAGTTATAACCTGGTAACATACGAATAATAGTTGTAATTATTGTAAAGATAAGATAAGATAATGTAAGACACTCTTTGTCTGGTAAAAAGAGAAACGATTTGGTGTAGCAATGATTGGGATGAACAACATTAATGAACTTGGTGAAGGGAAACGTTAGCAGACGTTAACCACATGAATGTCTGAAAATGGGGAATGCTGTAGGTAGTGAAAGATGAAGTGTTTGTGTGAAGATGAGAGGAGTTAGTAGTTTGCTTTAGTGAGGCCGCTTTCACACACAGACAATTTGTCAACAAATATAATTTATTGGATTACTTAATTCTTCTAATATCTTCAATTTGGTCAATAAATTGTTTCTATTTGGTCTACTTTATGAAAGCTTAGTGCAACTTGACAAAGTAAACCAACACTGCAACACACATTACAGCAGGATAAACTTGACTTGAGTCGTTTGAGAGGCTGTGAATGATTCATTAGCCTTGCACGAATCCCAAAGGAGATCCACAACGACAACGTACAAAGGTCAGAGCTCAAAGCGGCACAGCCTACTATAGCGTGGTATTCAATTGGTGATGACTATACCTGTCGCTGCCTCAATGAAGAGACTCCCTAATAAAGTAGTCTACTTTCATTGACAGCAGGAAGCAAATTGGAAGATGTGTCACTACTCAGTTAATGAACAAACCACGTGACAAAATTTGATTTTCCTTAAACACTATCAGCAACATTAGTAGAGTAAATAAAACAAAACAAAATTTCTTATCTTGACTGTTACTGCATAATTTAGTATATATCGATTCGTTGTCAGACATTTTTTTGTAGTAGATTTTTAACAAAATGTATTACAGTTAAGCAAACTGTACTATTTCAAGTACACTTTTCTTCCCTTGACGTCTAGAAAATTAGTTTACATTCCTTTTCTTTTCTTGTAAATTAGTTTTTATATTCAGTGAAAATATTTGTTATTATTTTAACTATATATAAATACAGTTATCCTGTTGCCGTCAGACGAGTACCTTGTGACTTGTGAGTGGCTTGTCACTTTCTAACGTCTAATTGCAAATTCCATAATATAGCGTTACTGCATCATTCATTCTGAAAACGTTTTTCTAAAAAAACTAGTTTGACATTTTTTCTATGAGTCGTCTAAGTGTCGTTCAACCCAATAAGAAGAGTGTAACGTAAGTCGATAAATTAATTGAAATATATGAGTACATAAATGTCAACAGGTACTTTATTAGGTACTTTATTGCTAGATATGGCTGACAAAGAGAAAACACGACAAGTGTTGCATAAACAACTAGGAAAATTGTATTTTGTAATTGTATTTCGTGTCTATCTGTTCTTACAATTCCTTACAACTCATCACAAACGAGAGCGGAATTGCTGTTTCTTGTTAATGCCAACAAGCTCACGTACCGTACTTACAATATAAATACAGTAGAAATGCAGCATGGGCACCGTGTAGTTAGACTGCCTCGGAACCATTGTCACTACAATTGAAGTTGTATGGGCCCAAGTGAAATCGAACGTTGCGAAAAGGGACAGTACGTTTAAAATGGCTGATGTCGACAGACTCACTCGCAAGGCAATCGGCAGCATCACAGCTTGCGCATGGACAGGTTGCGTAAAACACGCAGAAAGCTTGCAACCTCTGTCGAAAACACGCAAATTCTCTATCGGATTTTGATAGAGAAATCCGAAGGTACTCTCTTATGGACCCTCTCATTGTCAATCTTCGTGAAACGGATTCACTTGAATCGGACAGCAAAGGTGATGGTGTGGATTCCTTAGAACAAACTAAGTAAGTACCATTTATTACTGTTGTTGTACGTATTACTAATTGTATTACTATCAGCAATTGATTTGCCTTAGAGATTTGAGTGTGGTCCTAATTTTTAACGTGTTCGGAATAGCGTTAAACGTTTATATTACAGCGTCCTTATGTCAAACCACTTGCGGGCAGGTTTCAAACGTTTTAGTAGTTTTGAAATATTTTAGTTTCAAGTAAATTAAATATAGTGTTTTATTAGTCAAAACGTAAGTTGTCATGTAGTTTGTTCATTTTTGGCAATTTAACTGTTTCAACTTGGTGATTTCCTTGTGTGTTTGCGGTACTGAATATCATTTGTTAAGTATAACCTTTGTCATTAATAACATCAACGGCTAGAGAAGTATTCCAGCTCTATAAGCCAACTCTTCCTAGGATGTGGCGTCAAAAACATTTATAGTGGAAAGTTAACATTTACAATCTTTAACACATACATAATCTTGCATTCCCATACACATATAATCTCGCTAGTCTAAGGAGGATCTTGTAAAATAAAACCCTACACAGATCTCAGGAATTTTATGTCTGATAACTGGATACTGGATTCGTCACTCTGAGTAACTACTAATGACTCACAGCTACATAATAACTCTACTAACGACATCATTTTATCAAATTTCACTTACGTATCTGATCTACACTTGTTGCCTAGTTTTCCTTATTGCTACATGCATAGTAAACAATACAGCAATTTTTTGTATAATTTAACTATCATACAAATAGGTATTATCTCAAATCTAATACCTAAAATAATTTACTTGTTTCCCGTAAAATTTATTCAAGAAATCTGGAATCAAGTGGAGTTTGTCAACGTAACAGACTGAATTGATAGACGCCATTTGTTTGCACGTCTCGGTAATAAAATGCAGTGCGTAAATTGAAATGTTCCAGTCATCACGAGCACTGAGAAATGACGAATACGCTAACTGGTACAGAGCACCGTTTCTTTCTTTTGCAATGCGACCGCTGTGCACGTATCAGTTTCATGTTGAAGCAGTCCCAGTTGGTGTAAATGAAAAGCAAACATAAAACTCTTTCAAGCACAATTACAACCTCGTCAGTAAGATCATGTACTTTCTTATTTGGTTGAAATATCAACATCATAGACAATGAAAAGTTTCATTAACAAGTTCATACAACGTTTGGTATTTTGAAAGAAATATTGTCTTTCTTCCATGTATATTATCACGCTCTGCTTCAACATAATCGCCGTATAAAACAAAATTATTGTAATGATTGTTCATTGTTAAAAATATTTGTGAAATACAATTCTGTCTGAAATTATTTTTTACAGTTTGCTCAAAATTTGTTTAAAGTTTCAACAATTGTAAAACCTTATTTTCAAGGTTTTTTTTTGATTGTTGAAAATATCGAAAGATCGCTTTGGGAGATATCTCCGAATACGGCCGGTACGGTATAAATACCTTAAATAACGTAAGACATTTACTTGTCTTAAGTTCTTAAAAAAGTAGTAAAGTATGTACTGTTGCAATAACGTGGGACAATTTTCATAACTTATAGTCCTATAGATTGGCCATTTTCTAAGATTATCTTCATGCAAATGAAGCAAAATGCTTCACTATTATTATTTACTTACCAGGATATAATGATGAATATCCGTGGAATATAATTAGACAAACGTCATTCCAGTGTTAACATTTTCAGTCCATTCATAACTATCTTTAGAGATTAAGTAACAATTGTAAACCGCTAAGCCATATTACCACACCCATTTCAAGCATCTGCAACATTTATTTTATGTTACAGCTGAGTTTCTCATTCTTTTGATTAGACTCAATGCAACCACTTCTATTATGTAATGCACTATGTTGAAACAATTTCCAACGCAAAAACACCTCTCACTCAGTTTTATAGTAAATCTAAGTTTACGCTCGACATAACTACAAACTTGGACTGCTGTCAAAGAAGGGTGTAATAACATTCAAAAAATAGACAATTTTTGAGTCGTATAACTTTAGCCAGATCTATCTCCATTTTTTTTTAGTCAGATACCTTTTCGATTATTAATGATGGAATGACCACTTAAAAGAAATAAACATTTCAATTCTTATCTTGGCTTTGCCTCCCCACTGTTGTAAACAGTAATAAATGTTTTCTATGTTTTGTAAAAAACAAATGGTTGGTTTGTCCAGAAACACTATCACACGTTGCCGTAATATAGAATCTAATGTCACATGTGCGTGTTTGGTTGGATTACACTCAAACTCAGGTTACGTTGTCGTCATACTGTCAGCATTTTCAAATCCCCTGATGTTTAAAATAAGTTACGTTTTTAATCCAATAAAAAAATTGAATTCAGGCATTTGTCTTAATTAATTAATATTATTCCGGCTTTACAATATTTACACATTTTTGGGAAACAAAGATTACAGTATTGATTGAATTATCATCTTCCACTGCTGCTTGTAAATTCAAAGAACTTTATTTTTTCGTTCCCTTAATATAGTCTGAATATCTCCTATCCAGGTGGTAGGCGGTCTTCTGCTTTTCTTTCTTCCTAGTGGGGTCCATTCCATAACTCTCCTTGACAATTTTTTTTGTGCCATTCTTTCCTTGTGTTCATACCATTGTAATTTTTTGTTAGACAAAATCAACTACTAAACTTTTCACATTTTTAATTAGTTAAACCCTATATATGTATATATATATATATATATATATATATATTATAACAGAACCAAATATTAACTATTTGGGGTTATATGTTTACCGCATGCTGAAACCATATTTCAATAAAAATTAACAGTTAAAACTCCATTTGAATGTAGCGCATTGAAAATAATGCTGTGTAAAGCAACGCACACGTGGTCGTTATGTAATCAGTTCGCTGTACAAGGAAGCGACCACACCCAAACTGTTAATTATTAGTATCTCGGAAACTAATAAATAAAGGCGAAATCCAATATAGCCAAAATGTTTGCCGAGATATTAATAATGACGTGTGCAAATTTGATGCAATATAATTAACAAATGTAAGAGTTAATTAAAATAATTAAATAACTTCTGTTAAAATAGAGTTACAGTAATGAGATTTTAGTACGTTATAAAGATAATAATTTGTGACAGATTGTATATTTTAGATTTCACACAACTTGATTTGCAACCAAGTTATTGCAAAATTAAATAAGTACAGGATATCCTTAGCGACAAAGTGGTTCCGCCGGATAATTATATATTAGATAATAATTCTATTCTCCGTCTGTGGGAACCAGACTTCATTCTCACGGACTAAGGGAATTCTAAATTTTATGTGGTAGGGAGAGTGTTTCGACCAATGAAATCATTTCATGCAGCCCCGGCCAGTGCGATGTTTTCTGGTGAAAAAATCACTCTTCTGTCAGTACTCACGAAGTTAAGACGTAGTCCTTCGACCGTCTAGTAGCCAAAGTGGTGAAGATCAACAAGAAGACTCTACGTGGTCAACACACACGCAATTACGAACACACTAACTACAGATCATCTGTATAGCTCGTAATTGCTACGTAAAGGCGAGAGACTCTTCAAGACATCAACCAAGCTTATTGTGTACTACCAGTTAGTCATAAGCACGCAAGAGATCCACCCGACTTCAAGACCAGACTTCAAGAATACAGCAGAGAGGCCGTCTAAATCATTGGTTAACAGCTGACGAGCAGAGCGACCGCCCGAACGAAGCACACACACACACACACGCTGACGTGCAACGTGCAAATCGACGGAGAACAGGAAGCAGTTCCAGCAGACAACAGCAGACGTTAAAATATTCACAAACAGCAGGGAAGCAGAGTGTTGCCGAATTTTGAACTCCACGACCGAATCCAGCAGTTCTAAGCAGATTACTTTCTCTAACCAAGGACTCGAATCGACGAGGGACAAATCGGGACGACATCCTCTTCAGTAACAGGAAAGCAAAATCCACTTATTTATTTTTCAGATCAAATTTTCTATTTTTCAATTAAAACATTGTAATTCAAATAATTCAGGTGCCAAACAAAAAGCAAAGACTCTAGTAATTAAAAAGTAAATTCGTTGTGATAATCTGTATAGCAGTTTAAGGCTTTAGTAAGTTATAGTTAAGAAATAGAAGTAGTATAAAAGCGCTATACAAATCTTAACTGACAATCAAATCTTAGATCATACTGCAGTAGATCAGAAGTAGAATCACTAGAAATGAAATAACGTGAACTAGACTGTCACGTCTAATTTATTTTAACTAATTATGCAAATTAATTTTAGAGTTTTATATTTTGTTTCATGAACACGTAGATTCAAATTAATTAAATAAATTTAATTAAATTCAAATCAATTAATAAAGTCAAATTTAAATTGCAATTAACTCGCAAAGAACGAGTTCAGTTTCTTTCAACTATTAGACAATCGAAAAACATCGATTCATTGTATAGACTATAAGAAAATTCATAAGATTATAACCATTCTATTCTTGTGTGTTGTTGGTGTAATAAACAACGTTTTATTACCCCATATAACAGTGTTTTATTGTTGTACGATAAAGCCTACCAGTCTCACAAAACTCTCCCCCTTTAAAGTAACCCATTTTGTGTGTTGTTGTAATAATTTGAGATTACTAGCTTGCGAACTTCAAATCCAAAATCCACACGCCCTAGTCGGAAGAATCTGCAAGATCAGACAGCAGGTGGGTACTCACGCACAACATTACATTACAATAACGCATAGTAGTGCAGTTATAAATGGCGCCCAACGTGGGGCACGATCAAATTATATTAAATTAATTAAATTCAATTTAAATTTAATTTTCACTTTAAAACAAACTTTGCTGTTTTAATTAGTAAAACAGCTGGCGTCCAACTAAACAATCCCCAAAGAGTTTTGTGACTGGTGTGTGTACAACAGTAAAGTTATTGTGTGTATTTGGAACAGTTCTGTGTATTTTAAATTGTGTATATTTGAGATTGCTGTGTATTTAAAATGGAAACTGATAAAATGCTTAAACAGTTATTACAATAAATGAAACAAAACGCGGCTAAAGCGGAACAAGCGAACGCGGAAATGAAACAAGCTAACGCGGAGTTGACCGCTAAAATAGACGCGAAATTTGAACAGAGTGCAGCCAAAGCTGAGCTCAGTATAGCGGAATTAACTTCTAAAATCGAAGCGCAAAAAGTTAGTCTAACCGAAGCATTAGAACAAAGTAACGCTGACATAAACGCCGAGATTAAGCAAAGTAATAAAGAAAGTAGTAAAGAATTAACTGCGAAAATAGACGAAAGCGTAACCGAGTTAACGGTGAAAGTCGCGGAAATCGCCGAAAAATTAAATACGGTCGATACTAAAATCAATGAACGGTTTAAGGTTTTTGAGGCCACTATGCAAAAATCGTTCATTGAACAAGTGACACGTATGGAGGGCCGGTTTAAGGAACACATAAGCCGTTGTGAAAAGCAAACACTAGAGGTTTCCAAAAAGGTGGAATCCCTAGAGGTAAAAATTCACGCGGACGTGACCGAAACGCAACGACGAGTAGATAAATTAGACGCTTCAATTGTAGAGACGCGATCTAACATTGACTCTAATAAGGAGAGTGTTTTACAAACGTTAAGCGACGAGATTCTGAAAGTACGACAGGAGGTACGAAGGAGGTCTGCTCCAAATATTTTGGTACAAGGCCCTGTCGACGAGAAAAATCGCGTGTATTTTACGGGGGAAAATAACGAAAACCCCATTGAATTTTTATTAGCGTGTGAGAGTGAAATGGCTAGAGTAGGTTCCCGACTAGAAGATCAAGACAAAATACAGTGGGTGGTTAACGCGATGCGTGATTCGGCGCGTAAGTGGTATAACATTGTACGCGATAGAGTGTCCACATACGCGGAGTTCAAACAAAAATTTGAAAGCCGATACTGGAACTCGGATACCCAACGACTTCTGCGCAATGAACTGGAATATGGCCGTTTTGACAAGAAAATGGGTATTACCGCCGAAAATTATATAATCCAGCAGGTCGAACGCGCGAAGCATTTAACCCCAGCATTTGCGGAGATCGACATAGTCACCAAGCTTGCCTACCATTTTAACCATAACATTAGAGTAGCTGTATTTACCCAGGGTATTCGCACGGTAGACGAACTCATCATTCTAGTGTCCCAAACTGAGACGGTTTTTGATTTTTGTGGGTGGCGTTATAATCCCGATTTTCGCCGAAATAATGAAGGGCAGAATACGCGACTACAGTACCATCAGTAAACGGATCAAAAACCGAGTACCAGTTCTACTCCACCCCAAACACCGTCAAAACAGCCAAATAAAACCTTTGAGTACAAGGGAAAACAAAATTTTGGTAGACCAAAGGGGCAGGGTAAGGGTAACGACGGGGCACAAATTAGAGCGATTCAAACGGTCGAATTAGCCAAAGCAGATACAACTGAAAAAGACAGCGACTCCCAAGGCAATAAAAATTCGAACAATAAATCGAAAAGTTACCAAGCTACAAAAAACGTGCCAAAATGCGCATCCAGCAAGGACGCGCTATAAATTCGGCAAAATTGTGTAAATATAAGCATGTTAATTGTAAGGATTATATATTGTGTGAAATGTGTACTTTTAATTATGTAACTTTTGTGCCCGTTAATAATGTGTTCCCACCGGATGTCAGGGATCCGTTGCTAGAATCCGGTCCCACGCGACAAAGGCCCGTGAGCGCGGCGTGTCCGGTGTTACACGCCTTTGTCAATAGCGTTCCCACGAGAATTCTGTTGGATACCGGTAGTGTTGTATCCGGCGTCAGTGAAAGGTTCCTGCGTACCAATAAAAAATATTTTCGTACGGCCCCATCACTCCCAATCAATCAATTTTATATACGAACCGCTACCGATACAAAAGAAAAAATTGACACTCAATACTATCTAACTATCATGCTAGACGAAGTGCAATTTGAAGTGTGTGTAGTGGCTATAAACAATGTAATATGTGATATGTTATTGGGGGTAGATGTATTGGAACAAATACGTGCGGAAATTCACACCAGTGAACACTTATTAAAATGTACCATAGACAATGTTAGTTACACTTTTAAATTGAACACACATACACACACACAAAACCATGGTGACCCAATTAAAATTACACGGCCACCAAAACAAGTAATTCACTATAAAGAATGTGAAGAGGGGGAGACCACCTTAGATTCCCGAACTGAACGGAGATTGTCGTCGCTGCAAGAAGAATTCAGCGATATCTTCAGTGAAGAACATTCAATCTCGTCAGTGTATGAACACAGAATCCACCTCACAGAGCCAGAGAAGTTCATAAGGAGAATCTACCAGGTCCCTATAAAATACCAGGCCGAGGTCCAGCAGGAGATACAGCGGATGTTGGAGGAAGATATTATTGAAAGATCTAATAGCAGCTTCCTCAACCCACTGCTGGTCGTCCGCAAGAAGACTGGAGAAATCCGACTCTGCCTGGATATGAGGAACTTAAACAGTCTCGTAGAGAAAGAGTTTGACTGCGCACCGACAGCGGAGGACCTCTTCATTAAATGTGAAGGAGCCAGGTACCTCACGAAGCTAGATCTAACAGCAAGCTTCTGGCAGGTCCCGCTGTGTGAGCAAGATCGTAAGTATACAGCATTTATATTTAATAACAAATGCTATCAAGACAAGGTGGTACCTTTTGGCCTTAGCACGAGTCTCGCTGCGATTGTAAGATGCCTCGAGAGAGCTCTAGGACCTGAGGTAGACCCATACACGCTAATATTCGTGGATGACATCCTCGTGATATCCCGCACGTTGGAGGAACACTTCGAGCATCTGCGGAGCGTCTTCCAGAAGCTGAGGTTAGCAAACATCAAGCTCAAACTACACAAGTGCGAGTTTGTAAAGTCCCAAATGAAGTTCCTGGGACATATAATCTCAGCTACAGGTATCAGTACGGACCCAGAGAAGCTCAGGAGTATTATGGAGTTCCCGGTGCCCAAGAACCTCAAAGCACTGCGAGCATTCCTTGGACTCACGGGATATTACAGGAAATTTACCAGCAAATACGCAGAATATACAGTCCCGTTGCTACAGCTGGTACGCAAAAATATAAAGTGGAAAAGGGGTTCTGAACAGAACGATGCGTTTGAGAGGGTTAAGGGCCTGTTCCAATCTAATTTACAATTGTCCATCCACAGCAGGGTAGGAAGTATGTAATGTACACTGACGCTAGCGAGTACGCTATCGGCGCCGTGTTGCATCAAGAAGACGAACAAGGTAGTCTTCATGTTGTAGCATACGCCAATAGGACGCTCAAAGGCGCTGAGTTGCACTATTGTACTTCCGAGAAAGAAATACTCGCCATAATAAACGCACTCAGAAAATTCAGACACTACCTATACGGTACCCATTTCGAGATTCACACTGATAATCAGGCGTTATCGTTTATATTAAAATGTCGATTAGCAAATTCCCGACTAACACGATGGGTGTTAGCTATTCAGGAGTACTCATTCACGATTAAATATTGCAAAGGATCAGAGAATACCACCGCAGACACTCTAAGTAGATATCCGCCTGTAGAAAAGGAGGAAGTATATGAAGCAGCTGACGACGAGTTGAGAGTGTTAAACATGCAATACACTGTCGCGCCTGAAGCTACTAATATGCTACAGAACTTAGGACGCGAGCAGGACGATAACCTCGCACTCCTTGCTAAAAAGCTAATGTTAGCAGCTCACCCAAATCCTCACTATCTTATACAAGACAATATATTGTATAAATTGTTACAGGGCGAATGGAAAGTGGTATTGTCTCCAGCGATGCTTGCGAGTATAACACAATTTTTACATATAAAAATGGCGCACGCATCTCCTGTAAAATGTGTCAAAATATTGCAGGAGGATTTTACAATAACCAACATGTACCGTAGGGTAAAGAAATTGCTAAAAACATGTTATCCATGCCAGACAGCGAAAGTACCAAACGTACACACTTACGTGCCCATGGCCAATGTGATAACGGAAGGTAAGGGACAGATGATCGCCATCGACTTTCTGGGACCATTACCCAAGGCTACCAGAAATCTAAAACACATGGTAGTTTGCGTCGATGTGTTTACTAAAAAAGTTAGCCTTTATGCGATCCCTAGGCCCACCACAAAGTCCGTTTTAAATATTATACTTAATAAGTATATCCCACAACATGGACCAATAAGGAACGTACTTAGTGACCAGGGAAAACAGTTCCAAAACAAACACTGGGCAGCCACCCTGGAACGTAACGGTATCAAAGCAGTCCTAACCTCGATACGACGACCACAGGGAAACCTTGCCGAAAGGGTGAATCGGGAAATCGGTAAAATGTTCCGTATCTATTGCTATAAGGAACAAAGTAAATGGCCCGAGTTCTTACCATTCTTCGGAAAGGCAATAAATGAGAGTTATCATGATACCACGGAATACACACCAGCAGAATTAGACTCTGGAACCACGCCAGAGAGGTTTTGGGATAATTATTTAAGTAAGCCAAAGACTTATAATCTACCTCTGCCGGTGCAATGTAAAAATCAACTTGTGAGGGAAAGAATAGTTGAAAAAGGGCGAAAAAGGGCAGACAAATTTAATACGACGCATAAACTAACGAACTTTGTAGTAGGCGAGAAAGCATTGCTCAAGGCGAATCCTGTAGGCCGACGAGACATAAATGTGGCTGCAAAGTTCTTTCGTTTATATAATGGACCCTTTTTTTTTGGCTCAACAACTCGCACCTCACACGTTTATCGTTACGACGCTGGACCTAACGAAAACGATGGGTAAATTCCATGCGAGCTCTTTGAGAAAGTACTTTGAGTAGCATGGCGTTCCAAAGCGCGTCGCGACGAAATAAAAAGACTTTAAAAAGATAAATAGTATTTAGAGTTAATAATAATTGTATTATAATAATTAAATTTAAAATAAATAATTTGTGTTTTATAATATTAGTAATAATAATTATAGATAACTTGTGTATTAATAATAATGTTTTCCTAGCGCGATAAATAATAAGCGTATAGAGTGAACGAACAGCGGCAGGAAACAGTTACGTCACGCGATAACAACTACCTGACCCACATTTGAAACTAGGTCAAGCAATTAGCCGCGCGACGGGCGATAACGTTCTAAATACTGTCAGCAAAATTCCTTTATACGCGTGCCATTGTTTATATACAAAGGCTACTACTCGTTTTAAAAACATTATACGCAATAAGTTGCAAATATAATATTTTAATACATGTATTTAGAGTTAAATTGTATATAATGCAATAACATTAACACTTGTGTACGTGTCTTCAGAATAAGTAATACAATGTATAGTTAATAAGAATAATGATTACAGAATATGTGTGTAATCATTAAGAAAAAAAAAATAACTGTAATTATTACATTCATTTTTTTTTTAAAGCGGGTGTGGGAATATATAACGGAACCAAATATTAAATATTTGGGGTTATATGTTTACCGCATGCTGAAACCATATTTAAATAAAAATTAACAGTTAAAACTCCATTTGAATGTAGCGCATTGAAAATAATGCTGTGTAAAGCAACGCACACGTGGTCGTTATGTAATCAGTTCGCTGTACAAGGAAGCGACCACACCCAAACTGTTAATTATTAGTATCTCGGAAACTAATAAATAAAGGCGAAATCCAATATAGCCAAAATGTTTGCCGAGATATTAATAATGACGTGTGCAAATTTGATGCAATATAATTAACAAATGTAAGAGTTAATTAAAATAATTAAATAACTTCTGTTAAAATAGAGTTACAGTAATGAGATTTTAGTACGTTATAAAGATAATAATTTGTGACAGATTGTATATTTTAGATTTCACACAACTTGATTTGCAACCAAGTTATTGCAAAATTAAATAAGTACAGGATATCCTTAGCGACAAAGTGGTTCCGCCGGATAATTATATATTAGATAATAATTCTATTCTCCGTCTGTGGGAACCAGACTTCATTCTCACGGACTAAGGGAATTCTAAATTTTATGTGGTAGGGAGAGTGTTTCGACCAATGAAATCATTTCATGCAGCCCCGGCCAGTGCGATGTTTTCTGGTGAAAAAATCACTCTTCTGTCAGTACTCACGAAGTTAAGACGTAGTCCTTCGATCGTCTAGTAGCCAAAGTGGTGAAGATAAACAAGAAGACTCTACGTGGTCAACACACACGCAATTACGAACACACTAACTACAGATCATCTGTATAGCTCGTAATTGATACGTAAAGGCGAGAGACTCTTCAAGACATCAACCAAGCTTATTGTGTACTACCAGTTAGTCATAAGCACGCAAGAGATCCACCCGACTTCAAGACCAGACTTCAAGAATACAGCAGAGAGGCCGTCTAAATCATTGGTTAACAGCTGACGAGCAGAGCGACCGCCCGAACGAAGCACACGCACACACACGCTGACGTGCAACGTGCAAATCGACGGAGAACAGGAAGCAGTTCCAGCAGACAACAGCAGACGTTAAAATATTCACAAACAGCAGGGAAGCAGAGTGTTGCCGAATTTTGAACTCCACGACCGAATCCAGCAGTTCTAAGCAGATTACTTTCTCTAACCAAGGACTCGAATCGACGAGGGACAAATCGGGACGACATCCTCTTCAGTAACAGGAAAGCAAAATCCACTTATTTATTTTTCAGATCAAATTTTCTATTTTTCAATTAAAACATTGTAATTCAAATAATTCAGGTGCCAAACAAAAAGCAAAGACTCTAGTAATTAAAAAGTAAATTCGTTGTGATAATCTGTATAGCAGTTTAAGGCTTTAGTAAGTTATAGTTAAGAAATAGAAGTAGTATAAAAGCGCTATACAAATCTTAACTGACAATCAAATCTTAGATCATACTGCAGTAGATCAGAAGTAGAATCACTAGAAATGAAATAACGTGAACTAGACTGTCACGTCTAATTTATTTTAACTAATTATGCAAATTAATTTTAGAGTTTTATATTTTGTTTCATGAACACGTAGATTCAAATTAATTAAATAAATTCAATTAAATTCAAATCAATTAATAAAGTCAAATTTAAATTGCAATTAACTCGCAAAGAACGAGTTCAGTTTCTTTCAACTATTAGACAATCGAAAAACATCGATTCATTGTATAGACTATAAGAAAATTCATAAGATTATAACCATTCTATTCTTGTGTGTTGTTGGTGTAATAAACAACGTTTTATTACCCCATATAACAGTGTTTTATTGTTGTACGATAAAGCCTACCAGTCTCACAAAACTCTCCCCCTTTAAAGTAACCCATTTTGTGTGTTGTTGTAATAATTTGAGATTACTAGCTTGCGAACTTCAAATCCAAAATCCACACGCCCTAGTCGGAAGAATCTGCAAGATCAGACAGCAGGTGGGTACTCACACACAACATTACATTACAATAACGCATAGTAGTGCAGTTATAATATATATATATATATATATATATTTATAATATATATATATATATACAGTAAATTTCTGTTCTTTCTAATGTGTTTCATATTTATGAACATTTTTAATATCCAGATTAAACGTAAAGAAACTTTACCATTTTAAAAACCTAATAATTTGCAACAATTAAAGTCACAGTAGAGTTCATATATATAACATTTTAAATTAACATGTTGCACGGAAACAGCAGACTTATCAGCGGAAGAACCCAGTACCTCCAAGCACAGACACGTAAGAAGCGCAATGAAAGGGGTGCCCATCGCCAGCCATGTGCTCATACAAGAGCTATCCGCTGCAATGTTGGGTCTATTACGAGGTGAGTTTAATAATCAAATTACTAGAAATATCTGACGTAGAAGAATCGATGTCTACAAAAATATCTGTGGAAGAATAATCCATGTAAAATAAAATATCTGCATTAGAAGACTCAATTGGAAATATAAGAGAAAAATAAAAATCGGAATTCAACAGTTCATGAAGGTACAACCAAAACAAATTTCTGAACAGACTGTATCAGTTATAAAGACAGAAAATACAACAGGGAATATCACGTTACCTGCGTTTGAGGTAGATCATTTCGAAGCTCCAAATGTTGTTGGAAGCACTCACTGGTCGACGTAACTTCGGCAATTTGAAGCCGCTGCATGCGCATATAAATGGACAGAGCATATATAAGGCATTTCAACTCGTTCTTGCTTTAAAAAACCTGCCGTGGAGCTGCTAAACAAAGTTTCACGTGATAGCCAGAACACCTATGCCGAATTGGTAAAAGCTCTAGAATTTCGGTATGGTGAAAACCGCTTACAACTGCCCTTAGTTGAGAGCAAGGCGACAGCATTCTAGGGCGTGTATTCAAGAGATTGAAGCAAGGATGGACAGACTAATTTTAGACTGGCCTATTATCAAGCGCCAGAAGATTTTTGAAAGAAGTTTTTAATGCAGATATTTACTGCTCGTGTCCGATATAACGAACTACAGCAAGTGATACGAATGGCAAGATACCAGAATAGTGCGGCCGCCCTGGTACATGCTTCGCAATTGAAGGCCGACAAGCCTGCGTCTGGTTGGACAAGTTATAAAGTACGCGCTAAAAGTCGGCACAGACTATGAAGAGGAAGATCAAGGAGCAGAGACCCAACGGTTACAGCCACAGAATAAAGGAAGAAAAGATGGAAAGCTGAAGTGTTATAGATGTGAGAAACCTGAACATCTACAAATAAATTAACGAGTTAGAGTTCAGGATAGGAAAACGAGCAGTAGTCTGTACAACGAAGCGTGTAGTGACTAACTGGAGACATACGCAATTCCTACACTTCAGTGAAATAGCGGGAACTTGGTAGTTATCGGATTCGTTCAAGAAAGGCCAAACTTGACTACAGTTGACACAGGCGCTACAGTCTCCTTTGCGCTCTCTAACCTTGTGAAAAATCTAAAGTCACCCTGGTGATTTTGCAGTTTGCGAACAGCTACTGAACGGCCTGTATAACTGTTGGGAAAAGTAGTGACACGGCTACGCCTTGGTCGAATTGAGTTCGATCACCATACTTGTTACAGACATTGTGGATGACGCAACTCTTGGTGTGGGCGTTATGAACCAGTATATTTCTACAATCGACTTCTAAAACAATGTCTTGAGAATCGGAGAAGAAGATGTAATGCTTCCCACAATAAATACATAAGAAAAATCGATGGACGTGATGAATCAGGTAGCCATAACTGTCCCGCCACACTGCGGAGAGATTTCATGTTTACAAATGAGGTAGATGATATGACAAACAGTGCTCTATAATCAAACGCCAGGTAGTCAGCACACAGGGCATACTAATTGCCAGACGCTTAGTAAAATTAGAGAGACTGGAAGTATACCCAATAGAGTTGAAAATATTTTTGATCAAACTGTCACTTCACGAAGCAATACGCACCTACGTAAAATATCTCCTGTGGCCTGGGTAGCCGGAATGACGCAACGAGGATCCAACATAATTACGATAGGAACTTCAGAAATTGTTGAAAAGATCTTCTAACGATCTCTCAAATGGTGAGATAAAAGAACTCAAATAGCTTTTACATGAATTTAAAAATTCTTTTCCAGTTTGGGGCCAGTCGTTGGGAAGAGCTTTTCTTGTACAAGATCGCATCAATACCAGGTACACAACACAAATACGTCAACTCTTCGAAGACCTCCATTAGCTAACAAAGAGGAAATGTTTCGGTTAGTACATGACATGTTGACAGAATGAATAATGGAGCCTTTGACAAGTGCTTGATCTTCTCCGGTAGTGCTGGTAGCGAAGAAGGACGATGGATTACTTTTCTGCGTAGACTACCGAAGGTTGGACGACGTGATAAGGAAAGATTCACTACGATACACTTGTGTTGACGATACACTCGGCACACTGTCTGGCTTCAGTGGTTTTCTAATTATTCCCCCGTTCATGCTCTGTCTCTGTCTTCTGTCTGTTTGTCTGTCTGTCTGTCTGTCTCTGTCTCTGTCTCTGTCTCTGTCTGTCTCTCTCTCTCTCTCTCTCTCTCTCTCTCTCTCTCTCTCTCTCTCTCTCTCTCTCTCTCTCTCTCTCTCTCTCTCTCTCTCTTGTTCTCTGTTGTCGGTCGCCTAATTGATGTGGTCCTGCAGCTCCTATTAACGTGAGTCAAACGTCAAGTGAAGGACGTCCATTCAGGTTGCAACAGAGTGATCTTACACCATTCACATTTTATTAAATTCTATGTAAAACTATGCATCTTAAATAAAATAAAATGTACAGCTTACTTGTAATTTGTCACTTATGCGATCTGTTACCGAATTTACGTAACGTTGTAAACTATAAGCCCTCCTCTGGTTTATTAGTTCCCATAACGCTATGGACATCAGACTATTGGCACTTGGCCGTCAACAATTACGACTAGACGGTTGTGAGTTCCCAAACAGTGCTATTAACTAAAAGCAATTACGGACTCTTATTTGTGTTCAAAACTTTTGTAATTATTTCATTTCGCTATGCTAATTATCCGCTCTATATTGTCTACATTACATAATAGTATAACTAGAGAAACAAATGCGTTTCATTAAAGAAGTGTTATTGGATAATTGTAACTATCGATTTCTCTGGTGCTCTGTAATCTAACAATCAGAACCTCGTAGCGTTGTAGTTTGTGAAGGCAACAGCAGTTACAAAGAGTAAATTAAAGCAGTCTTAGCTAGCTTCATCATGTGTTCCATAATCGTTACTTTGAATTGATAAAGTGGCAATAAAAATGCTACCAAGCCATAAAGCTACATACAATTCGGTAAAGTTACAGCCACTAAAACTTGATCTCAGCATCGTGGCTTTGTATTATTATCGTACCGTATTGTAACGACACAAGTTGAACTGCTGCTTTTATTGGAAACATTAAAAATGGGTAAACTGATACTTTTTTCTGTACCTAAATAAAATTGTATACATTTTCTTCTGCTACAGGATTGGCAACCGAGATAATCAGAGCTTATAAAGCTGTTGCCTTTGTTTGTCATTGTTGAACTACACTCATTTAAAATGATAGTATATGAATATTTGTAGCTCTCGTTTAAATATCTCTCACAAATTAAGACATTTGGACAACAGGTATTGTACAAAAACAAAGGTTTGTATCAACAAAGGCAAGACAGAAGAAACACCACCAGTTATCAGGACCAACTCAGACGATGATAAGTATATGTTGAAAAATAATACCTTTCTTATCTGTCTCGTGACTTCTCATTAAATTTCACGTTTTGCGTTTTACGTTTACGTTGCGTCATACGTATTTGTTATCACTGTGACCAACTTTTCAGACATTATAATTTCATACACAACGAACTTTTATATAAGGTAAATGTTATAAAAACTATTTTAAAAATTGAATATATTTAATAAATAATGTATATAAATACATAGATTTTGGCAAAAATTCGGAACCCATGGAATATAATGTAAATAGGCTTTAAAGGTATACCTTATAGGATATTCCAATAGGTGAGATAGGCATATAAAATAATGATTTCACTCTTAACATATGACAGCATGTTTCAATGAGAACTGGTCAAAGTAAAAGTTGCGGGTTGGAGCATTGTATTATAGACAATAAGAATCATGTCAAAATTGTTAGATTAAGTTGATTTTTGACTGTATAAAAAATATGAGTGTTGTGAAGTAGTGCGGACATATATGCATAGGTATATGGCGAGTACGCGTGTGCGCGTTTGAATAACTGTTCTACAAAAATAACAATAATAAACGAATTAAATTAAATAACTTTTGTGTACATCAAATGTCCAATATAAGACTTATACCAGAATGTGCATAAAATAATGACCAATCGGGTAGTAATATTTGTTAATAATATAAAAAACGAAATATATGAGTTTTTTCAGAAAAAGTTTTATCACCCACAAGGAAAGCAATACATTTATACCGGTTTTATTTGCACGTTTTACATTGTTCATATGAAATTTTTTACAAGTAGAATGTTATCTGTAGCGTAAGGGTCAGGGAGCGGTTTTGACCAATGAGATTGACTAATGTATCAGTTGATTTGATCCGTGGCGGGATGCAAATCAGTCTACCGTAGAACTCACAAGAAGCAGTCTCCTTATTCTCTATAACGTGTAATCGTTAAATCAATAAAACAAATAAACTAAAAAAGCAGAGAAACGTATAGAACTTAAGACAGCCTATATGTTATTAGAGTGTAGGGATAAATTAATTTTAAGTATAAACTGCAGGTCATCAGAAATAGTTCATTAATTTTAGTTACAAAAAAATCGGTATGGAGAATCATACATGATTTCCATGTCCTAAAATATATATTTAAAATCATTAGATATTATTTAAATAAGTGAATGCTTGAGTTCTGAAGAAATGACGTATCAGCTAAAATTGTACACCCATGGCAGGTGTGTAAAGTCTATCCTCAACCTTCGTGAGGAAGGCCTACACTTTTGGATAAAATGTTTGTAGGTCGAACGAAGAGCTGGCCAAAGGGAGCTCCGATCTGATTCCTGCAATGAGCTTAGGATCTCGCTGGGAGTTATCGGCCAAGGGAGAATGATGTCTATAGTGTTATCGAAGTCTATCCTGTTAATACAAACTAGTCATTCTCCTTTTTTAAAATCGAGTCTTTCTTTCTTTCTTTCCATTCGTCTTCTGAATCCCAGAACGACGATCCTGATTACCCGTATAATTATAAATTTCTCAGAAAAACATTTCTTCCTTAATACGTTTGTGTTTTCTGTTTAACACCCACCATTCTGATCCATGTCATAACGCTATATTCCAAACAGGCTAGTAAATAGCTAGCCATCATGGAGGTCAAAATATTTTCCAGGAGGGGCAAATATTTATATATTTTTCATACATACACACATGCACATAATAGTTTGTAATTCGTATATTATAACAGAAATAAGTACACAGATTTTATTAATTTATTAAACATTTATTGCTTCAAAATATACATAAAATTAATGGCATGTAAAAGTTGTTTGATCTCCATTAAGTAGTGCTCAATTTTCCAAAGTTTTAATATTATTATGGCCGTAATCAAAACATCAGAACAGGCTTTAGTGTGTATGAGGGTACACCGTGGAAAAAAAATTCAACATTCCCTATGGAGCGTTGCTCAGAATAAAGCTGCGAATCTACAGTGTACGTTTCACAGAACAAACAGGCGGAAAGGAAGAATCGCTCCGAAGTCTCTCATGGACCCTCAGCATCTTGCAGAGGGTTCACTCCCTAAACACTAAAAGTCTGTCTACGAACCGTTCCTCTGTAAACACCTGCAATTACACTGGTGAGCGATCCACAGGAAGCAAATCTCTGTCTACGCTGGACACCTTTTCGGCTTGCACACGTTGTGTTGATGTGGGTTTCGGCACTTTCCATTTAAAAAGCGTGCAAACGTAAGAAAATAAAAATGAGTGAGGCCAGGAATAACGCGAGTTGTGTGTGTGTGTATGTGTCCTGTCTGCTTTTTTATTGCAATAAATCACAATAATAAAACTTTGGGAACGTAAAAATTAAATAATTGAGGTATGCTTGCTTGCCAGGAACAATATGTTTTCACTCATATAAGATTTAAATTACAATGAAAATTATATAATCTTTAACAATTACCATTGTTTGAAAAAGTTTAAATGAATTTTCAAGTACTGCACTCTTTTTAAAACATAAACGTTGCAGGTAAACTATTGTTGGGGCAAACAATTTTCCAAAGGAGAAAAATATATATATATTTTTTATACATACACACATGCACATAATAGTTTATAATTCTCATATCATAATAGAAATAAGTACACAGATTGTATTAATTGCTTTAATACACCAACATTGCCCAGCGATCCACAGGAAGCAAATCGATGTCCAACTTTTCGGCTTGCACGCGTTGTGTTGGTGTGGGTTTCGGCACTTTCCATTTAAAATGCATGCAAACATAAGAAAATAAACATGAGTGAGGCCAGAAATAACGCGAATTTTGTATGTGTGTGTGTGTGTGTGTGTGTGTGTGTGTGTGTGTCCTGTCGGCCTTTTTATTGCGGTAATCACAATAATAAAGCTATGGAAAAATAAACATTACATAATTGAGATATGCTTGCCTGCCAGGAACGATATATTTTCACTCATACGTGATTTAAATTCAACTGAAAAATATTGAATTTTGTTAAAGTTAAATGACATGTTTCCATAGAAACTACCTCTTTGTTGTCAGTAACGTAGTACACATATAAACCTTATAAAAATTTACCTCCTCTATCAACTACCATTTTAATTTATAAAACAATTACCCCCTCCCCTTCAACTATCCTTTTCATTTATAGGTATTTCATCTACCTTCCTACAGTGGATTGTTATGACCTTCTTTTCAGAATATTTTATTGATCAATATTAAGCACGTTACTCTTGTTACAACATAAAACGTTGCTGGTAAACCACCCCTTTCCGATAACCTATCTTCACCAAAAGAACAGGCCTTGAGTCCTCTACAATTCAGGGCTGTGTGCAAAATGTTATTTGATTCTGTTTCAATTTGCGGCTGTTATAGTTTTCCATAGAAAACTTTCTACACAGAAACTTTTCGAAAATTGACTTTTTTTCATGTTTTGATCAGAATCTGCCGTTATCTCGAACATGATATTTTCGCCATGACCATACTTCCATTTCCTTATGGGACATAGAAGTAAATTACTCTTAACATAAATCGTTGCTGGTAAACTACCCCTTCACGTTAACCGATCTTGAGTCCGGCCTTGAGTCCTCTACAAATTAGGGACGTGTGCAAAACATTATTTGATTCTATTTGAATTTGCGGCAGCTATCGTTCGCCATAGAAAAACATCGGTATGGAGAACCATACATGACACCCATGTTGTAATATTTATGTTTAAAATAATTTACTTGACATCGGTTCGGTAATTTCTAAAAAAATATCGCTCAACCTCAAACTTATTTCACTGTTTATAGATATTTTTGTTATTATGGGGTAGTCGTTTAATATAATGTTATTTTCAGTCACCTTATCCATACAAATTAGGTAGACTTACTTTATTCATATAAAGAAACCGAACTACGCAGATAATCATGTTATGTTCCCTCCTCCGAAGCCCTCCGAAGTCACTCATGGACCCTGAGCATCTTGTAGAGGGTTCATTCCCCAAAGACGAAAAGTCTGTCTATGAACCGTTCCTCTGTAAACACGTGCAGGTACACTGCCCAGCGATCCACAGGAAGCAAATCGCTATCCACACTGGACACTTTCTCGGCTTGCACGCGTTGTGTTGGTGTGGGTTTCGGCACTTTCCATTTTAAAAGCGTGCAAATGTAGGAAAGTAAACATGAATTAACGCCAGATATAAAGCGAATTTTGTGTGTGTGTGGTGTGTGTGTGTCTTGCCTGCCTTTTATTGCGGTAATCATAATAATAAAATGGAAACGTAAATATTACATAAGTAGTATAAAAGTGGGGGTACGAGAACACTTCCAGGTTGCGAACGAAAACACTACCGGGTTCCAGTTCAAGACGTCATAGAGGCACTGGCAGCTGGTGTCCGAGCTGTCCATGTGACGTCACTGTTTTGTGTGTGTGTGTGTGTGTGTGTGTATGTGTGTGTGTATGTGTGTGTGACTGAAACACTTCCGTGTCCCAGTTCATGACATCACACACAGGCCCAAGTCGCTGGCGTCCGCATGGTTAAAACCTGTTTCAAGACGTCACGGAGGCCGTGGTTTCTGCATGTCCAAAATTTGGTAGCCGAAAACAATGTGTAGCGGATGGGGGTACCCGGAATTCGGCGGTTGCCGAGGGCCCGGACGCACAGAGGCGATGTCATCGGGTACCGTTACGCGAAATTTTGGGGGCATCGGGTACCGCTACCCGAAATGTTTAAATCAACGGGTGGGGGTACCCGAAATTTGTGGGTACGCCCTAACCGGGTTCCAGTTTATGACATCACACAGAGGCCCTGGCAGCTGGTGTCCGAATGTTAAAACACTTCCGCGGTCTGGTTTATTTTGATGTAACAAAATAATCGTTCTCTCTCTGTAGCGTATGGGAGGTACCCGAAATTTTTAATGTCCGAATTTTGGGACCCAAATGATTAAAACAACGGATGGGGGTACCCCAAATTTGTGGGTACGCCCACATGACGCATGGATAAAACACTGGTTATGACGAAACAGGAGGCTGCGTGGATATGATAGCTGGTTCGACGACGACGTAGAGGGCGTGATGTCTGAAATTTGACACCCGAAATGATTAAAACAACGGATGGGGTTACCCGAAATTTTTGGTGCCCGAAATTTAACACCCGAAATGTTTAAATCAACGGATGGGGGTACCCGACATGACGCATGTGCTCGACTGCGAGGCGAGACAGTTGGTTTCCGCAAAAAATTAAATTATGGCCCCTCCGGGATTTGAACCCGGGACCTCCGGTACTCCAAACCGGCATGCATCCACTATACCAAGGGGCCGTTGTCGTTTAACTGTAATTATTTTTGTACTTATACTTCTCGTCTCTTACTTGCAACTATGAGGTGGACGAGTGATATCTACTGTTGTCCTATGTGTACAACCATAAAAGGACAATACAAGTTTATTTATTATTAAAAATAAATAAACATTTTTTATTCTTTTATTTTTTACCTCTCATCCTCTTCCTAGCGGCCAGAGGCGAATGAGAGGCCGCTACGCTTTTTTTAACGTGGCTTCCCCAACTTTACAGATTCGTAAAGCAGGCCTACTCCACGTTATCTATCGCTGTACTACTGACTAATACAGTGGTAGATAATGATAAGATACACTATGCAATGCTAAGTCAATGTATAAAAGCAGTACATATATTTTTTTTATTTACATTATTTTTATTTATTTTTTTTTATCGGGTGAATATGTTGTTCATACATGATGCGTATTCACATTTGCTCTACCTTAATGAGTAATTTTCACACTCATACTGGTCCTTGACGAGGTTACAGGTATATCTGCCGTGCCAGTGACCCGTCTCGAACTACCAGGACTACGTTTATAAGTATGTCTACCGCGACAGTGACGTAGTCAAGGTTAACACTCACGCACACACTACGGTAACTAATTCTACGTTTATGGACTTTTCTGTCACGTAGCACTCACACCAACACCATGATGAAAACATGTTCACAACCGACTATATTTTATTTCGTTGCCGCAACCATTCTGAATAAAACAAAGCTTTGCGCAATGCTCAGTGTAAGGGTGGAGTTGTAACGGGTTGACGATGAGGAACAGGACATTGTATGATGGGTACAAAGGATCTAGGAACTACAGGTGCTTGAATATCGTTTAAGTCAATCACCTCACCATGGTGATACAACAGTCGTAAGAAATTTGCCTTCTCAAACCATTTTGTGTAGACAACAGAACTGTCTGAAAAAAAGTCTGCAACGATGCGTACCATATTCTTGTACGGCACATTACTATCGTTCCACCGAGTTCCGTGATAATGTGTTTCCAACCAGTCATTGATTTTTCGGAATTTCAGGTGCAGTCGTGCACGTTCGTATGGTGGAGCGAACAACACGATAACAAAACGTCCGGTTGTTATATCAACTGCAACGAACTCTTTGATTACATATTAATTTTGTCACCGCGAAACGCTTTAAACTCGGCAATAACCGTCCTATTCAAGTTCATTTTTCCGAGTGACACTTGTTCGCATCGAATACGTTAATTTTTTCAAATTCCCCCTCTACTTTTCCTTCCAACACCAGTTCATCGTAAAGACGATCAAATGTTAGCTGTTGGTCATGACGACTGCTTTCCAATCGAAAAAACCAGGGGAAAAAGAAGGATGGTGGTACATAACACCCCTTGGCTACTACCTGATTAATGTACGATTTGAAGTGTTCTTGATCATAAAACAAGCGAACAAGATATTTCTTTAGTACTGTTAATAAACAACCAAAACGGATCCACTCGGGTTCTGTGAAAACAAATTTTTCCGTCTTACTACCGTTAATCTAAACAAACGTTTTCCCAAAGTTACGACTGATCATCACACTCTACTTCTTTTCACGGTTTTCACCTTCTTCGTACAATAACATACCGGATAGTAGCTGTTCACGAAAGATCAACAAGTAATTCCACTCAGAAAAGTCAAGTAATATACGTTTCTTTTTTCCGTTTGTAAACAAAACACCAGGTTCATAGTTGAGTTCGTTAAACAGTCCGACGGTAACGAACATAGTGTAAGAGTTAATAGGATATGCAGGATATAAGTAAACGTTATACTCACAATGCCTGCTGCCGCCGCTACCACAGTCACCTTCCATCGTTGAGACGCACTGAGCTTGTTGCAAGCTAGAGATCGCTAATACCTACCTTTATAAACTGGTAGAGAGGAGAACAATTTTTTTATGACAAACGATGAACAGTATTCGACAACGCTGTGTACTGTACTATCCTATCGTGAATAATCAAAGCGTAAGCGGTGGTTTTATCTGGGAAATTGTTACTGAATTCAAATTCTAAACGCACATCAACGGCAGACGATTTGATTGGTTCTTCTTGTCTGGAACAATCGATGACAAACAACGGTGCTTTCGTTATAAATTCATTAGGTGTCAAAAGAGACGTTCTGTTGCGACGGTCGTAGTATGATGTTTGGAAACGTGTATACATGTCGTAGAACAGTGCGTAACCTTTTTTTATCAATGTTCTGGTTCATGTTATCGTACGGATAGTATTTATCGTTCAGAAATAGCTTGACATTCGTTAAATTTCAGTGATCAAATTCCGACGCGTTTTTCGCTATATTGTTCTTCCTGTCCGTCTGAAATACCAGTATCACATACCGTGGTTTTCCAACTGTGACGATGTCTTCAAGGTCCACGAATGTCGATTTGTCGTCGGTAGAACGGGATACTCGTGCAATTCCCAACTGCGGAACGGCATCACCAGTTCATGATATTCCTCGATGTGCTCCAATAGCGGTATTCGGTACTTGCTTGACACGCGAACATAGGGCATCTTCCAGTGTACTTTGTTTATTACGAGATTACCGTTTGCAGTTGCACTTGATTCTATTAGCACCATTGCGTTCTGATCGGTAGAGGTACGCAACAGAATCAATTCTTGCTAAAACGTTCAGCATGATGCGTGTATAGTCTTCATTGAAACCGAGTAACATTTTTAACGGAAGACAAAACGTAAAATCACCGGTACTCTCGTGTACTGTCAACGACTCGTCGGTTGTCGTCACCCATCCTGCATTGATTAGATGCTTTCTTTCATGCTCGTTGCTCGATAGTAACAATTTCACAGTGCTCGTAATTCCAACGTTTTTCTTACGATCTACTTCCACACAGCACACTTCGTAACGGATCTCCTCAAACAAGAAAGCCATTGCATTGTTGATTAATTTTACGTTCAACGCTGTGTCGGTAGCTTTAACCTTGGTCAATGTTCCTTCGATGTACAGAAAACTCTCCGCCGGTAAAGTGAAAACATCCTGTTGTTGGATGGGTATACGTATTTCATAGTTGTTACCGTATCGGGTGGAAGCATACGGTGCGTGCGTACGATATTCGAACCCAACGATTCTGTTATCGAAAGCCGCTCCTCGTTCGATAGCTAGAATTTCACCCGACATTATTTTAATCGTATAATTTAAATCCAAATGAAAGTAAGAAACGCTTGTTCCTTGATGTCAACCGCTTCAACGTTGAACACCGACTACCATGTTTCTTTCGTACACACTCCCTTTTTACAGGTGACGTTTGTCCGAAATACAATCCCATATTTTCAGATGCAGTCGTATCGTGATAACTTCACCGCGAAAGTCAACTAAATCCCCGTCCTGATCAACGAGAGACAATATGATGTTGTCAAAGCGTTGTACGTTTACTGGTAAGTATATTACGTTTGTCGGTGTTTCAACTATTTTGAAACCTGGTGCCACGATCGGATAAAACGAATGCAACGTGTGCTGGTCCTGGCCGTCCTTGTCGCACCCTGTACGATATTACTCCGTACGTGAACGGTGTTAACTTTGATTATGACGACGGTTACGTTCGACTCGTGTGTTTTATACGCTTCCAGCTGCTGATTCTCCTTGAATACTAACATACTTGCAATGGTATTCGGTGTATGCGAAAAGTCGATGACATGCTTAAAGTAAATTTCACACTTTTATGTGTTGTTGTTTGGACGTAAACTGATTGTTCTCTCGCCTAACTGTTTCTGCAGATACGTTTCGATATCACTGATTTCATAGGTGCCGGTAGGCAACTTGATGACGGACCACTGATCCTTGGAAATTTTACTGGAAATGCATTATTGTTTCCTTCAGTAACGTTTGGTATTGAATTATACGATGTGAAATCCAATAGACCAACGTACCATTCACCGTATAACTCGAGAGGTGGGAAAAAGTTACACACGAGATTCGCAGCGTCGGTACCCGTCACGGTGACCGTTAGCGACGACATGCTGAAGTTTACTGATCAGAAGACGATAAAAAGTCTAAACATAAATGACCGCAGATGACCGTGTTAGGAGGTTGCTTCCGTTCATAGTTGTAACGAACGTCGGCTGTATCACCAAAATATTGCATCAGCTCGAGAGGTGGACGTAAATTACCGAACCCGTCAAAATAGTGTACTCGATTTCCACGCTTCTTGTAACGTACCCAGTGGGTTCCCGGTCCGCTCTCGTCGTCCAAATTTACGATGACGCTTTCGTCCTTCCACGGCGTTGTATCCGGTAATGCGTTGCGCATGTAAACACCTCTATAATACGGTATGTTTAGCTTTTTTGCGTATACACGTAATTCATCTTTGGACAACGGTCGGAGCGGTATGTTAATTAGTTTTTTCGGTACGGACGTAGATACAATCCGGACGCAGTTCTCTTCTTCTTCCTAGCGGTTCGGACAGTTCTCTTTCTCCTCTTCTTCATCCCACCACCAGCACCACGACCACGACTACTCATATTCTTTTTATTTTTACGACGTCGGCCGCTTCCTATTGCTGATTTTGCTTTCATGGCCGCTGCAACTGCTGTCGCATAAGCTCGTTCGCTGATACCCGAATCCAAAGTCTTTACCCGTCCCCACGCTTTTTCCGCGAGTTTATGATCTGCAATACGTCTACTTTCGTTGTCTTTGTATTGAGCGTAAGCGATGTCGTGTTCGCGACAGGCTTCGTCTAATTGGTTGATTCCGCGATCACCAAGCGCTAATCTTTCTTCAAGTTTCGTTCCCGGTCCACAGAATCTGTAACCCGGCAGATGTAGTTCGACAGGTAGTGCGTCCACCGCTCGATTGATAACTGACGAAACAACGGACGGTTCAACGTTTTTAAGCACGTTTCCGACGCCCCACCCCTTTCCCCTCTTAATATTGTTGTTCATCGTAAACCGATCTCCAGTCTTTCTCTTCTGTGTTTTTATCGTATTCATCTATTAACCTTTTTATTTCCTTCGTGTCGAGTGTCTACTCGTCTTTGAACTACGTGGCTTAGACAATTTCAATAAGTAGTTGTCCAGTTGATACTGAAATGTTTTAACGACTTTATACATCTCGCTCTTTACGTATCGTCTCACGTCATTTAATTGTTGTAAGTTAATAGCATCGCTCTCCGCAAAACCATCCGCTACGTCTGTTATTCTCTTTACCGCTGCTTTGAAAACACCATCTTCGCCCAAGCTAACGGTGTTCTGCAACATGTATTTTACGTTAACCGCGTCATCTGCAAAAATCGGTGAACTCACTCCCAACAACCAGCTCTGCCCAAACAAATAGCTGTTCGATTCATTTTTAATGACGTTCGAGTCTATGTAGTTTTTGCTGACCGCATCGGTCGCTTGTTCCGGACTTCGAACGTTGATTACCCATCTATCTCGTGCATCGATGACCTCACCTCTCTCTTGACTCGAGTGTTGTATACAGTTGTCATCAACGTAATATTTGTTGACTACGTCTTTAACGTCTACAGGAGTATCAACATTTTTCAATCTACACCCTTTAACGTCCACGCTTTTACGTTCATCATCGAGTAGCAGACAATGTGTTTGCATATAAGTCAGGGATACAGCATGCTTTGCTGCATCCGGTTCGTTCAGATTGCGGATCTTTTTGTTTTCAACATCTACATGCCCATCATTCGTAATCTTAAATCCTACATTATTGCGTAATTGTCTTTTTCTTTCTCGTCGCACGCTCACGGCGCTTTGATGTCTCCCGAACTTCTCCACAACCATTGTACGACTGCACGCTACAAATGATGTGCTAACCGTTTTAAGTAACGACACTGTGGTGACCATCGCGTGTGTAACACAATGGGATCGTCACCCTCTTTCCAACGAAAGATTTCTATACCGCAAAATGAACATCGAACCCTGTCAATTTCATTTGTGTAATGAAAGCCTGCGGCAACCATAGCGGTCGGACTGATGAAATGCACATGCCATGATGTAAAGGTTTTCAGTCTCTCGTTTTTGACTTCAAAGTCAGGTATCAAATCTAATCCGCACAAGTCGACAGTGTTGACAACAATAAGTTGTTACACCGACGTTCATAAAATTTATATAATAATGTTGGCTTCACGTAATTCCTCTACTACTGAGATGATTTCTTTGTCGTGTCCGGTGTGACCGACGCGTTTTGAACTTACCAGCAGTCTTAACCGTTCAACCAGTTCGTTGGGATCGTTCCAGTGTACGTAATCGATACCACGTCCGCTGCGTGGTGGGAACAATCGAGCGATTATCTCTCTGTACTTTAAACCTTTGTTTGTATTTACTTTAGCACCGGGTAAATAATAACGTTTATAAGCGTTAGTGTCCGACAATATAGACTTGTACGCTGCTAAATCGTTTTCATCGTAGACGCTCTTGTCGGGTTCTTTCATAAACATAAGTTCGTAGAGGCCCGGTGTGCCTCTGTATCGTTTTCCAGCTATGTAGAAGCTATCGTCTTGATTGATCTCCAACACCGAATTGCCTACCATTCATTTGTCTTCAACGTTACGAACACCGTACGTATGATCCATCTTTTTATCTCGATCATCAGACAACGCGAGCAGTAAGTATTTCCTCGCGAGCGGACCTTCGACAGACTGTTCAACGTATTCTTGTGCTTCGTGTCGACCTTCGGGTGTTGCTAAAAACTCTTCAAGAGTTACGTTCGGTGTTTCGATATCAGGCGTTTGTGCCAACCATTCCGTTCTGAGGAAACGAGGTTGTGATGGTGTTTTCGTCTCAACAGCTGCCTTCGTATCTTCATCTTCAACTTTTATTTTTTTTTAATTTTATCACTGGAGTCATTCAATTTTTCCGAAATCTGGGTTAACGGTTCCAAAAGAGGTTTGTACTTTCTCGTTAACGCTTCATCGCTCTCTCTGATGTCATGTTTCAACGCGCGATACTTTTGTCTTATGTTATCGCTAATTGCATCGATTTCATGTGTCAATTGCTAGTCATCCATCTTGACACTGATGACTTTCTTGTACAAACTATTCTATTTATGTATAAAACGATCGAAACCCACTCTGTATCTACCTGCGTTTATCGGTGAGTCCTTGTTGATGACTATGAATCCGTAACGATCTTTCCACGCTTCGGCACACATCGCTTTGAACTCTTCGTATTTCATATCTGTGTTAACGTATCGTTGTAAACGTGACGTAAATTGAGATCATCTTGTCTTCACAAAACCAAGAAATTAGCATTATCACGCACCAGTTGCTTTGGCACAAGACTAAACGTTTGGCAAAGGTACAAAGTGTCCACACCGCTATGCCGCCCAATAACGAAATATTTTCATATGTTATTCTGCCGTTCACATACCACATCGTCGAACAACATGACTGAATTAGGTACAATTTCGTGCGGAGGCGGTACTTCATCGTTATCACTGTATGTGAAGTACGTCATTCCTTCGTCAGCGAGAGTATTAAAAACGTCTTCCAACATACGGTATTTCGGTTGAAATAACTATTTGGAGAACACGTACAGGTTCTGAAATCGCAGTCTTTTGGATCGAATAACATGTTAAAGGCAACATTTGACTTCCCGCTACATGACCCGCCGCACACGATGCATCGAACTGTGTTTGGAAACAGTGGACTGTGTTTATTATATGCAACTTCACCGTTGTACTTAGCAGAGTCTATGTTCTTAACATTTAACTTTAATTATTGTTGTTCAATCTTCACCTTAACTCGTTTACGTTCGGATAAATACTGTGGTAATGTTATTATATCAGTTCTTTTTTATGTATCCACGAATCGTGTTTACCGTCAAAGCCGAGCCAGCGCACTCGCACGCGATCACCTTTACGTTGTAATATTTTCTCAACGAGATACACATCACCAACGCTGGTTTTACTCAATTCTTGTTCATAAAACCCACCTCCACAACGTCACCCGTGTGATCTTTGAACAAGTACGTAAACGGTACGGTTGACTGAACTCTGTGCACTGTATATATCTCGTTCGTCCAGTTTGGTGTATAACCTTTAGCGAATGTGATTTTATGTTTACTGATACGCACTCGATCGCCTATTTTAAACTTCTGTTTCTTGCTCACTTTCCGCAGTACGGTATTTTTTCTTATTCGTTCCAACACAATTCGCTCGTTGCTCTTGTCGAATTGTCGCGGCTTCATCTCTATAATTCTATGCACTCTGTCGTTGTATTCCATCACCAGTTTAGGGAAAAGCGACAACCACCGATAATGCACTTGCTCGCTGAACGCGCGGTACGTGTTCGTTCTCAACGTACGATTAAATCGCTCTACGATGGACGCTTTCTTCTCGCTATACGTTGAATAGTGTTTGACGTTAAATCTCTTTAGTAAAGCTTGTACGGTAGTGTTAAAATACTCTTTCCCCTTATCCGTTTGCAGGTATTTCATTTTAATTTTTACAATTATTGGGTCGAGAGCCTGTGCTACTTCAACACCCGATTTAGTTTTTAAGGGAATCGCATATGCATACTTGCTAAATGCGTTTATTACTGTCATTAGATATTTGTGCCCCTTGTTCAACTTGGCATGCGGTATCATTTCCACCAAATCCGCTTGGTACAGATCGTGTAACCCCTTCACCCCACCGCACGTCTGGGAAAGTTCCTTCTCACCGGTATGTGCAATTCTTTTGCAATAGTTTTGCGTACGTTTTCCATATCGCCACCCGAATCGCGAATCGCAAAATTTTGGTACGAGATATACCGTTACGTTTTCACTGAACTTCACCGACTTCATCGTCGCTACTGACAGGGTGTTGCTCCTGCAAGCGAGTCTTATATCAACGTATATCGAACGCATAATTTATAACGGATTTTCTCGCTTGTTGAATTATCTCGCGTCTGGGTTGACAGAGTTTATAATGACCGTACGCAAGTGTTGTTTCATTATCATCCAAGACATATCGTTTGTCATCGTTTAGCGATAATTTTGTAAGCTTTCTTGTGTATATGTTATGTTTTTTGCTTTGGATAATCTGCGCCGTAGTATAAGTTTGAGAAGTGGTCTTTACACATTGCTTATAAAGTTGATGTTTCAACTGCGTAGCTATAGCGGAACGTGGCACACCTTTCGCTACCTTTTTCTCTTTATCGTTTGCCGTAACGAATGAATAACATTTTGCTCGCAACCCGACAAATTCAAGTATCGGTATTCTATTTGTTTCGTCTTTAAACTTACCAAACTTTTTCTTGTTTGTTTCACTATAGCACGGGTGTGTCTTAGGGTACTCCGACGTGTCAAAGAGTTCGAGATGCTCCTCCATGTCTTTGTACACATCGTCGGTGCGAATGTCGTACAACAGAGAGTCAGTGTCCGTCATACATAGACGTGCACGTGACCCGTACGTATTCATCGTGAATCCGTAATGGAACCGATACATGATCAGCTTACTAATATCCAATACACTGAACCCAACGTACAAAGGTCGGTTCAGTGTAATGGACGTTTTTTTCATCGTGAGACCTACCAGGTCCTCGTTATAGATAAAACAATATTGTAGCCTGGGGTTAGCGGTTAGTTTGTGAAGTTTCTTCTCGTTTGGAACTAACTTGAAATCGATTCGCTTTCGTACGTTTTCCAACGATTTTCCGTACGGTGCGTTATTCATTAACTTAAAAAAGTCTTTTTCAAAGGTGTTTCTGCCTTCCTTTGTCGCTCCGTATTAAAATCGATGAAAGGTTTCAACCATACGCACTGTGTGAATGCTAACACACGGTGAATCGCTTTCAACTCTATTCCTAGTTCGAGATAGAGTTTCAATGTTCTGTAATGAACAAAGTATTGTGTCTTGTCCTCGAGGGACGTTATCAGTTTCTCTACCTTACCGTTACTACACACAAAGTCTTTTAACAGCTTCATGCGATAGCAGTACGGTGAAAGCATACTGTCCGTAATAGTACGCTTTTCAGGTGCTAAAGGGTAGTCTGTGTAAGTCGTGTAGGTAATGTGGATACCCCAGATCGACTTCCAGGATATAACCGGTGTCACCATCGTCGCGTAACGCGTGCACGTTTAACGTGTCGATCTCTGTACGGTCCAACCATCGAAAACCTGACAGTGTTAAAAGCTGTGTCATAGCCGTTCCGTGCATGTTGGTACAATCGAGGTAGAATAAATAGTTGTGCGGCTTACTTGCGTCATAATCGGGAATGTACGGGTTGTTGGCTTTGGCGTACCTATTAGAAATTGCTGCTAAACCGCCTCGGATACCTTTTTCAATGTACAGGTGTACGTCTATATCGCGGAGTAACTCTAATCTGACTCCTGTCATTTTCAGCATCGCGTTCCACGCTAAACCGGCGGTGGGAAAAACGTTACACGGATCGAGTTCGTAGTACTGCAGGCTCATGTTTCGAAAGTTTTCAAATACATCAGGAAGCAGTAGTACATCCGTTTTTAAATAAAGGTCATGATAATCATCGAACGTTTGCATGTCGAAAGCCGACCAAACCGCTCGAGCGTGCGCGTAATCTTCTTCGTCTATATCCGACTCTGTCAACCCGTTGTAAAAATGTACGCGGTCCGGTAACTGCCTCTCGTCAAATTTTGAATCGTCCGTAACGTATTCGTAAGGGTACACACCTTTACGCAAGAGTAAATCAACATTACGCGTGTAAAATTGATTAAGGATTTTAAATTTATCCGCGGATAAGTTGGAGACGAGTTTTTCAAGTGACGCGTTCATGAACCGCAGAGAATCGAGAAACCGGAGCTGACCGAGTGTAACGGAGATGTAACGTTCGCTTGTAGTAGCGATACACGTTATTTCATCTTCCTTGTACTTTTCGAAAACTTGCATCAAATGATGCGAGTCATAGCCACTTAAATTATGGAAAAAAAACCGGAACGTGTGTTGGTATTTTGTAATTAATATTACACGCATTGTGAGCAGCGCCTAAATAGTTACCCGTTATGTGGCAATGGTTTCGAACCGTGTCGTCCGTTAACGGCTTCTTGCACAGATGACAGTGCGTGGCGTTTCGAAATGACCGTTCATCGGCCGCTGTTATTTGGATCGGTTTATTAAACTTTCTATCGAGTCGTTGAACGTCGGCTAAAAGCACACGAAGGAACGTGTCCACCACGTCTTTACCGCGGTATATTACAGGTTCCTTGACGTCGTTTCTCATCCAGTTAACTATCACATAGTAGAAACTGGCTGGTATATGATGTGCCACGTTTTTACCGGTGGTCGGAAAAATAAACGATTCGAAGTCAGCGTATACCGTATAAGGTATGCGGTGACAAAGTGAAAAGTTTTTAAAATACATCCACTTTTCGTCCTCGTCAGGAAGTTTTACTTTCTGTACTCCGTGCTGAAAACAGTTGCGTTCGTGTTCTTCAACTCGTTTTCGCGCCGCGTTAGTACCTTTATTGTCCGAAAATCTGTGTAGACAGTAGTTGCAGTACACTGATACTGCGCGATGTTTTGTCAACGACGAAAGCATACGCGAAAGGTTCCGTATGAGGCAGTAGTGAGTAGTGTTTGCGTCGGACAGTAGCAGTAGGTTTACGTGGTACTTTCTACCGCGATGTTCAGTGATACGTAAAGGATGTACCTCGTCTTCGTAGCCAAAAACGTTAACGGATATGTTTTTGTCTAATTTTTCATAACGTTTTACCTTATTGTCTGCAACAGGATAAGGTATGTCCTTCATGTTTATTTCTTCTTCGTACGGAAGGTAATGGCTAACGCGATGCGGTTTACACGCGATCGGGTGTATACAGGCGAGCACAGACCACAAGAAACACTTTTCATCTTCTAAATTTTTCACATTAATAATTCCTTTCATACTGTCGGACAATTTCGATGGTGTAGGTAGAAAGCTCGACCCCACAAGAGGATTGTATTTTGTAATATTTAATTCCACCGACTCGACACCGTTTTCGACCCACCCGCTTCCGTCACGCGTGATTTTGTCAACGGATTCCATTATTTTCTCACTAGCTATCGAATACTGTTCATTGATATCGTCATACTGTGACTTAAGTTCTCTGCGTGATCTGAATACCGCATTACAATAAATATTTTCGGTGTTTATTAATTTTTTAAAAGATACACGAACTGCTAAATACCATTTATATAATTATTTAATGCTACCGCTTCGCTACAAACCTTATCAACAACAGTGTGTTTGTAATCTAATAATACTGCTTGTGTATCATAAATTTTATAGTAATTACGTTACCATTGATAGCACGGTGTTCGCTGCTGCTGCTGCTGGCCATTGTGAAAGGACTGAGGCCGGCTTCGCGTCGTCGGTTCCCTATGTAGACAGTTCGGTGACCGGTAACGCTGTCGCCGCGCTAGGCTCGCGAGGAGCAGCTGCGCGGGGTGTGGTGCGGGGTAGGCGAGGTGCGGGGTTTGTCTTGACAGATGCGGTGTGTGCTGGAGGTGTGGGGCAAGGGTGGGGGGTGCGCGGTAGTATTTCATCGTCTGGTCGTGACCGATGACGCGCGTTGCGGACGGCTGAGTGGTGTGGGGAGTGCGGTGTAGGAAGCTGACGTCTGTGACCGATGCGGTGCGGGGTGTGGCGTAAAGGTGTGGGATGGTGTGGTGGAGCTAGGTTGCAGCCGGTGTCCGTGACCGAGAGATAGGCGAGGTGCGGGGTACAGGATGTCGGCGACCTTGACCGAAGCGCGCTCGTTGAGTCGTCTCCCGCGGAATGTAGGGTGCGGGGTACGGGGGGCTGGGTTGTACGACCGGTCGTAACCGAAAGCAGGAAACGTCGAACACCAAGCAGATGCGCGAGGTGGTGGACTGAGGCGACGCGGGGTGGACGTGCGAGGTAGGAAGCAAAGTTGTAGCCATGACCGTTGCGGTGCGGAATGGTGGTGTAGGGTGGAGGTGCGGGGTAGGATCTCATTGTCCGGTCGTCACCGAAAGCAGATGTTGACCCGAGACGACGCAGGGTGGGGTGCGGGTTAGGAAGCTAGGTTGTCGCCGACGGCCTCGATTGCGGTAGGTGAGGTGCGGGGTGGGGTAAACCCGGTCGTTGCGGAGCGACAGACAAAGTAATTGATCAAAATATGTATGCGAGGTGCGGGGTGGCGGTGAAGCTCTGGGTGCGGGTTGGGGGTGCGTGGTAGGATGTCATCGTCCGTTCGTGACCGAAAGCAGATGGTGGCCCGTGAAGACGCGGGGTAGGGTAGGAAGCAAAATTATAGCCGTTACCGTTGCGGTGGAGGTGCGGGGTGCGGAGTAGGGTGTCGTCGTCCGGTCGTGACCGAAGCAGATGACGCTTTAGAAGGGAGGAACGTGGTCGGGGGAAACAGAGTTCCCTGTGCAGTCATCAGTACTCGCCATGGAAGGAATCGTTGCGAACGCGAAGACAGTTGAATATTTTTTACCAAAAAGAGACTTGTCAAGTCTTTCTTTTGGAGAAAAGTATCATATAATTCACTTGAAATTTGTGAAAACGAAATTCTGGGAGTCAGTTGTGGTAGATTTGGAAGATACCGGAGCCTGTTCTCAGCTGGAGGATAAACTGTTCTATGTATACCTACCTAAAAGATGGTGTGACGTTTTTACAGAGGAACTATTGAAAGCTGTGAAGCCTTGTGTGCTATTACTATGCGTAACCTCACACACTCCGCTGGCGAACGAGAAAGTGAGCGTGATGTTGGATATTGATTATGTGAGTATGATATTTCAGTACCACTAATAATTACTTATACAGAAGTGGTTATGTATTAATTTTTTTCTCTTTTTTTTCCAGACCAAATGAACGAGAACAGGATTGATTTATTATAATAGTAATAGTAATAATAACATTAATATTAAAATGTTTTTAAATGTTGAAGTAGACTTCTCTATTTTTGTTGTTGTTTTTTAATGTTAACTTGTAACCCCTCTTTCCTTTTATGCCTTTTATATATAGAAAAAAAACTTCCTTTTTTTATTTTATTTTTTTTATTTTTATTTTTTTTTTTTTTTTTTTTGAAAGAGAGGCCACTAGTTATTGAGAACTAGGCAAGAGCCTAGTGAAGCCAAAAATGAGCTGGGTCCAGTATGATGGGACTTGCAAATGAAACTCTGCTTTAAGATAACAATAAGAGGATTCATTGTATTCTGCTTTTGTACAATATATGCGCCCTTGAAAAGTAAGATGATACTACAAGTGTTTTATAATCAAGGATAGCTCACTTCCAAAACCCCAATCGTTATTATAAGTCTATTAAACATGTGCATCGCGAAATAATTGAGCTTGAATAATAATGGCGCATAAATAATAATAAAGTGAAAAGGCGCATAATCTCGACCCTCCCAGTAAATTACATAAATCATAACATGACATATATATATATATATAAATATATGCATAATAAAGTATAATAATCTAACAATCACATAAGGCATAACACGCAACATATAATAAACATAGATACACATTTACATATAAATGGCACACCACATGTTCACCTAGTTAACAGCGTATATTTTGTCATCATACACCCTCAACCCTCTTATTCAGACCAAGTATCCGGCCCACCTTAAATATCCAATTAGTAAATAACTAAACCCAAAACCCCAATTAATACATCTCAAAAGAGTAGAGTAGACATGCCCCAAAATTCTAAGTATGTGAACAGCCAAGGTCAATTTGGCTAAATAGTTCGAACGGCACACAAATACCACGCAAAAGTTAATTATCAATTTCGGATCTCAACAATGGTAAAGATAATAAGTGCCATCACGTGGTCAACATGGATGCCCGGTTGCATAACTGCATTTCTCATTTCTTTTATTTTCCTGACAAAATTTGCAAAAACAGTGGAACGTGACCACCCATAAATACTTATACAGGTACTGATTAGTCTTGTATTCTTTAACCTTTATTAATTAATTGGTATTATGAGCAATAAAAGTTTAACAATTACAAAATTTAAACTATGAAAAAATATAAACTATGGCAATATTTAAACTGGCTATAACAAAATTTAATGGTTACAAAATTAGCTGAACAGTAAAATTGAATTTCAATAAGCAGAATCTATGTAATGAATGTACTGAAACATGCTTAAAGTGTTCATAAAAAAAACTTGGCCTCAGGCACGGTCATGCGTCCGGACGAGATCCAGCAAAATATGACATGATACAGTCCTGTAAAGAACGGCACGTCCAGGTGTCGTCCACATGTTAAAACACCTCCCCGACCTTTAAATTAATAAACCAATACACAACCCCATTAACTGAAAAAATAATTAATCGTAAAATTCCCAACGGGGACAGATAAATCCGTACATGCATACTTAACACAGAAACAATTTAGTGCCGACCCTTTTTACAGAAAACTCCCCTCAACCCGGGTGCTGCATGACCCTGGCCGAGGTTACAATTCTCAGAATGAGACAGACATTGATATATTCATGAGGCGTAAGCCTTAATAAAAAAACAATGACAAAGTAACATGTAAACCCAATCGTCCCAGAACTAAGTCCCCAACTTGGAGCATCTCCACAAGTGTCTCAAAAAGAGTTTATCGGCCACAAACATTTTGTTCAAAAAGCTTAAATGTCACCTGGTTAGCAGCATATGGGTAGAGGATCCGGGCGAGTGTGTGTCCGTCCATCCGGGCTGAGAGCTGACGGAAGTGGTTGAATCTATATCATGGAAGGCAGGTAATCGGCCATCCTCTGGAGCGAGACAGATTCTCGTCTACATCGGACACCCTGCACAATTATATCGGTGATTACTTACAGGTATAATAAACCACACTACCTCATGTACCTAGCTGACATTTCGTGACATGCCCAGCTTAGAAACTCCGAAAATTCACTTATGTATAGAACCCCATTGAGTCAAATAAATCACTTTAAATACACCTTTAAATATTATAATCTATGATATTTCCCAATATCGTTATTCAACATAATAGTCACTTTAAATAAATAGTTAATCACAAGTTTTCGTGAAGCACTTAACCCCCCCCCTGACAGGAACTAGCAAACTTTAACAAGTTCGTGATGTACAATCATTTCAGAAAATAACTAACTTACGCCCCATTCTAATTTACTGAATTGAGTATTATTATTATTATTACTACATTTTTAGTGAGATTTTGAATTAATAATCTGTTAGCCAGCGTTAACATTGAAACATACATAAAACAATTTATCCTGTTGCCTGCCACGTGCTGATAATTACTGCAATACGTATCGCACTGCATCTGCGTTAATATTGAGTAAATACAATTTATTTTTATGAATTAGTAAGCTATATATATCTGATCACACTTACCGGGAGGTCGCGTAGACTTCTACTTATGCATAGTAACAGATAGTAGACAAAACCTTTACATTGACGCTGTCAGCCGGACGCCAGACGTTAATACGCTGAATGCTACAATTGAACTGAACTTTCCTGCGGCAGAAAAAATAGTAAGAAGGACTGGACGCAGAGAGCGCGCGGATCGGCCCGGTAGCAAGATAACGCAGCGAACATAACTTATTACGACGTACGTAAATTCTTACGTAAACACTTGCGTAGTTAAATACGTAATTTAATAATTCCGCTGTATAAAAAGAACACCGCCGCGTTTTTCCAAAACACGGCACACCCCCACCCCAAAAGGGCAACTTGGTTGCCTCACAGTTAAACTCAGGGAGGGTACCCTGCAGTGTACCCCACTTCCCAAAACAAGCCAGTGGTCTTCGTGATTATGTCGGCCCAGCAGTACTTGCTCTCAGGAGAACAGAGGCTCAGAAGGAAAACTAAAGAGACGAAAGAAGACGTGTAGTATGTAAGTGTGCGGGTGCTGCACGCTGACCTGATTAGGGCCAGCCCACAGCAAAGAGGGACAGAGAAGGAAAGGCGAAAGAAAAGTTCGGGAGCTCCCTGAGTTCCGACCTCCTGAGGCTTGTCCACTCAAGCCAGAACACGACTGCCACTTTAACAGGGCCATCTGCCCTTTATCCCTACGGGGGGGGATCTCGAATACTAAACCCATCCTAAACAATACCGTCACTGCACGGGGCAAGGGAAAAGGGGAAATGATGGCCTCCATGATGCAATGGTCCCCACTCTGGACCGGACGCAAGGCCATGCTACTTGTAATATGACACTTATCCAATATACAAATAAATTTTACATGTGTGCTCCAAGGGCATGTGAACAACAAGGAGGGCCCCAGAGCGCACAACCGCCCCTGAGCCCCTCGTTGTTGTCTATCCTCTCTCCAACTCCTTTTTTTTGCTTTTTCTAGTTTTTTTTCAAAGGTTAGGAAAATCGGAAGGTGGAAGGTCAAGGATCATTGAAGGTCATGAGCTGAGACTAAAGGTAAGGACATGGCTCCCTCCGTACATAAGGACAATTGGAGAAAGCCAAGGCTCGCGCAGGCAGGGGCGCATCCCTGAAGTAGACGAACCCCACTGGGACTGTGGGAAACATCTACCCGCTACCCTATCATTCTCGATAACACCCCCGAAGCACACACTTTTAAAATGACAAAATCCCTACTCACACAGGGACCACCACTCACCCCCCCCGTTCCAGCCCGTCTACCCTTGTCTACATAGTTTCAATTTTGATATATGCGTGGTAATGTCCTTCGGATTACCACCCGGTTCTTCCAACCGAGCCGTCACTGGCGACGCGAACCCCAAGATACGATATGGCCCCGACCAACGATAGCACAATTTAGCGGCTCTTTTGTCCACAGCCGAGCTGATCGGATGGCTTTGACAGTAGACCCAGTCTCCGGTCTGAAAGGGGTTAGGAATTCGCCCCTGATTGTATCGTCGACGGACCCGCTCGTGCGCTCGCAGCAAATTCTTCCGAGCCTCCCTGTATCACTCCGCAGTTCCATTATCGGGCTCCCGTGGTAGAAGATCATCAATATTCCACAAGATAGTCAACGGGAGTGCGGGCGAGAATCCAAACATGATCTCAAAGGGCACGGCCTTATGACTGTCATGCAGGGCCGTGTTGAAAGCTAGTTGCAACCACTTCAGATTCTGGTCCCAGGTTGTCTGTTGCTCCGCATGATAAGCAATAAGTGCGGACCTGAGATTCCTATTGAATCTCTCCGCATGGGACCGCTGTGGGTAATACTGGAAAGTGGTTACATGTCTGATTCCGCTGGCGAAACACATCCGCCGGAACTCACCCGAAATGAACTGGGGGCCATTGTCGGAGACAATGATGGTCGGAAGACCGAAATGCTGAAAAACATGGTTCTAAAGCGCGCTTATGGTTAAACGAGCTGTTGCCTGCCGTAAGGGCAGTAGCCAGGCACACTTCGAAAAAGCATCCACACAGACAATTAGGTAAGCATTATCTGACTTGCTACGCGGGAAGGGTCCCACGTAGTCGATGAATAACTTCTCCATCGGTCTGCTCGCCACGTCCGATGACAACAACCCTAACTTAGTGTTCTGGGCAGGTTTACTCAAGCCACACAGATGACAGCTCTTAGAGATGACAACCCTCGTAGCGGATTCCCTATCCATGCCCTTCCAGACTAAAAGACTTCTAATACTGGAAATGGTCTTCGAAATTCCCTTGTGGCCTCCTACTGGGGAATTATGATAATAACTGAAGATCATGGGCACTAACTTGCTAGGCAGCACGATTTTAGGGGCACGTCCCTTTCTTTCTCTACAACACAGGACGCCCTTCGACAAGAAGTAAGGGGCCTGTACGTTACCCTCCTTTATATTCTGGATGATAGGACCCAGCTCTTCATCGTTTAACTGATAGGGTAACACATCAGTGAAGGCTAACGGAAAGTCTAGTAGAACGGAACAGGGTTGCTCAGTTTGAACTTCACTGGGCTGGGAAAACATTCGTGACAAAGCATCTGCAACTACATTTTGAGTTCCCCTAATGTGTTGCACCTTGAACTTAAAGGATGAGATCTTGACTACCAATCTACCAATTTTACCCAGCTGCTGGGGATGAGCAAGAAGCCAGGAGAGAGCCTGATTGTCGGTCTCGAGAAGGAACTCAGCGTGTTCCAGAAAACGCCTGAACTTATCTAGAACGTATACAACAGCTAAACACTCTAGCTCATAGACTGACGACTTTCTTCCCTGCTGGGTCAATGTTCGGGAAATAAAGGCCACAGGCTGCCTAGCACCATCAACGACTTGGGACAGAACCGCCCCGAGCGCCACCGAACTCGCGTCCGTCTGCAAGATAGACGGCTGATAAAAATCCGGCATCCGCAGCACCGGTTGGGAGATGATAGCTTCCTTCAAAGTCTCGAAAGCCTTCTGTTGGCTCTCACCCCACACAAATTTAGCCCCCTTCTTTCTCAATTCATTTAACGGGGCGGCTATCTCCGCCGCATTAGGGATAAACCGTCTGTAAAAGTTAACCATACCCACGAACCTGGCGATGCCCTTGGCATCCCTAGGTGGGGGAAAATCCCGGATACCCTGGGTCCTTTCAGGGTCCACGGTAACACCTCGGTGCGAGGCCAGATGCCCCAGAAATTATATGCTCTCTTGTGCAATTCGCACTTTCTCCGGATTAACCGTGAGGACCGCGTCCCTCAACCTGCACATCACCTCCCTTAGATGACATAGATGTTCATCATACGTTTTGCTGTAGACCAGCAAGTCGTCCAAATAATTGAAAATGAATTTAAATTTTACGTCTTGAAACACCAGGTCAAGCAGACGCGTGAGTGTTTGGGCGCCCACCGCCAGACCCATAGGGACCAGCGTATACTGATACAAATTCCACGGAACGCAGAACGCAGTATAAGGTCTACTCTCCTTGGATAAAGGCATTTGGTGATATGCAGCGTTGAGATCAATCACGGTGAAGTACTTGGCCTCACTAAACCAATCGAAAGCCGAGTGGAGATCCGGAAGGGGAACCGAATCCACCTCAATATTAGAGTTCAGTTTACGGTAATCAATCACCATACGGTGCTTACCCCCCGGCTTGTGTACCAGGAACGCTGGACTGGCATAACTGGAATTAGAAGGTTCAATGACCCCTTGTTCTAACAGCTCTTGAACCTTCTCCCTCAGAACGGCCATTTTCGGAGGGGCGAATTTGTATGGATGTGACCTCACTATCTTAGAATCAGTCAGACGAATTTCATATTCTAGTAAATGTGTGAGTCCCAACTTAGGAGTTAATACTGAGGGAAATTCCTCACACAGTTGGTCCAAGGCCCTCTGCTGGGCGGGAGTGAGATGATCTCGTGCAGAATCGGGACAAGCGACCTCTTGGATACCTCCCTTAGCTCCCTGGTATCCAAGAAAAGGAATAACAACGCCCCGATTAAATTTGAAATAACACTGGTGCCCATGGATGTCCAACACGAGACCACTTTTAGCGATGAAATCGGCACCCACAATACAATCAACTCCCAGAGCAGGAGAAACCAGAAAACGCCACACCCACGAAAACCCATCGATCTTGAATTTAAAGGAAATCACCCGGGAGATGAGCAGGATTTCCCGTGAAGCAGTCCAGCATACTACGGACGACCGATCCGACCATTTTATTAAGCCCTGCTTTTCAAGGCCCGCACATACTCGAGATGAGATGATAGATCGGGCTGACCCGGAGTCAACTAACGCTCTGAGTTGACTCTTCTTTACCTCGAGCGACAGGAAGGGGCATACAGAAGCCTTTTGCGGGACAGTAGCAAGGACCTTGATGCCAGAAGAGTCAAGACCTACCCTTTGCCTGGAGGCACTTGAATACCGAAAAGTCTTAGGACGAGGGGAAGACAACCTCCGACTTGTCCTCCCCTGGTAACTTAGTTTTTTGAAGACCGGGCCCTCGAGGGAAGCGTTGGACGCATACCACCCTCCGTACAATCGCGGGCAACATGCCCCTGTCTTCGACAGCGAAAGCAAACCACGCCCCTCAACGATCCTCTTCGATCACCGGTGGTTCTTTCTGGCCGGGGTTGGGACTCAACGACCCGTCGTTCCACCACTCGAGACTCGCCCGGACTAGCCCTTACCGGCCCGCGGGACTCATCAATTGCTTGTATGGCCCGGGATAACACACACATCTTGTCGAGGCCTTCGTAGCTGCGCGGTCGTTCAGCGAAAATTAAACGCGACCTCTCCTGGGGAGTGACCCCTTCAAAGATCATCTGTACTACTTCGATCTCGGGCAGTCCCAACCCAAAAATCCGGACAGCTTCGCGGACACTCCGCGCAAACTCCGAAAAATTCTCGCCGTGGGCTTGCACCCGATAACAATGTTTATGCTGCAGCTACTCCCGCAATCGGCCAGGCACGCATGCGTCCAACACCCCCCGATGGAAAGACGTCACACTGCCGCCACCTCGTATAGTTTGCGCGACCCGCTCAGCCATGGACCCCCGACAGTACGGATACACGAGCTCGAGTAGGGTGTCATCCGACATCCCTGGGAAGTCGGACAGCTGAAACAAAATTCTAAAAAAAGCCATCAATTTATCCACGTCCAGTCCATCAACGACCGGAAGCTGCTCAATAATGGAAGAAAGGGGGTTAGGTAATTTGTTGTATGAAACGCTCGATCCGCCCGAGAACCTCGGCAATTGGGCCGGCGGACGCGGCGTCTGTCCTATGTCCAGCTCAGGAGGCTGGGGAGAGCTCACGGGAGGATGAGACTTCACGGGCTCGAAACTCCGCAACGCTTTCGTCACCTGTTCCGAAATCAGCTTCAGCGTGGAGCTGACTTCCGCGATTGTAGTTTGTGCGGACGAGTTCTCCAGTCGATGTTGCAGGTGCTCCGCTCGTTGACGCACTCTCTGTCTCACTCTGAGGCTGGAAGGGGCCAACTCAAAATCCTCCATTACCTCCCGCAACTACCCCCACTTCTCCTGACACAACTCGAGCTCCGCTGTCACATCAGTGACTTTTACAAGCGACGTCGCCCCTCCGGAGGAGAGGGCGTCCCTTAATTGCTTCCTCAAGGAAGCGACATCCCCTTGGGGCCTCCCACCCCGGGAGTTAATTTCGAACTCTAACTCGTTTTTCAAAAATAGGTCGGGATTCATGACACTCATGCCGCCAAGGCTCTAATTATTCACACCACACACACAATAGACAAAACATGAAAACACCAAATACTAAACTGGGAAAACCTTGAGTACTGCTCTTCCATCAAGAGGACCCCCGGGTTTCCTAGCGCAGCGAAAACCTGACCCGCTCCAGAACTAACTCTCCGTCAGTCGCCAGACTCGAAAGAAGAAACGACATCAGACACTAACACCAACATACAGTCCACACCACCAAACACTAACCACAACATATGACATTTCAACTAATACATTATCACAATTGCAGTCGGACGGTACCGACTTCCAGTCGGGCCATACCGCATCCCGCTAACCGCACGCGCTCTTACCTTCATACAATAAACAAGGGAGCCCATCCCCCACGCGATCTCCGGTAAGGTCCAATCTCAAAAACAACAAAAAAAAACCCAACTACAACACATGGCCGTGGCGGCATCAGGTTTAAAATTCAATTGCCTAGCCATAATTCACACATAGTACATATATATACCTACATAGGATGTCAACCTGCCATTGCATCTATCTATTATAATTTTAAATATTTTCAAATATTATTGTGTTTTTTTGTCAAACTATTTCCGAGTTTGCAAGCCCCATCACACCAAAGGACCCAATGGTTCAACCCCAGAACGAACCACGCTCTGCTACCATTTGTAACCCCTCTTTCCTTTTATGCCTTTTATATATAGAAAACAAACTTCCTTTTTTTTATTTTATTTTATTATTATTTTTTTTTTTTTTTGAAAGAGAGGCTACTAGTTATTGAGAACTAGGCAAGAGCCTAGTGAAGCCAAAAATGTGCTGGGTCCAGTATGATGGGACTTGCAAATGAAACTCTGCTCTAAGATAAAAATAACAGGATTTATTGTATTCTGCTTTTGTACAATATATGCGCCCTTGAAAAGTAAGATAATACTACAAGTGTTTTATAATCAAGAATAGCTCACTTCCAAAACCCCAATCGTTATTATAAGTCCATTAAACATGTGCATCGCCAAATAATTGAGCTTGAATAATAATGGCGCATAAATAATAATAATGTGAAAAGGCGAATAATCTCGACCCTCCCAGCAAACATGATATACATAAATCATAACATGATATATATATATATGCATAATAAAGTATAACAATCTAACAATCACATAAGGCATAACACACAACATATAATAAACATAGATACACATTTACATATAAATGGCACACCACATGTTCACCTAGTTAACAGCGTATATTTTGTCATCATACACCCTCAACCCTCTTATTCAAACCAAGTATCCGGACCACCTTAAGTTTCCAATTAATAAATAAGTAAACCCAAAACCCCAATTAGTACATCCCAAAAGAGTATAGTAGACATGCCCCAAAATTCTAAGTATATGAACAGCCAAGGTCAATTTGGCTAAATAGTCCGAACGGCACACAAATACCACGCAAAAGTTAATTATCAATTTCGGGTCTCAATAATGGTAATGATAATAAGTGCCATCACGAGGTCAACATGGATGCCCGGTTGCATAACTGCATTTCTCATTTCTTTTATTTTCCTGACAAAATTTGCAAAAACAGTGGAACGTGACCACCCATAAATACTTATACAGGTACTGATTAGTCTTGTATTCTTTAACCTTTATTAATTAATTGGTATTATGAGCAATAAAAGTTTAACAATTACAAAATTTAAACTATGACAAAATATAAACTATGGCAATATTTAAACTGGCTATGGCAAAATTTAATGGTTACAAAATTAGCTGAACAGTAAAATTGAATTTCAATAAGCAGAATCTATGTAATGAATGTACTGAAACATGCTTAAAGTGTTCATAAAAAAAACTTGGCCTCATGCACGGTCATGCGTCCGGACGAGATCCAGCAAAATATGACATGATACAGTCCTGTAAAGAACGGCACGTCCAGGTGTCGTCCACATGTTAAAACACCTCCACGACCTTTAAATTAATAAACCAATACACAACCCCATTAACTGAAAAAATAATTAACCGTAAAATTTCCCAACGGGGACAGATACATCCGTACATGCATACTTAACACAGAAACAATTTAGTGCCGACCCTTTTTACAGAAAACTCCCCTCAACCCGGGAGCTGCATGACCCTGGCCGAGGTTACAATTCTCAGAATGAGATAGACATTGATATATTCATGAGGCGTAAGCCTTAATAAAAAAACAATGACAAAGTAACATGTAAACCCAATCGTCCCAGAACTAAGTCCCCAACTTGGAGCATCTCCACAAGTGTCTCAAAAAGAGTTTATCGGCCACAAACATTTTGTTCAAAAAGCATAAATGTCACCTGGTTAGCAGCATATGGGTAGAGGATCCGGGCGAGTGTGTGTCCGTCCATCCGGGCTGAGAGCTGACGGAAGTGGTTGAATCTATATCATGGAAGGCAGGTATTCGGCCATCCTCTGGAGCGAGACAGATTCTCGTCTACATCGGAAACCCTGCACAATTATATCGGTGATTACTTACAGGTATAATAAACCACACTACCTCATGTACCCAGCTGACATTTCGTGACATGCCCAGCTTAGAAACTCCGAAAATTCACTTATGTATAGAACCCCATTGAGTCAAATAAATCACTTCAAAATACACCTTTAAATATTGTAATCTATAATATTTCCCAATATCGTTATTCAACATAATAGTCACTTTAAATAAATAGTTAATCACAAGTTTTCGTGAAGCACTTAACCCCCCCTGACAGGAACTAGCAAACTTTAACAAGTTCGTGATGTACAATCATTTCAGAAAATAACTAACTTACGCCCCATTCTAATTTACTGAATTGAGTATTATTATTATTATTACATTATTAGTGAGATTTTGGATTAATATCTGTTAGGCAGCTTTAACATTGAAACATACATAAAACAATTTAACCTGTTGCCTGCCACGTGCTGATAATTACTGCAATACGTATCGCACTGCATCTGCGTTAATATTGAGTAAATACAATTTATTTTTATGAATTAGTAAGCTATATATATCTGAACACACTTACCAGGAGGTCGCGTAGACTTCTACTTATGCATAGTAGCAGATAGTAGACAAAACCTTTACATTGACGCTGTCAGCCGGACGGCAGACGTTAATACGCTGAATGCTACAATTGAACTGAACTTTCCTGCGGCAGAAAAAATAGTAAAAAGGACTGGATCCAGAGAGCGCGCGGATCGGCCCGGTAGCAAGATAACGCAGCGAACATAACTTATTACGACGTACGTAAATTCTTACGTAAACACTTGCGTAGTTAAATACGTAATTTAATAATTCCGCTATATAAAAAGAACACCGCCGCGTTTTCCCCAAAACACGGCACAAACTGTTTATTTTCAAAGAAAAAACAAGGTGTTGCTTAAGTGTTGCTTGGATATAATATTGTAGAAAATCTTTTAAACAGAGAAATAAATGGTAATAATAGATTATATTGTTAATGCGACATGATTAAATTCGATTATAATTTTAGAAATAATCGTAAGACTGAGTAGATGGATATCAATACGAAACGAAAAGAATATTTACAAAATGAAAGTATTTTTTCGTAATGAGTTTTTCAAACTCTTCAAAACATCAATTAGTTATTGTAACAACTATAATATTGAATATCTTCAAATAAAAGATTTGCTAATTGCTAAAACAAAGCTGGTTAATCAGATGTACTATATGATGTATAATTTTACTGGTACAGCGTATACCTCGCTGGTAAAAAAATAAGAGTGGTCAAGGCATGACACTAGCGGATGCCCGCTTCGTAACCGTTGTCGCGTCTGTTGTTACCTAAGATGTCAAAATGACTTTAATTCAGAATACTTTTATTAAGCCCTATATTACGGGCTTAAGCCGTGTGTAATATAGGTTGCACAGTGATAGGTTGACTTTAATTCAGAGTTCGGACTATTTTTTTTTTTAATACCACACTAACTATCATTTGATGTCTCTACATTCTTTTGTATTTGATCAAGTATTATTAATTGTAGGAAATTATATTCTGTTTTTAAGCATTAGAAAAGTATGTGGTTTATAACATAAAAAGTGGAGATAAACAATCATTAAAGTGTTAATTAAATTTTTATGTGTAATTAAATTTTTTAAAAGATCTCTCTCATAGTTACAGAAACCTTGTTTCGATGTTATGTGTTTGTGCGGATGCGAGGGAGATATATGTCGTTCACCACCATATGGTGACCACTGAAACATTCTGAGTGCTTGTGAGTGGAGAGAATGTACACTCTGAAGAACAATTGTTTAAAAAATTATTTTGACGAAAAAAATGTAATTGGTTAAGGCATAATTCCATTGGATGTGCGCTTTATAAGCGTTGTTACCTCTGTTATTATCTGAAATACTAAAAAGAGTTGAATTCAAGGTTTTGGTGTACCATTTTACACATGTAGTTAACACCATAGTAATTATCATTTGATGTGTGTCTACATTTAGTATGTTATTATTAACATATTACACATCAACATTGTAATATTGTATGTTATTAATTATTATTATTATTATTATTGTTAGACATATAAGGCTTGTTTTAGTTGTAGTAAATGTAATTATTATTTTGTTAATTGTGTGAGTGTGTGTGTGTGTGTGTGTGTGTGTGTGTGTGTGTGTGTGTGTGTGTGTGTGTAGAGAGAGAACCTTCAAGGCTGCAAAAGAGAGAGAAAGCGAGAGAGAAAAAAGATTATTTTGTATAATTATGTAAATATATATATATATATATATATATAGAGAGAGAGAGAGAGAGATAAAGTGTTTATTTTGTTCAGTTATGTATACAGAGAGAGCGCGTATGTTTTGCTCAATTATAATTGTCTTGTGAATATTGAACGTGTGTGTGTAGAGAGAGAAAAAAATTATAGCTTATGATTTGATTGTAAAAGCTTTCGATATTATTAAAACTTATATATAAACCATAACCTATGTTATTTTTATTATTATAATCCCTTATACAAAACAGTAATTGCTATCATACTTGAATAAGCGCAGAAGTAGTAGAGATGTATGTCTCTCACATGGAATGTAGCAGCAAAGAAACCGGTTTTTATAGTAGAGAAAGAGCGCTACAACTTACAACAGCTTGCCTGAGGCAGTCCAACGTCAACCTCACAGACACACACACACAGCTTTATAAAACACGGACGCCAGCTATCAGTTCCTCTTTGAATACATTAACTGAACGTGGAAGTGTTTCACACACACACACACACACACACACACACACACACACACACACACACACACACACACACACACACACACACACACACACACACACACACACACACCGCGTGTACCAGCTTAGATGCTGTTGGACTGGTTTACAGGCAAATCGTCACAGGAGTAAATATATTTATTCAGTTAACAATTTTAGTAACGCATAATAAGAATATATGTTTTCTAAACAGTATTCAAATCGATTCATGTGTTCTATATTAACACAATATAAACATTATAATAATACAATATCCGGTTTTGAGTACCGGAGGATCCGCGTCGGGATGTCATTAATCACAAAATTTCGGAACCCGTCAGGTACCTATTGCCCGAAATTTTAACCGATTAATTTCGCGTAACGGTACCCCCTCCCCCCTCCAGAGTTTAGACATACAGGACTTGTTTTAGGGTGTACCGCCCATCCGTTGATTTACACATTTCGGGTGTTAAATATCGGACACCAAAAATTTCGGGTAACCCCATCCGTCGATTTAAACATTTCGGGTACTAAGTTTCGGACACCAAAAATTTCAGGTACCCCCATCCGTTGTTTGAATAATTTCGGGTGTCAAATTTCAGACATCACGCCCTCTACGTCGTCGAACCAGCTATCACATCCACCCAGCCTCCTGTTTCGTCACAACCAGTGTTTTATACATGCGTCATGTGGGCGTGCCCACAAATTTCTGGCACCCCCATCCGTTGTTTTAATCATTTAGGGTCCCAAAATTCTGACATTAAAAATTTCGGGTACCTCCCATACGCTACAGAGAGAGAACGATTATTTTGTTACATCAAAATAAACCATACCGCGGAAAAGTTTTAACATTCGGACACCAGCTGCCAGGGCCTCTGTGTGATGTCATGAACTTGAACCCGGTTAGGGCGTACCCACAAATTTCGGGTACCCCCATCCATTGATTTAAACATTTCGGGTAACGGTACCCGATGCCCCCAAAATTTCGCGTAACGGTACCCGATGACATCGCCTCTGTGCGTCCGGGCCCTCGGCAACCGCCGAATTCCGGGTACCCCCATCCGCTACACATTGTTTTCGGCTACCAAATTTTGGAAATGCAGAAACCACGGCCTCCGTGACGTCTTGAAACAGGTTTTAACCATGCGGACGCCAGCGACTTGGGCCTCTGTGTGATGTCATGAACTGGAACACGGAAGTGTTTCAGTCACACATACACACACACACACATACACACACACACACACACACACACACACACAAAACAGTGACGTCACATGGACAGCTCGGACACCAGCTGCCAGTGCCTCTATGACGTCATGAACTGGAACCCGGTAGTGTTTTCGTTCGCAACCCGGAAGTGTTCTCGTACCCCCACTTTTATACTACATACATAATTGAGATATGCCTGCCTGCCAGGAACGATATATTTTCTCTCATACATGATTTAAATTAAAATGAAAAAATATAGAATTGTGTTAAAGTGAAATGAAATATTTCCATACAAACTACTTCTTTGTTGTCAATAACGTACTTCACATATAAAACTTATAAAATTTTACTTCCTCCATCATCAACTACCATTTTAATTTATAAATAAAATTACCCCTCCCCCTTCAAGTACCCTTTTCATTTATACATATTTCATCTAACTTTCTACAGTGGATTATTATGACCTCTTTTCAGGATACTTTATTAATAAAAAATTAAGCACTTTGCTCTTGTTAAAACGTAAAACGTTGCCGATAAACTACCCCTTTCCCTTAACTGATCTGCACCAAAATCAATAGGCATTGAGTACTTTACAATTCAGGGCTGTATGCAAAATATTATTTGATTCTGTTTGAATTTGCGGCAGTTATCGTTTTCCATAAAAAAAAATTCTACACAGACGGACAGACAAACACACACACAGACAGTTTTCGAAAAATGACTTTTTTTCATGTATTCGTGGTAGTGGAATTGGAATTTGCCATTATCTCGAACACGATTTTTTCGCCATGAAAATGGTAGTCTTACACAGTATTCTGTCAGCTAAATGAAAATATAAGCCAATTTGTTTTTTTTTTTAGTTTGGTTTTGATGAAATTTATGATCGTGTTTTCTCACTTTTAGTTCTACGAAAATTATTGTTTTAAGTGGAAGTGCACAGCAATAGAGTCACTTTACCATTATTCGACAAAATCCTGAGACTCTACAATAATTCATTTATCATCCAAAACAATACCTAGACCACGTCACACGTACTTTGAATACCAAGATACATAAACCGCTGGTTCCTTGACACTGGAACATTACCGTTTGGGGCACGCAGCGATCCGGAAAATTGCTTTGAACCCGTCAGTGAACAGAAACAGGTCACTCTATATCGGTTAGCCGCGGCGAACACCTTCACAGTTCGTACATAGCCAACTGATATACATCTGTGCAGTCAACTTACTCTTTGCTGTTTAATATAATGAAAGTTTCGCACTTCTTGTGATTATGCTAAAGAGATCGTACGTAATGCTTGCAGATTGAGCTTAGTGATGTTATACGCTGGTAATGCTAATAGTGTTACAGGCCACATACGACTCTTATACAGCAGTTAGCAACAGTACTGCTACTTGGTCCCGAAATCAAATCTTATACTTAATAACTATGTCTACTAAGGGAAGTGTGAATTTCCTAAAATTAATAAGAAAATACTCTTAGTATAATACAAAAGTAGGACATTGTTATGTTAGTTTATCTATTTAAAAAGGTAATTAAGAACGTAATTATAAATATTATTTCCTACCACAGAAAAAGACTTAGTTAACTAAAAATTCATTATTGCAACAAACAAAGTGAATTTGAAAGTAAATTCAAGTATTAATTAGTACGTGTGCGCGTTCAGAAACTGTAGGAATACTGAAGATAGTATCATAAATAAAGACCTTTAAAATAAAGAAAATAAATAGGTTGACAATAGGTTGACAAAGCAAATCTTAAAATATCTGTGGGGGAAGAAGTCAACATCAAGTTGGATCAAAGAAGTCCAAACGGATTTAGAAAAAAATAATATACACGCAGAAGAAGCAATTGAAAGAGACGTTTTTCGGGCAAAAGTGTTAAAAATGGAAGGAGTCCAGAGTAGGAGAGAGAAAAACGCAGGTACAAAGTGGACTGAAGACAAGAAGAAGAGACACAGTGAAAAGATAAAAGAATATAGGGGGAAAAGAAAAGAACCAAGAATATAGAATTGAAATTGGTATGTGGTCTTTAGATGGCCGAAAAATATCGCATTATCCCCCATTTATTCAGTCAGTGTACCGGCCTTCTGCGATCGCGCGTTATTGCAGTTTGCAAATATTCCTTGTGTAGAAGCCTTCTAAAAGTGCAAAAAGTATCATGTGCTTTAAGGTCCCCAGCAATTAAAATCACACTCCTGATAGTAACACAAAGGACTCAGACCCAGGTTGGATCTTATGATACGAAAAGGACAGAGAGTAAAGAATAGAAATTGGCATGTGATTAGATGGCCGATACAAAAAAAAAGTTAAAGGAAAGACTACGAATTTATTTGGTAGAAGTGAGTGATCGTGCAAACCACCTGATTATGTTTGTCAACAAATTAAGAGAAACCTAAACACACCGTCTCTTGATTACGATATCTATGGACCTGTTATGTTGCATAATTTTAAGTGTTATTTCTTGGACACGAATCCACCTTACACAAGAACTCGCTGACGGAAGAGCTTGTCTACGTCCAGAGAATCATTATTCACTGTAGTCGACTGAATACATTTACCATTCAACTTAAGTATCTAAAGATTAAACAATGCTGCATGTATCGCTTTTACAAGATCTATTCTGTGTTACAATATTACACTAATACTTTTCTACTAATTAGAGTAGACTCCAATTTGGCAGAATATTAAGATATACAGATGACTACGGTTTATGCTATCTTTCTGACACTGTATTTCCTTGAAATGCCGTCAAAAATTCAAACGCTGCCTTCGTTTTAAAATATTTTAGTAGTAGTGTGTGTGTGTGTGTTTGTGTCTGTGTGTTTGTGTATGTACGTTTGTCTATTCACGAAATTGAACAAAATGAATGAATCTTGGCATTAATGGGAGGTATTAGATTACGAAATTGTCCATTACTTGTTATTGTATCACATTAAGCACAGTTTAAGCAGGCCTAAGAAGGATGTATCACATTAAGGCCGTGGCCTAAGCAGGATACGGATCGGACGAAAGTAGCCCTTACCTTCGGCGCTTGTAGGGAAGGGACGCCGACTTCGTGTCCCAGCCATTGCTGGACCTTTCGGTCAAATCCTGGCTCGCCCGGAGACGAAAGCTGAGTACTTGGGGGCGTGTTTCGAGCGACAGTTTGCTTCTAACCCGCCCATGGACTGGGACTTCGATCAAGAAGTCGAGAACGAAGTGGAAGACTTTATGTCTCTTCCGATCACTGCGTAGCCGGAACCCTTTACTAGGTAAGAGATCACAGATTGGCTGGTTGAACTCGTACGGAGAAAAGCTCCTGGCCCGAACGGCGTCTTGAACGCCGCTCTAACGCAACTCCCGGAGCAAGGAGTACTGTTCTTGGTTGCGCTGTTCAACGCGTGTCTAAGACTGGCCTATTTTCCCCTGAAATGGCTTAAGGCGACGGTCATAGTGATCCCGAAGCAGGGAAAAAACGCTTCCCGTCCCGGCAACCTCCGGCCCATTAGTCTATTCTCAGCAACGTCAAAGGTCCTCGAACGTCTTGTACAACAGAGAGTCCTAGACCATCTAGGAAACTTCGATGTACTGGTCCCCGAACAGTTCGGTTTCCGTGTGGGGCATTCCACCACTCATCAGCTGATGAGACTGGTGGAATACATCACGGGCGCCGGCTGTCGGAAATAGAAGACTGTCGCCTGTTTCCTAGATGTGGAGAAGGCCTTTGATAGTGTCTAGCATGACGTGCTCTTGTTCAAGCTCCGGGAAATTGAGCTCCCTGATTGCTACGTTCGCTTGATTGCTAGCTTACTAACGGGGAGGACTTTCTGCGTGAGAATAGACGACCATGTCTCTTCCGAGAGACACATTACAGCCGAGGTACCGAGGTAGCCGTGGTAGATAGCGTGCTAGGGCCTCTTCTGTTCTCCGTGTACGTCAACGACGCACCCAGAGAGCCTGGAGTCCAGATGGCTCTGTTTGCCGGCAACACGGCGGTCTATACCGCCGATCGGAACGCTGATAAGGCTATCCCACGACTCCTGCGCGCACTCGATGCATATTCGTCGTGGACGGAAAGCTGGAAAGTTGTCGTCAACGAAACCGAGAGCTCCGCGGTGCTATTCTCAAAGCGCCGGAAAGAACCACGAGGACGAGTGAGACTCGGTAGAACGTAAATGCCCTGGTCGAGAGAGGTTAAATCCCTCGGTGTCCACCTTGATCGTCGGCTCACCTGGCGTGGCCACGCTGAGGCGATGAGAAAGAGAGCGTCCGCTCGTCTCGCGCAACTGTTTCCGATACTTATCAACAAGGCTATGACCCGCAAGCTGGGTAATTTGATCGTCAGCGCGTATCTGTTGCCGATCATTACCTACGCTTTCCCGTCTGGGGTTACCTCGCAACTGTTCATAAAAGAAAGTTGCAAAGCGTTCTCAATAGGGGTCTTCGGCTAGCGGCCAAAGCCCCCTATTTGGTTTCTTCTCGACTTTTGAGAAGAGGACTCGGCGTTTGTTCCTTGAAAACACCACAAGCCGACTTGCATGTATATTTTACATCCGAGCTGCGAGGACCCAGGCAAACCCTCTCATAGCTGGCCTTGGCAAGTACCGAACACGTCCAGGTGATTCTTGGAAACGGCCTCGGCAAATACTGTACTAGGAGGACCTAGTACGAGCATGCCGTTGTAGCGGCCACTAAATAAATAATCAGTATTCCGTCTGGACAAGATCACGAGGCAGGAGCCCCTACCGGAGACTCGGTACTAGGAACCCATTGGGTCGTCTGAAGATGCGCAACCCAACAGCTCTGGCTCTTCTTCTACTCCATATGAAGACGAGGGAAGTAATCACTCACCGCCGACAAGAGCTTCGTCTCATCGAAGCGGATCCGATGGTCGGCATTGGCGAACGCGTGCTCAGCGACGGCAGATTTCTCCGGGTGTCCGAATCTACAGTAACGTCTATGTTCACCCACGCGTGTGCGGACACTGCGCTTCGTGGCTCCAATGTACACCTGGCCGCACGAGCAGGGAACTCCATAAACAACCCACGACGACAGCGGGTCTCGGACGTCCTTCGCCGGCCTCAGGAACTGGTGGAACTTTCTTGTCGGCTTGAATATTGGTCTCACCCCGTGCCGACTGAGCGGCTTACCAATGCGGTTCATCACGTCATGGATGTAGGGCAACGCCACGAAAACGACGGTCTCCCATGGCACCACTTCCGGCCTGGCTGTTCTGCTCGGCCGGACCGCTCGCCTCACCTCCCCGGCGGAATATCCATTGGCCTGCAGCGCTAGTTCGAGGTGGCACAGTTCCTCGTTGAGGTACCGGGGCTCGCACATCCTCCTAGCCCGATCCACCAGGGTCTTCGACACCGCCCTCTTCTGGCTGGGATGCTGTTAGTGTGCGTCGATTTTCTATAAACTTTATGTCCGAGGCTGCCATCGGTCCTTCTAAGGACCAAAAACGTCCAGAAAAGCCAGGTGATTGTCGGTCTCCCTCTCAACGGTGAACTGTAACCGTGGGTGAACCTGATTGCGGTGTGCCAGGAACCTGCCGAATTCTTCCTCTCCATGGCTCCAGATAACAAATGTGTCTTCAACATACCGGAACCAGCACCTCGGCTTCAACGCAAAAGATGAAATTGTCCGCTGCTCGAACCTTACCATATAAAAGATATAAAAGTTCGCCACCACAGGACTGAGTGGACTTCCCATGGCCACACCATCAATCATTTCAAAGAATTCACCGCCGTACTGAAAATGAACACTCATGCCACATAAATTTACTTCGTAACCAATCAAAGTTTTAGTCAAATGGCGATCAGTCTACATAAGCTCTCTAATTCCCAGCGAGTAAACTCTTTGTATCCAGGAAGAAACAAATAAAAACAACTGCGTTATACAAAGACGTAAATATTTGTTTGCTTAACTTCAGAAGAATGTGTTAACAAAAGTTTATTAAACATAATGGTGTATAGAATGCTGCATCTGTTTCATTGAATAAAAAAATTATCTACATTACACGACTATTAAATATCAAAAAACTTTCTCAAAGGATTAAAAAGCTATTTTTTTGGTTCATCCTTCTAGATACACTGATGCTGTACTACTCAAAGCATTTCTCTTTTCTTTACAAATAAATTGGCATTCACTGCCAACCCAACTGTCTTTCAAGGAAGTGATAGAGTCTGGCCGCGTTTAAATAGAGCACATGCCCTCTGACACCACAATTTGTCAATTTGTTTCCATTTGTTTGCGTACACTTTATTACCTTGCTTATACATTGTAATTTTTATAAAAGTCATGCATCAAAGTTTTTCATTTCCAGCCAACTTTAAAATTGTAATTCTTAAAAAAGTTATTTAAGCCTGTTGGTCAATATATTTGATACTTCTTATGTAGTTACAATTTGGAAATGCATATCTAGGCACATTATTGGACAGGGGTAAAAGGATTTGATGTGATTTGCATAGATTGCGATTATAAAAAAGTACAATAAATTACGAAATGCCAGAGATACCGAAAATAAAACCTTTTATGTTTAGCAAATATCAAATAATAACAAAAGTTTATTTGAATTCCCTTGCCCCCAAGTGCTCATCAGCTGCAGAGAGCTCTTGTACCTTTTGGAACTTGGTACATAATAGTACATGTTTACCTTATTTACTAATAATTGATGACATAACACGTGATGGTATGGAGTTTGCGCACATATTAAGGTAAAGTTAATTTTACATCACAATTTTATCCCTGTTATCTTTGTAAGACCAAAAATCGCGTGCCGGTAATTCAGTGATTGTTTATTTTTAATGGAAATATGTCTTGTATGGCTCAATAATATGTTAAAATTTAAAAAGTACATGAACTATTAAAAAAACGCGTTGTAACTATCTTACTAACAGTCCACTGGAACGTTATTAAGGTTTACAGGGATTTTTTCTTTGCATAAATTAAAGGCATTATATCAATCGTAATGTAAACTACTAGTTACTATATGATGCTAAAACAGTTTTTCTGCCGTGAAACTTTAATTAAAAACCAGTATTCTAGTCATGAGCTACAGGTGTAAACAAAAACTACTGTATCACCGTATAGAACAATGTTATTCCCAAGGGAGCGTAATCCTCTTCACTCGTTACCTTAAACGAGAATTTCTACCTCTGTATCTGTTGAAGTCCTCTTTTGTTGTCTGTAAAAATACATGCTATTTTCCTTTTCAAAAAATTAAAGTATTTTATCGAATGCCTAAAGTATTTTATTGAATAAAGTAATAGTATTTAATCGTACAGTAAAATTAAACAATACTTATTAGTTGCTATTAACGTTCAACTTATACGTATATTCTACGACACTAAGATTTAAATATTAAACTTCCGGTTTGCACTAGAGTTAATAAATTCCCGTATTCGTTATATTTCTAAATATACAAATTTTTCTAATATTTATTTTGTTTGTCTTCAGATAAAACTTTGAGTATTTCTTTATCATTTATATCATAAATTGTTTAAAAATTGTGTGTATTATATTTGCTTATAAAATTTTTCACGCAAAAGTATCAATCACACACGAAATCTGTGTGTTGTTCTGTAGTTACTTCTGTCTTAATCTGAGTAACAGTCTGGCAGATTGGTGTAAATCCTTACATATACAAAACGCATTGAAACGTAATGGAAATTCTGGACACCTTACTCCAGCCTATATAAACCTGGTTGGAACGGTCCAATTTTAATTTCCTCGTGTTAAGGCCTCGATTTTGTCATCAAGTAAAGTATTCTTTTTCAATTATTCTTTATTTATAATAAAGCCTTTGTGTTATGACAGAAATAGAACGTTTTTTAATTACAAAAGCAGTTCTGTTGTTACCAATACATATTGGTAGGTACAAATTTAATTACAGATTTAAAATAAATGAAAACACTTGTATACAATTTCTAGGCTAGAGATAACCCAATACACAATAATATAAAGTACTATAAACCATAAATGTTACCTTGTGAACAATGTCACACTAAGTAATAGTGAATTGCTTTACACTAATCCGCAAAGCGCAATAACACTCAGATAAGGCGATCTAATATTGGTGAAAACACTCTAAGGTTCAAAAAGAAACTGGTCAGCCGCTGGCGCTTATACGCACGCACACACACACACACACACACACACACACACACACACACACACACACACACAAACCCGCATATATTATATACGTAACTTTTTCAGGTGCGACAAAATTCTACCTTTCTGCGAATGACACATCAGGTGTAGTTACAAAACGCTAGAACACTCTGAAAAATATGTCAATACGCCACATTATAACGTTCCTCAGTCCAAATGTCGCCACGTTAAGCAGGTTGCCTATCTAGTGGGCGTAATACCATAAGGCATAAGGCATAAAGATCTCTGCAGTAATATTTATTGAACGTTTGTGAAAGTTTATAATATATAATGAATCTCTGCAAGATTTTTAGTGATCGAGATTGATTTTCCACTGATATTCTTGTTGTACCCGATAAACAAAATCATTGATCATGTTCCGAAAATGGGAGGACCTTCCCAATTAGGTTGATATATTGTTGAGCGGCCACCAGAATGTTTTGCGTTTACAAACAAATCAGTTCTCCATAATCAAAACTACTCTACTGCTACAATTTTTGCTGTCTTTTCATTTTGTCACTGGCCATTTTCAGCCATCTTCTTATCAATCTATTTACTTCTAGCACTTGGTTCTCTAATTGGGAAGTATAATTTTCTCTTTTTGGAACTGGTTGATCGGTGTTCGGTGATCCAAACATGAAGCTTCCACGATCGAATCTCTCTCCAAAACACTATTTTAGTTATACCTGCTGTGTCGCGTTCTCACACACACACACGCACACTCACACTATTATGGCTGATTGTTTACTATCTTACTGTCTAGTCGAGATAAGCTAGGATAATTATTCTGTCGATTCTTGCTTCACATTATTGTACTTTCTCTGAAACGCTCTCGTCTTCCTCTCAACTAAGTATATTTAATATCTTGCAAATAATTACCTCTTTCCACTGCCCTACAGTTCTGAACATCTTTACCGAATGGATGACTGCCGCACCCACAAACAACTATGGCACTATAAGCCGAGGGGACGGAGAGGTGTGGGACGTCCGAAGAAGCGTTGGAGTTACCGGCTCTAATCTTTGCCTATTTGAGACCGGAACAAACCATCCTTGGTTTAATCCTTAAGGATGAAGATGAACTACAGTTAAAAATTAATAGAGGTACTAATAAACAATTCCTAGACGCTAGCCCGAAACAACATACTCGTTGATGTTCCAGAAAAACCTAATAATTTTCTTCAAATTTATGCATTCTATAATTTAAAACAGATATCATGAAAAAACGGTATAGATATGTTGAATATAGGATAAATCCATGTGAGATACCGAAAAAAAGACAATTTTAGCTATACCCTAAATACAATTATACTTTTAAGAATTTAAAATTTTACGACAAAAAAGTGCTCAAAATCTGATAGAAATATTTAAAATTAAGCAAGATACCATAATAAATTAAATAATAATTTATCTCCAAACTTAGAATTTACAATTAAAATATTTTAACATTAGGGATATCACAGGCAAAAATAAAATTTAAAATTTTACAAAAATTTTAATTAGAATATCTTAAGGCTCGGCAGCTATAAAAGACTACTCGAGTATTCTATACGCATCAGGGCAATGATGCTACGATCACCTAGTACGGATCGTACGAGGCTGGGTATAAGTAGTGATGCCCTGGAAGCTGCCAGTGAGTTTTAGTTGAGAAATTGATTTTTGTTTATATTTTACAAATGTTTACAGTAGCGTGTGTTGTCAATTTATGTGTACGAACATCAGTGGCACATTAACAAAAAAACAGTTATAATATAAGTTATTTGTTCTTCTTACTGCAACAGGACAAATCAAGTTATTTGTACATAATATATTCTAATCTACCATGCAGGATTGCATCAGCGAGTACAGACAAAATAGCGTTTTCATGGGTGGAGGAAACTGTCTATCAGCAGGTGGATGAATACAGGCAAAGGAATACAGTGTTGATAAATCAGTACATACGGAATATTACTTGGTAATAAATTTTAAAGAGATCAGTAAGGAACTCAAATACAACTAAATAAAAACAACCTTTGACTTATTTAATATCATCAAGACACCCAGAGATTACCCAGTAGAATAGGGCAGTAAACAAACCAAAATTTAAATAAAGAAACCTAGTAGGCCTAAAAACTTGCCATGAGTAACCCAACCAAACCCAATAAAGAGTACAAATTCATAAAATAAAATTGTATTAAAGGCTATAAATTGTATTAATTTTATTAACATTATTATAAAATTATATTAAACAAAACAGTATTTAATCAAGGGGAGAAAAAGGGACACAACCCCTTACAGTTTATTTTTATTAACAGACAGAAAAATTAGTTTATCATAGAGACAATAGTTTAACAGTATAAATAAACGAAAACTGTCAAAAACAAGTATTATTATTAAGAGTTTTGTTGTATGTTATAAGAGTTTATGTTATCAGTTAATTAATTTAAATATATTTATCTCATGGAGTCATGGTAGAAATTACAATCAACAATAACAAATTGTTCCATCATATATCAGAGAAATTCATTAATTACTAAAATTTTACAGTTATAAACTGAGGCATGATTAGTACCAAATTGTTGATAATTATCTAATTAATAATCATATAAACATTGCATGTATCATTAGGATATAATAATAAAATTATATATTAAAAGTAATTTGTAAAATGTAAAGTAGTTAATGGGTATTGATCATATAACATTTAACCTGTACATAAATGGCCAATCAAAATTTAAGAAGTTTTTATGAGTACGGTAACTAAAAAAGAAGAAATGACACTTAGTTTTTAATTGTGATAGAGAACAGGTTAATAGTGCGTGCCGAGATGTTATTAAAAAGAAAATCTAAAAGACTAAACCGTTTTTTGAAAGAAAATTTTTATGACAACCACTGAAGATAAATAATTCCTCCACTACAAACATTTCACTAACCAGGAACACACACAATCAAGAAAATATAAAGAAAAAACAAGGAAACGTTCAGCAATATAGCCTAGATGTGTAACGTATAATTTGTCTTAATAACTGACAATATTTTTTATCCAAAAACGAACAAAAACTAGACAACACTCTAGTTCACACTAACACTAATCACCAGTGAACATTTTAACAAGTGAAAACAAATTCCATATCTAAAAGAATCAGTGGTTACAAGGAAAACATTTATTTTGACACATTTAATATACTTCAATTATTATCTGACACGGACGACGGCAGCCATGATGATGACATAACTCTAACCAGCAGGCTTTGTACGAAGCGTATTGAATCTCGTCATATATTTTATGTTATTTCTTATTTAATTTAGTAATTTTTTTTTAGATTATAAGTACTAGAAATATTTGTAAAGGTACTCTATATTGTTATGTATCATGTAATGGAACTTTTCGTAGCAGCCATAAGAATTCCCACGAAATATATTAAACCTATTTTATTATTCACTCCTGAGATAAATATCGATTGTTATTAGCGTGTGTATCGAATGAAAATTTCTATCAATTGGAACTCAAATTACAGAGATTAAACAATTATGTTAATAAATCGTATCCATGCGTTATTATTTCATGAACATAAGATATTATCAACATTTATTTTATAATTACCAAGACTAAGAAGACGTCGGGGAGTCGTTGGAATTACATAAACTACAAAACCAAGATTAACCTCAAAGAATAGGGTTAAGCCTAATATCGAAGGTGAACTTAAGAATTGTTTGGGACGACTCGACCGCTATTTTTGAATTGATTTTGGAGTTTAAACTGCAGAATTAAAATAATAATATTTCTGATTATTAAACCAAGGCATAATAATTCATTTCTTAACTTATATATTAAATCACATTAGAAAACAGGCGACATAAATAATTCACGATCAACTGGTACACTATATACAACTTTTTATTACAATTTAACATTTACAAAAAATAGCACGGGAAAATTAATATAAAACGGGATACACGTTTAGTATATAAATTGGCGCCCAACGTGGGGCTTAACGTTGATACTCCGAAGACCTAAATAAAAGACGGAAGTTATAGATTGGCGCACCAACTAGTGAGGCTGAAATTAGGGAATATTAGGTGAAGAAATTAAAACCAGCAAATTAATTTCCTAATTTTTAGCTGACGGCTGCTATAGGTTCCAAGAAATAATGAAGATGCGTAAGAGGGCAACATCATTGAAACGGACGAAGGAGGCAGAAAAAGAAGTCAGGATGGAAGAGAAGGAAGTAACATCGGTGGAGGATGTGGAGACGGTAGTAAGAAAGGAAGATAGAGGAGACCCGAATCTTATAAAATTAATGGAGTTAATGAATAGTATGAGTGAGAAAATGGACAGAAATAAGGAAGAAACGAGTGACAATTTTAAGAAGCAGAAGGAAGATAACAGACAAACGAATGAAAAAATTGATAGCATCAAGGAAGATAACAGACAAACAAATGAAAAAATAGACGGTATGAAGGAAGAGATATACGAGAAAATAGACAGTATTAACAGGAATACAGATGAAAACAATAGACAAATGAATGAGAACTTAAAGCAAATTAATGACAAATTCGAAGAGAATAATAAAATAATGAATGACAAAATAGACAGCATTAAGGAAAGCAATAGACAAACCAATGAAAAAGTTGGTAGTATTAAGGAAGTACTAATGATACCTTAAGGCACACTATAAGTGACAATAATAACCAAATGAAGGAAGAATTCAGACAAATCAATGAAGAGAATTTAAGAAGAATGAATGGGAGGATTGAACAAGTAAATGATACTATTAACCAGAAGATGGGCAAAATCGATGAGGAAAGGAAGCAAGAAAGAGCTGACACTAATGAGAGGATGAGAAAAGCTAACGAAACCATCACACAAAACAAAGTAATGGTAAATGCTAGAATAGACCAGGTCCAAGAAAATAATCGTATTCAAATAGAAGGAATACAGAAGGAACAAGAAAATTTAGTAAATTTACAGAAACAAACCGGAGAAAGGTGTAACAATATTAACACTACAGTGAACAATTTAACTGGTCAAGTACGCCAAAATCAAGAAGAAATTAAAATAATTAGAACCATACCAAATAATATCACTCATATTTCCACAAATGAAACCAGAGAAGGAATTAATTTCATAAATTATCGTAGAAACCCCATGGAATCCCTGGCCAGAATCGAGGAACATTTTAACAAACATAGAATAACTATCTGGAGCTCGATTAGAGAGATGTTAGATGAGCATTTTAGAGAGATTACAGACAACTGGTGGACAGCAACCAGGAATGAGATAATAGACTACGCTCAATTAAAAAAATTATTTAAAGAAAAATATTGGTCCGAAGCTATACAAAATATTATCAGGGACAACATTTGTGAGGGAAGATATGATGTAAATAGAGGTACATCTCCAATTACTTACTTCTGGGGAAAGGTGTGTTTGGCTAGAAACCTAGAGCCAAGAATACCAGAAGAATCCCTAGCAACTAAAATGGCATACCATTATGACGCAGGAATTGCCAGAGCACGCCTGGGAAGCCAGATTAAAACGGTCCACGCAATTGCTGACTTGTTAGAAAATTATGAGCACGAGGGTTACTACAAAAGAAGCAGACAACGAACTGATCAGTGTGGTTCAAGAAATAATGACCATGGTATGAATAATAATCACAATAATAATATGAATAACCGGAATATTTATAATTTAATGGCAACGATCGTAATTACAACCAAAATTTTACCCCAAATAATAACCAGAAAGCAAACTTCAATCGAAATTTGATTAACAATAATAGTAACAACAGGCCCAATCAAAATTACAATCCGGGTAATAGAATTAATAATAATAATTATAATAATTACCGAACCAACCAAAATTATAATAATTTTAGAAATAATACAGGAGTTAATGCCAATCATAACAACCAGGGTAATTATAATAATAATCGTCCGTACCGACCCCGAATAAATTATATTAATGCAGAAGAAGGGGATTACTGGAGATACCATCGACCTCGGAGGAACAATTTTAATTACAGTTATGATCGAAGAGGAAATCGCAGAGGGATGTATCACCATGACAACCGAGTAAGAAGTAGAAGGCAGGAGGACTTCCGAGAACCAAGGGGGAGTGAACAATTAGACAACCGAGAGGGTGAACAACCAGGAACCGGCACACCATTCCAGGCAAATCAACAGTCATGCCCGGAAAATAATTATGATGGCATTAATTTAAACGGAGTGAGGCAGTAATAAACCCTCGCGACCCCTTACTGCTCCTACCTACTGGGTACAAAAACCACCAAATTTTAAGGACGCATAGTCAAAATCTTACTATTATTTACAATTATTATTTGAAGAACCTTCGAGAAGAACTGTTGGAGGAAACGGTGACAAGTAGAACCAACCAGCATAATGAAACCTTGCACATAACCGCTCAAATTGAAGGAATTCCTACACGAGTAATGATAGATACTGGTGCAAATGTGTCACTTATTAACGACGCTGAACTGGAGAGAATACAGAAACAAAGTAAAAATATAATACCTACCTTACCTGTCAATAATGTTATTTTAATAGGTGCCACTGGCCGTCAAAATAAAGCAGTGAGAAAACAAGTGTCATTGGAATTAGAAAGCAAGGGTGTTGCAGTTAATATTATATGTCTGGTCTCAGCCATTAGTGATCTGAGCTAGGAGAAGGTGTCCTTGAACACAGAAGGTGCTATGTGGACGGCAGAGTTAATAGGAAGCGATGGTGACCCTCTGAACCGTACCCATAACCAAGTTAAGGAATTAAATTTTTTAAAGAATGACACCCAATGCAGAAAAATAATCTATAATATGACAAATGAAGACCTGTGGAAGAGTAAATTACAGGAGATAAGAGAGTTTAAACACCAAGGCACAGATAATTTGACAGCAGAACAAGTAGAAGATATCATTATGATATATAAGAAGTATAAACATGTATTTTCAGAAGAACCAGGAAAAGTAAAAAACTATCAGTGTAGAATACAATTTAAAGACCAGCAGAATTCCACACAAAATCCAATTCCTATACCATATTCATTGAAGGAGCCGGTTAGGCCTGAGATTAATAAAATGTTGTTAAATGATATAATTGAGCATAGCCAATCACCATATACTAGCCCAATAGTAGCAATTCAGGGGAAGAGCGGGCAGGTTCGACTTTGCTTGGATGCCCGAGAAATAAATAAACAGATAGTAAAAGATTGCACGTCACCTGGAGAAATAGAAGACATTCTAAATAAATTTCACCGTACAAAATTCATCAGTATCTGGGACAAAATTTGTGGTTACTGGCAGGTGGAGTTGCACCCGATGAGTCGAAAATATATGGTTTTTTTTTTGAGGGTAGAAACTACCAGTTTAAGAGACTGCCATTTGGATTAGTCAACTCGGTAGCAATTTTTGTACGATATATGGACCAGGTATTGGGTCAGGAAGTGCTACAATTCACCACAGTTTATGTAGACGACCTGTTGATTACCTCATCCAACTGGGAGGAACATTGTCACAGGGTGGAATATGTATTGAGTAAGTTAGCAGAGAACAACGTAACACTAAAACTCGAAAAATCCCAATTAATAGCGAAGGAGGTTCAATTCTTAGGTTTCAATTTGACTGATCAAGGTATTTCCCCATCACAAGAAAAGGTTATTGCAATCCAGAAGTTCACACAACCAAAGAATAAGAGGCAACTCCAATCCTTCTTAGGACTGTGTAATTACTACCGGAAGTTCCAACGCAATTATTCCGCATTAACATCTAAATTTCAGGAACAGCTGTCTTCCAAAAACAAACGGATATGGGGACATGAACAGGATGCTATACTACAACAAATAAAGGATAAATTCTTAGAGACAGTAATCATTTATCATCCAAATTTTGATCACCCATTCTTTTTGAACTGTGACGCAAGTGATGTCAGTCTTGGGACGGTATTGTACCAAGAAGACAAAGAAGGAAACCATTTAGTCATCAGTTTCGCCAGTCGTGTATTAAACCACTGTGAGAGAAGGTATAATGTTACTGAAAAGGAACTATTAAGCATAGTCTTTGCTTGTAGTAAATTCCGAACGTACATTTTAGGATATCCTGTAACTGTCAGAACAGATCATAAGTCCATCTCATTTTTGAGAAGTTGTAAGCTGAGTCACGGAAGGCTTACAAAGTGGATACTCGCTTTGCAGGAGTATAATATCAAATGGAAATATATTTCAGGGAGTCAAAACGTGATAGCAGACGTGTTATCACGAATAAACCTGGACACCCAGATATTTGAGTGTGAGAAGGAAAGGATTATCAAGGTGTACAACATTCTCAAAAGTAGACCCGATTTGGAGGCATTATTACAAAATATCAGAGCCAACCAATTATTAGACCCAAAATTAATAAAAATCAAAGAACGTTTGGAGAACCAAAACTCTCCAATAAACCAATTCTATTGTGAACAAGAGGAATTTTATTTATAAAATATACATTGAAACAATAAGACTGGAATGATTATTCCCAGAATCATGGAGAAATAACTAGTGTTCGAATATCATATAAGATACGGACATATGGGTGCAGTAAAGGTAGTGAAAGCATTGGAGGAGAATTGTTACATTAAGGACATTCACAGGAAAGTACAAAATTATATAAAACCCTGTCATATCTGCCAATTGGTCAAAATTAATAATGAACGGAAGGAAGGTATAATGATACCTATATCGTCAGAAAAAAAACTGGAAAAATTATTCATTGACATATGCGGACCATTTCCTAGGAGTGAAGGTAGAAGCCGGTATAAATACCTTATAATCATTATGGACCACTTCACCAAATTCACCAAATTGTATCCAATCAGTCGAGCAACTACGCAGAAAATTCTTGAAGTAATAACTACTCAATACATCCCAGAAATAAGAATACCTGTCTCAATAGTTACAGACCATGGTACACAATTTCGAGGCAGAAAATGGAAGAACACATTGTTAGAACTGAACATCAAAAGCTGTAAGACCTCCGTATACCACACCAGTAGCAATCCATTAGAAAGAATACTGAGAGAGGTTGGTAGAATCTTAAGAACCTATTGTCATCAACAACAAAGGAAGTGGCCTGATTACTTATCAGCTACAGAAGATTTTTTAAACTTGGCTTATCATCCATCCATAAATTGCACTACATACACTGCCATGTATGAAAAACAACCACCCAGAGAGATCAAAGAATTAATTAAATTTCCTAAGTCTCCACAGTACCAATTTAATAAATTAAAATTTTATAATCAGGTGATGGAAAATCTGGAAAAACGTAGAAATGAATACCAGAAAATAAATGGTAAATTAATTAAATATGAAGTAGGAGAGAAGGTGTTGTTAAAGAACAGGGAATTGCCTAGCACTCTAGAAGGGATATCAAGGAAGTTATTGTTACTATACGTTGGACCCTACATCATAACAAAAAACCACAACAACAGCACGTACGAATTAACCGACCCCATTTCAAAGAGGATCAAGGGCAATTATAATCAACAATCCATGAAAAAATATCACGAGGAAGAAAAGGAAAATGTAACATAAGTAATTATGTCCTCACACCTAATGAAGTGTTCAGAAATAATTACTTCTGAAGGGAGGCAATTTGTAACGAAACAAAACGTTATAAAAGAATTTTAAATATAATATGGAAACCCTATCCAGAGAGGGAACAAGAAATCATAATTAATAGCCAATTAAAGGAAAATACCAAATTTTAAAGAAATCAGTAAGGAACCCAAATGTAACTAAATAAAAACAACCTTTGACTTATTTAATATCATCAAGACACCCAGAGATTACCCAGTAAAATAGGGCAGTAAACAAACCAAAATTTAAATAAAGAAACCTAGTAGGCCTAAATAACTTGCCATGAGTAACCCAACGAAACCCAACAAATAGTACAAATTCATAAAATAACATTGTATTAAAGGCTATAAATTGTATTCATTTTATTAACATTATTATAAAATTTTATTAAACAAAATAGTATATAATCAAGGGGAGAAAAATGGACACAACCCCTTACAGTGATAGAAGTGACATAATATAAATAGTGACACAAACTACCGTTAAACAGTGTACTATTTATTTTTTATAAAAAAGTGTTTTATTATTATTAACAGACAGAAAAATTAGTTTATCATACAGATAAACATATTGCAACGAATCACAGGATCATGATATGCGGGGCAAGCTCATATATTACACAGACTATGGACATTCATGTTATATTGGTAGATGGTTAAGTTTGGTTATCTTATCAGTTGTATTTAGTAAGGATAAGGGTTTAGTTTAGTAAAACTGTGCATTATTTATTTATTGTTATTCATGTACTGTGTGTGGAAATGTGCGCGCGTGTGCGAGTGGTAAACGTTTCCCGGGCTGTGCGTGAATTGATTATCATTGTGTTTGACATTGTACTGAACATAGACATATGTATTGCTACAATCCCTATATATTTCTGACTACTGTTTACGTTCATGTATGATATTAGTACAGTATGCAGTAATGCATGTGATAAGGGTATTCTGATTACCGCTATGCACGCTGTTACAAAGTAAATGCACTTTACTGCATGAAAAGTGCATGTCACGGTGTACTAACCATGTGACTTCCGTCCACCAATAGAATGCTGAGTGGTGGTTGGAAATTTTCTTAAGCCTGTTGTTACACAGGCAGTTCTTCTACGCCATCTACCGCGAACGGGACGTGCACTCCTTGTACAAGATTCTACCGCTTGCAAGGTGTTGTAAAAACTATTCGTCGTTAGTGAAACGGGAAGACCCAGAACTGTGTGTGTAGTACATCTGCACACAGTATTGTTTTAACGCATTGCGCGTATAATTACAGGCAGTTCTTCACTGCTGCTACTGCGAACGGTACATACAATTCTTGTTCAAGATTCTGTCGCTTGCAGGAATCTGTAAAGACTATTCGGGGATAGTAACGCGTGTGACGCAGATCGGTTGAGTATTAACTCTGTACACACGATGTTAGTATTGTAGTATTACGTGTGTAATAAGTGAGTCTAACTGTATCACTGTGTGTGATTTTCCGCAGTGTCGGTATCATTAATAGTTACGCAATAGTAAGTTGTTCCATCAAGACGTTTCCGTGTTAGTGCAAGATTTCCTCATAGGGTGGTCTGCTGATCGCGGTAGACCTTGGTATTCGCGTGAACACTTGAAGAAGCCGGAGTGGTATAAGTTCAATATACCGTTATTAGATTAAACGCACTCTCACCTGAGATATTACTTGGTCATAAACTCTAAATTAATTTTACGAGTAATAAGATCCGTAGTACCGTTGTGTGTGCGAAGCGTCAGATTCATCGTGGGAATTACAGGACACCAGCCCAGCTGTCAGGACACCAGCCCAGCTGTTATAGGACACCAGCCCAGCTGTTACAGGACACCAGCCCAGCTGCTTTAGGACACCAGCCCAGCTGTTACAGGACGCCAGCCCAGCTGCTTTAGGACACCAGCCCAGCTGTTACAGGACGCCAGCCCAGCTGTAAACGTTTCTGGGTGAATGTCTGTCATTTATAAGCCACACCTGACGACCCAACTACACAGCAAAGACCTGCCCGTCTCTTCAGCAACATCATCGTGGGAATCTTCTTTATGTAACGTATCACGTCTTGCGTATGAACAGTATTTAACATTTAAAAGAAAGACTCTATATCAAACATTACATTCTGTACATATTAAATATACCATATAAACAATTACTTGTGTTTGTGCAATAAATAATCTTAAACCCTCCAATATAGTCTTTTAATTTAAAGATACACATACTATCATATCCTATGCGCCAATAGTTTAGTAATTTATGTTGTCGCATAGAGATGTTTTGGCGCTTAGCAACGTAGGGCTCGTAAAATAGCGGTAATTTTACGCTATTATATATTTGTCTATGAGTATAAAATTTTTGGTAAAAATCCGACGTATAATTATAATTAACGTAATAATTGTATGTGAATAGTTCATATGATAATCTGAGGGTATAATTTATGAATTGTGCATATTCCCTTGTATGTCATATATGAACAGATTTATCAGTATATTGGAGGTAGATTATTAGTTGTTGTGTTAGATACGGTTTATTTACATGTTGATATTTTGAACTGCTTTCTCTGTGTGTATAAACTGAGTACACTACGTTAATAATCTGGTGATAATAATAACTTTCTTTGCGTATAAATCAGTGAATTTAAATTTACTAAATTTGAAATTAATTTGTGATCACTATGTCGAAGGCAAAAGGGCTTAGAGAATCTTTAAGGGCCATGTCGATTGTTGATAAAACCATATCTGAGGAGAGTAGAGCCATTAGGCGGAAATTGTGGGATGAAATTGAAAGTAATATTAATGAAGCAACTCACTTAGGGCATAGTATTTCATTATTCGATATGGTCGGAGATCTAGACTATGCATTCCATTATAGTGAAGATAACGGAAGTGAAGTTATTAGTAACGACACTATTAGTCCAGAACATACTTCAGGTAAGTGCGGTGATGAGATGATAGTTTATAATGTGACAGATATAGCATACGATAACCATGAACGAATGGTAGAATCTGAAGCTATTACGGATTCGGGCAGTGTATGCATAACACATAAAATTCCCGAACCAGTAGTAGAGCCTGAAACTAGTATGGAGACTAACGGTGCAGGTATTTATGACACATGTCGTAACGATGAGGTACTAGATGAATCTATAGCAGGTACTGAGGTGTTTTTGGAGGCCGGAGAGGTGAATGTTACTGATGACAATAAGGTGACAACAATTATGGTAAATAATAATGAATCACCGCGTAATCAGTTTCATGTTCAAACACCACAAAATCAGCCACAATCACAACAACATAAAAATACAACTCAGCAATTTAATACCAACTTATTAGCAACAGTTACTGAAAATGATTCAGTTGAAAAGCAGTTCAATCAATCAATTATGAAAAATATTAGTTATAAAAATAAAACTGTTATGTCTGGCCTATATCCTGCAGAAAGTAGAAATAGTTTAAGTTGCAATAATAATAATAATGAAGGTAAGAAGATTGTTAGTATTGAAAATTGCACCGACCTTGTTGTCGAAGCAAAAATCAGTGGTTATGTTGACGAGATGTTGTCCGACAGTGGCACAGAAATATCACTGTTGGATGAGCAGTTACTCAAGAGGTATAAAAACCATTTTTTACAAACTCCGGTTCTGCCGGTAAGTCACACAAGGATAAAATCAGCAACGTATGAGTCGCAGATAATTGAAAAACAGGCACTTAAAACAGAATACGTACAAGATACGAGAATTGATGTGACCGTACTTTGAGTTAGAAAACTCGGACATAATATTATATTAGAAGTCGACGAATTGAATAAACTGCCAGTTGGATTTCCTAACGACCCTTTGCAAAATAAAGTAGATAGTGTACCGCACGTTATCAGACTAGGACGCTCGAAAGATAAGATAACGAGTAACTCGTTGACCTGCAAGGTTCAGTTAATGAGTTGCGAGATAAGGCAATTACGGCGTATATTAAACAAATTCAAATCTATATTTCCAAGTAAACGTGTGCGTTTCAAAACTGAGAAAAATTTATACAAAAAACTCAGAAATAAATGTCAGGATATAGGGTTAAGAATGTGTAGCTATTTATATATGTCAGTTCAGGTTTAAATGTTATATGTGAGATGACTCTGTGAATGAACAATAATCTAGTTAAGATAAGGAATGCCGTCTGTGTACTTTGTGACCCTGCATACAATTTTGTTTATCTGCTTGTCAAGAACATGTGTGTTTGTTTTGGTTTTAAGTTTACCACGTGTCTTTGATTTGGTGCTTCTGTCAAAGTGACAGTTAGGAAATGTTAGTATTGATTTGAGGATGTTTATTTGATTTTAGTTCGAGGGTATTAGTATTATGGTTTCAGGATTAGGAAATTGTTTTGGTTATATCGAAAAAAAAAATTTTATTTTTTGTTAGTTAACTAAAAAAAAAAAAAATTTTTTATGCGGGAAGGGGTTAATCCTGCAACGAATCACAGGATCATGATATGCGGGGCAAGCTCATATATTACACAGACTATGGATATTCATGTTATATTGGTAGATGGTTAAGTTTGGTTATGTTATCAGTTGTATTTAGTAAGGATAAGGGTTTAGTTTAGTAAAACTGTGCATTATTTATTTATTGTTATTCATGTACTGTGTGTGGAAATGTGCGCGCGTGCGCGAGTGGTAAACGTTTCCCGGGCTGTGCGTGAATTGATTATCATTGTGTTTGACATTGTACTGAACATAGACATATGTATTGCTACAATCCCTATATATTTCTGACTACTGTTTACGTTCATGTATGATATTAGTAAAGTATGCAGTAATGCATGTGATAAGGGTATTCTGATTACCGCTATGCATGCTGTTACAAAGTAAATGCACTTTACTGCATGAAAAGTGCATGTCACGGTGTACTAACCATGTGACTTCCGTCCACCAATAGAATGCTGAGTGGTGGTTGGAAATTTTCTTAAGCCTGTTGTTACACAGGCAGTTGTTCTTCTACGCCATCTACCGCGAACGGGACGTGCACTCCTTGTACAAGATTCTACCGCTTGCAAGGTGTTGTAAAAACTATTCGTCGTTAGTGAAACGGGAAGACTCAGAACTGTGTGTGTAGTACATCTGCACACAGTATTGTTTTCACGCATTGCGCGTATAATTACAGGCAGTTCTTCACTGCTGCTACCGCGAACGGTACATACAATTCTTGTTCAAGATTCTGTCGCTTGCAGGAATCTGTAAAGACTATTCGGGGATAGTAACGCGTGTGACGCAGATCGGTTGAGTATTAACTCTGTACACACGATGTTAGTATTGTAGTATTACGTGTGCAATAAGTGAGTGTAACTGTATCACTGTGTGTGATTTTCCGCAGTGTCGGTATCATTAATAGTTACGCAATAGTAAGTTGTTCCATCAAGACGTTTCCGCGTTAGTGCAAGATTTCCTCATAGGGTGGTCTGCTGATCGCGGTAGACCTTGGTATTCGCGTGAACACTTGAAGAAGCCGGAGTGGTATAAGTTCAATATACCGTTATTAGATTAAACGCACTCTCACCTGAGATATTACTTGGTCATAAACTCTAAATTAATTTTACGAGTAATAAGATCCGTAGTACCGTTGTGTGTGCGAAGCGTCAGATTCATCGTGGGAATTACAGGACACCAGCCCAGCTGTTATAGGACACCAGCCCAGCTGTTATAGGACACCAGCCCAGCTGTTATAGGACACCAGCCCAGCTGTTACAGGACGCCAGCCCAGCTGCTTTAGGACACCAGCCCAGCTGTTACAGGACGCCAGCCCAGCTGTAAACGTTTCTGGGTGAATGTCTGTCATTTATAAGCCACACCTGACGACCCAACTACACAGCAAAGACCTGCCCGTCTCTTCAGCAACATCATCGTGGGAATCTTCTTTATGTAACGTATCACGTCTTGCGTATGAACAGTATTTAATATTTAAAAGAAAGACTCTATATCAAACATTACATTCAGTACATATCAAATATACCATGTAAACAATTACTTGTGTTTGTGCAATAAATAATCTTAAACCCTCCAATATGGACTTTTAATTTAAAGATACACATACTATCATATCCTATGCGCCAATAGTTTAGTAATTTGTGTTGTCGCATAGAATATGATACAGATATCATACTCTTTATAGTTTAACAGTATAAATAAACGAAAACTGTCAAAAACAAGTATTATTATTAAGAGTTTTGTTATATGTTATAGGAGTTTATGTTATCAGTTAATTAATTTAAATATATTTATCTCATGGAGTCAAGGTAGAAATTACAATCAACCATAACAAATTGTTCCATCATATATCAGAGAAATTCATTAATTACTAAGGTTTTACAGTTATAAACTGAGGCATGATTATTACCAAATTGTTGATAATTATCTAATTAATAATCATATAAACAATGCATGTATCATTAGGGTATAATAATAAAATAATATATTAAAAGTAATTTGTAAAATGTAAAGTAGTTAATGGGTATTGATCATATAACACTTAACCTGTACATAAATGGCCAATCAAAATTTAAGAAGTTTTTATGAGTTCGGTAACTAAAAAAGAAGAAATGACACTTAATTTTTAATTGTGATGGAGAACAGTTTAATTCTGCGTGCCGAGATGTTAATAAAATTAAAATCTAAAAAACTAAACCGTTTTGTGAAAGAAAATTTTTATCACAACCACTGAAGATAAATAATTCCTCCACTACAATCATTTCACTAACCAGGAACACACACAATCAAGAAAATATAAAGAAAAAACAAGGAAACGTTCAGTAATATCGCCTAGATGTGTAACGTATAATTTGATTTAATAACTGACAATATTTTTTATCCAAAAACGAACAAACACTAGACAACACTCTAGTTCACACTAACACTAATCACCAGTGAACATTTTAACAAGTGAAAACAAATTCCATATCTAAAAGAATCAGTGGTTGCAAGGAAAACATTTATTTTGACACATTTAATAAACTTCAATTATTATCTGACACGGACGGCGGCAGCCATGATGATGACATAACTCTAACCAGCAGGCTTTGTACGAAGCGTATTGAATCTCGTCATATATTTTATGTTATTTCTTATTTAATTTAGTAATTTTTTTTTAGATTATAAGTACTAGAAATATTTGTAAAGGTACTCTATATTGTTATGTATCATGTAATGGAACTTTTCGTAGCAGCCATAAGAATTCCCACGAAATATATTAAACCTATTTTATTATTCACTCCTGAGATAAATATCGATTGTTATTAACGTGTGTATCGAATGAAAATTTCTATCAATTGGAACTCAAATTGCAGAGATTAAACAATTATGTTAAATAAATCATATCCATGCGTTATTATTTCATGAACATAAGATATTATCAACATTTATTTTATAATTACCAAGACTAAGAAGACGTCGGGGAGTCGTTGGAATTACACAAACTACAAAACCAAGATTAACCTCAAAGAATAGGTTTAAGCCAAATATCGAAGGTGAACTTAAGAATTGTTTGGGACGACTCGACCGCTATTTTTGAATTGATTTTGGAGTTTAAACTGCTGAATTGGAATAATAATAATTCTGATTATTAAACCAAGGCAGAATAATTCATTTCTTAACTTATGTATTAAATCACATTAGAAAACAGGCAACATAAATAATTCACGATCAACTGGTACACTATTTACAACTTTTTATTACAATTTAACATTTACAAAAAATAGCACGGGCAAATTAATATAACACGGGATACACGTTTAGTATATAAATGCCAGAGAAACCTATAATAAAACCCTTTATGTCGGATTTTGATAATGGTAAACTACAATTAAACGAAAATTAAACAAATTGATATGTTTCAAATGTCTTCTTTGTGATGCACTTTACTACAGAAAATTTGGTACCTGAAAGTAATTAAATATACTAACTTATTGTGGTGGACAATCAGAATAGGGCTCAAGAGCAAAACTAGAATAAAGTGGATATTAGTGATCTTATAAATAATGCTTATTTTGAGTAGGCTAAATGCACCAAAAAATTGATCCTATTTTATAACCGAACTTAAAGCATTGTGTTGTCAGCTGTAAAGTGAGTTCTGGGTTGTAACAACTTATAATAAAGAAAGAAAACCAATTTTACTGATCCTTGGAATTTTAAATGTGCGTCAGAATATCAAACGTTTTGAGACGAACGAGAAAACAAAGTCTTGAGTATGGAAGAGTAACGCATGCCAAACTAAATTTGATTTGATACATTTAGAGACAGGCGAAGTATCGGGAAGCCCGAAAATAAGATGCGTGATAAATGAGTACTAAATAATAAACTATATTCTTCGGTTAGTGGAAGAAGAAGAAGATTATGAAGAAGAAACGAACTGGGATCAGCAAGTTTCCTGGAGTTGCAATGTTATTAATATACGCTTTGAAAGTAATTCTAAGCTCACAGATGTTAAATAATTACAATAGTTGAATGTCCAAAACACGTAATGTGCACTTGGTACATATCCGTACGTTACGTAATAATGAACTGAGCAGTACTGGAATTACCACTTCCACAACAAGCCCTGTGGAATTATCCTAACACTTACGACAGAGACACAGTTATATCAGTGTAGTTCTGAGAACTGTCCTGGGGGCAACAGACGCAACGATATTTATGGCTCACGTGGGAGAAACGTTCAAGCGTTGACTTTGCGCAAGTGACTGTACTGTGACTACTGTAACATGATACAAGTCATATTTTCCCAAGAGAATATACGTAGTATAAAATTAATTATTAATGTCCTTGCTTACTTATACTGTTTCTATTTCGATTATTATAATAATTTCATTTAATATATTAATTTGGTATTGAAAAATAAGAGATTCCGCTTCAACGTAACTTCTTTTCTTTGTAAATTATTTATTTCTAAACTACCCCTCAATCGTTTTTCCTACTTTGTTTAGGCTAGTGAGCCCGCAACTCAGTTCTTTCAGATCTAATCTATTTAGTTTCATTTTTTTTTACTGTTGATTCTTGTTGTACTCTTTATGCTAAATTCATCCACTATTTCCTCAAGTGAAGTATTAAATGAGCAAGAATAATGTATGAAAGGACAAGCCTTGTAATATCTTCTTTGTGTAAGTGTTAAACCAACGTAGTCTACTCTTTGGTCTTTTACTAAATACCTTCTTTTAATATTCTCTCTATCCGCGGTGTCTTTACTATAACATATCTTAACGTCATCACCATCATTGATGCCACAATGTGTTATTGTATGTTGTATTGTCCTCACATTTTAAATATAAGGGAAAGCCAAGCAGAAAGTTAGCAATGGTATGTTAGAATTCCCTTGCCCCCATCTGCTCAACAGCTGCAGATAGAGGCTGTTGAAACTTTCGGAAGTTGGCACATGATAGTTCATGTTTAAACTATTAACTTAGTGTTGCATTGGATCTTTACATTTTACCTCATTTATTAATAATTGATGACCATAACATGTGATGGCATGAAGTTTGTCTCACATATTAAGGTAAAGATAATTTTACATCACAATTATAGATCTGTTATCTTCGAAGGACCACAAATCGCATACCGGTAATTCAGTGATGGTTTCTTTTTAATCGAAATAACTTTTGTATTGCTCATTCATTTTTCATACAAAATTTGAGAAGTACATGAACTGTAAAATTATCCATTGTAACTATGCTACTAACAGTACACTGGAACCGTTATTAACGTTTATAGCGATATTATCTTTGCGGAAATTAAAGGTATTATATCAATTTTAATATAAACTACTGGTTACTATAAGATGTTACAACAGTTTTCCTGTCGTGAAACTTTAGTTTAAAACAAGTATTCCAGACATGAGCTAGAGGTGTAAACAAACAGTACTGTACCACCGTATAGAACAGTGTAATAACCAAGGGAGCGTAATCCTCTTCAATCGTTACCGTAAACGAGAATTTCTACCTCTGTATCTGTTGAAATCCTCTTTTGTTGTCTGTAATAATACGTGCTGACTTCCAATAAAGAAAATTAAAATATTTTATCGAATAAAGTAATATTGTTGAATCGTAGATTAAAATTCAGTAATACTTGTTATTTGCTTTTGACTTTTAACTTATACGTTGTAATATAACGATTACAAGTAAAAAATATATGTTATAAAAAAATTTAGAGTTTATTAATGTATAAAAAAAATTAATAATATTTTTTTTATTTATTTGTTTAATTTTTTAATTAATTAATTACTTTTATTATTTATATTTATTATTGTTTAATTAATTAAACTATGAATTAGTAATTGTGTAAGACTTCGTGACGAAATATTTGTTTCACCATGTTAATCCGATTATGTCCAGCTGGGTCGAAGTGTATTCTCTTCTAGCTCAGATCCTTTTCTTCTTCTTCTTCCTGATTCTTTCGTTAACACTTCTAACTTAAATTAGGAATGAAATAAACTAATTTTAATAATTCAAATAATCATGAAAACGAGTATTTAGAAGCAATTCTGATGTTTATTTTAAAAGCAGTGCGACAATCTTACTCAAATCGACTATGGCTGCGGCTATGACTCAACTCACAGGTCGATTGTGTCAATTAGACAAATACATTAAATTACAAGATTAATTTATAGAGTTTTTTGAACTGTCGAAATTGTCAGAGAAGGGTAAGTCACAAGATACAATACTTACAATTAATACAATTTTAAATACTATTACGTAAAAATAACCTATCTCAGAAAATAATGTCATTTAATAAAGAAATTTTCGAACAATTCAGCAGTGCATGACGTCACGTCACGTGACGTCGTTGGTTCACTGAGGCTGTGTACGTCTCGCTATGCAAACTGGAACCATGGCGGCCATTGACTTCGGATTTTCGCCAACCACGCCGACTCCTCGTTCTTTCTTCTCCCTCAAATATAATGGTGGATATCTTCCTCTGCGATGATGTAGTCCCTCTGGATAATTGGTTGTAGTGTTCTCTTCTACACGCCGATGTAGTTTGGTGCAGGATTACTGGTGTCGTTTTCCGTGTTCAAATCTGGTTGAGTTCGTTATTCCATGAAAATGGTGTTAATTTAATATTTTCAATATGGCGGATGATTCTTAGTGAATTGGTGTTAGATCGTATTATAACTGAAATTCGTTCTTCACTTTGTTTTTGTTTAAGTTATTTTATCTTAAGTTTCGGTTTATCAGCTCTGTAGTAAATTTTTATGTTACACCTTCATTTTTTTAAAAATAATTTATATTTCTTGGATCTTCTTTCTGTACGTTCTCATCCGTTCAGGTTCACGTTTAACAATCAACTGTCTACTCAAATCGTCGTTTAATGTGGTAATTTCCGAAATATCTTGTTCTCCTTCCCCATTGTCTGGAACCAGCTGTTAGCCTTGGTTTAGATCTGATCTCATAGAAATATATGACATTTTTCCCTATTTTATGGTTATAACCGAATCATTTGTTAATTTTTTGAAAATATAAATACCTATCAATATTCCTGTTCTAATTTTACATAAACTAATATACAACTTGACCTAATTTGGTTTCAAATAAGCTTAAAATTGACATTTTTTGACATTTCTTATAGGCCTTATTATTTTTCATATAATTATAAATTAAATGGTTTACAAGTCATTTCATGTTAACATTGTCCTTAAATAAATTTACTTCTTTCATCATTATGCTTTGGTTTTAACCATTTGTTGTTGTAACACTCTAACACTGATTAATTCACATTTTATTTGTACTGAGTCCATTGTTAGGCATTATATTACACATTTCCAATAAATTTAATTTTATCTTCTGATCATTACATTTACTATTATGTATTTCTGTGATGACTATATTTAAATACCTTTATTTTGACTTGACTAATCTCTGCTAATCTTATACAGTTTTATTTAATTTATCCTTTTGGACTTGATTATATGGTAAAAGCTGATTTCGGCCTAAAATACGGTTTTGCTTTGCTATTGGTTTCTTAACTATTTTGCTACCTTATTGTTTCTATGGTTTACAATTCCAAAAGATATCAATATTATTTCCTTGCCTTCCCTACCTTAACAACACTTTAAAATGGGTTCACATTATTTAATTATAACATAAAATCTTATATCTAACATTTCCATATATACTATTTAATTATAATAAAACATATTATATCTAACATTTTTAAATATATTATTTAATCATAACGCTATCGTCTTGCTTTCAACTGAGTGCGATTAATATCTTGCAAATGTTTACCTCTTTTCGCTGTCCTAGAGTTCTCTCACCAAATTTACGACGGGTGCACGCATCGTCCTGTTGTACAGTGGAAATAAAATAACTGAAACCATATGGTGTTGATAATTGCAACTTTAACTACAATTAAAAATAAACGAAGACGCTAATAAACAATTCTCAGACGCTAGCACTTACATTTATACCCCATTGATGTTGAAGAACAAACTACTACTTTTGGGTCAAGTGTCGAAAGTAATTGGGTAGTTATAGAATTAAGTAGTTAGATCTAGACGTTACCTCAATGCCCGCCCTTCTACACGTCTCGTAATGGTTGAATGGCGTCACGCAGTTTAACTATTTCCGAGGCGTAAGGAACCTCGGCTTGGTATAATACTAATGCTCTGGAAGCTGCTAGTAAGTTGTAGTTAAGAAATTGATAAATGCTTGTATTATAATAACGCTTACAGTAGGCAGTTAACTGTGATTTTTCGTGTGCTAACATCAGTGGCACTTTAACAAGAAATAGTTATAAAGTAAAACGTTAGTTTCTCTTACTGCAATATGGGAATTCAAGTTAGTAATACCAAATATACTGTAATTTACAACGCAGGTCTGCATCTGCACGTACAGACAAAATAGGGTCATCATGGATGGGGGAAACTGTCTATCAGCTACGGTGGCGGACACGCGCAAAGGAATTCTCAATCTGCAATATTTTCTCAAAGACAATTGATGAATCAGTACGTTACGAAATATTACATGATACCTTACATATAAGTAGACTGTAATATTACACTACTACTCCTCCGTACCATGTATCTTTACACGGCGTTTTGCATATCCGCTGTTACTGATCCTACAACGTTGACTTTACTTACCAATTTATTTGTCAATAACACCAGTCTCTATTATATTGAGAAAAACAACATTCTTGATACAATAAAGTATTAAGAAGTATGACTACAATACTGTTATTGTAGTAATAATAATGTCTATTATTATTATTATTTCCTTAAATTTTTAGTGACCGTCAATCAATGAATGTTTTAGTGGATGGTTAGTGATGGCGGCCTCAGATTTACAATTCAAAACATTTAACAATAATTCATAAAAAAAACATATATACTTCTACATTTCATGTCAACTATTAAGTGCCATTTTATTTGCCAGACTATCTCCAAGTTTGCAAGCCCCATCACACCAACGGACCCAAGGGTTCAGGCCTAGAATGAACCACGCTCTGCTACCATTTGTACCATTTGTGCATTTGCTCTATGCTTTTAGTATTGATTTTGTTTCCTTTTTTTTTTTTTGAAAGAGAGGTTACAAGTTATTTAGAACTAGGCGAGAGCCTAGAAAAGCTAAAATTGGGCTGGGTCCAGTATGATGGGACTTGCAAATGAAACACTGAACTTAAGATAACAACAATTTATTGTTCTTGGCCAGTACAACCTATGAGCTCCTAAAGGCCAGATAAATAAGTCTTTTGATCGTTAAATATAATTTCATTAATATGTGCCTTGCCCAAAAGTTGAACAAGGAATAATAATAATTAACAGCACTAAGTATTGAATAATTATTAATAGTTGAACCATCATTGACTAACAAAATCATGGGATGTTACATAAATAACAAATTGTAGTTATAGAATAATACAATTAAAAAATTGGCACATAGTTTCGACCTGCAAGTAATCACTTTTTATAACAAGGCATAAATATACAGAAATATACACAGGCATAATGAACATGACAAGTAACAATTATACAAAACAACACACACATATAATTAACATCAACAAACGTTTATATTTAAATAACCCATCACATGTTCACCCTGGTCATCAGCGCATATAATAATCTTGTTCAACACCCATAACCCCCTTACTGTTTAATTAATAGGTGACTAAAACCCCCTCCCCAAAACTTCAATTAAAATATCCCAGGAGTGGAGCAGACATGCCCCCAAGTTTTAACAAGATAAGTGTTAACTGAATGTTCTCTGTAAGCCATGCGGCCCGCGCACAAATCCCATGCCGATATTTAATAATCAATTAAATCCCATCAATTACTATAATGAAAAGTAGCATCACAAGGTCAACATGGATGTCCGGTTGCCTAACTGCATTTTATGTTTCTTTTTTACCTTCAAAACAGAATATAGAAAAATAGTGGAATTTGACCACCATGAGTATTCATAACTGACATTGATCAATCTTGTGTAGTCTTATGGTTAACTAATTGTTATAGGGAGCAATTACAATTATGGTTACAAAATTTGCTATGGTAAAATACAATCTGTGACAATGGTAAATTTTAAAGTGTGCAAATTATCTAAACAGTGGAACAGAATTTGTAATACAGAATATAAGTCATAAGAGTATTAAGTCAGCTCACAGTGTTACAAAACTTGACTACCGGCAGGGTCAGGCATTGGACGGGATCTAGCAAGATCTGACATAGACAGGCTTGCAGTGGACGTCTCCAACGGGAGTCGACCACGGTTTAAAACCACCCCCCAGATCATGAATGAATAATAAAATACATGTCCACATGGAGCAACATCGTTAACATAACCATCCCAACATGCTTAAAACAGAAATAGAATGAGATACAACTCTATCTACCGAACTCCCCTCGACCCGGGCGGTGCGTGACCCCGGCCGAGTTTTCACTCTCAGAACGAGATATACATGATAGTAATTGAGGAGGCGTAAGCCTTACAAAATACAATTAAAATATTCCACCCATTGTCCGTAAATAACTGTCCACACTGGAACGTTTCATGAAAGTCTCACCGAGTATTTCGGCCACAAGGTTTAGGTTAAAAATGGTTAAATGTCACCTGGTTTGAAGGGTGCATGTTGAGGGCTCAGTAGTGGGTGTCCAGTCCATCCTTCCGGCTGACACAGCTGACGAAGGTTTTAAAGTTACATCGTCGGAGGCAGTTGTTCGGCCATCCTTCCAGAGCGGGGCAGATTCCCGGCTACCTCGGAAACCCTGCACAATTATATCTGGGATTACTCATAGGTTCATGAAACACACACTACCACATTTACCCACTGACATAGCATGGACTGTCCGGTTTATAAACTCGAAAAAATTGCCTAAGTCAAGAATCCCATTGAATGTGGTAAATCACTTCAAAAATAACTTCATTAAATAAGTTACTATAGAATATGTCTAAATATAGTCACTCCATAATCATGATAATTTTAATTAACCTTTATGCAAAAGTTTTCATGACGCACTTACAGGAATTGGCAACTTTTAACAAGTTCGTGACATGTACAGATATCAGAAAATTACTGACTTACGCCCCATCTTAGTTTAGTTAATTTGGTAGAAGCATTACTGGATTAATATAAAACATAATTATATCCTTAACGTTACAGTCAATTAGACAGGGTTGAGATAAAGCATACATAAAACAAATTATAACCTGAAACTCGCCATGCGCTAAGGATACACTGCAATATATATCTCAACGCATCCACTTTAATATTAAATCAAACCAATTTGTTTTTATATATAATTAAAATACATATTTTAATGGACTTACCGGAGGTCACGTAGCTTTCTACTTATTCATAGAAGAAGCTGGGAGACGAAAACTGTTCAATCTACTCTGCCAGCCGGGGACCAGAATGTGAAGCGCCGAGCGTCGTATTGGAACTGAACTAACTGGCTCTTGAAAAAACCGTATGTAACAGCGATAGGGCGCGCGCGAGGCGAGCGGCGGAGGGGTAATTCACAATGACAAAGTCCAATTGATCGTACCAAAGGACAACTTCTTTCGCGTCGACAAATACGTAATTTCTTTAATAAAGCACAATATAGATATCGGAAGATCGCCGCGTTTTCCAAAACGCGGCACACCCCCACCCCAAAAGTGCAACCCGGTTGCCTCACCTTCAAACTCGGGAAAGTACCCTGCAGTGTACTCCCATCCTTATATATCAAACTCAAGTTGTTATCGGTTCTCCCATCAGTCATGGCTCCCAGGAGAACAGATGCTCAGAAGGAAAACGAAAGAGCAGAAGAAGACATGTAACGTGTAAGTGTGTAGCCACCGCAGGCCGACCTGATCAGGGCCAGCCTACGGCAAGAAGAGACAGCGAAGAAAAGAAGAAAGAAGGTACGGGAGCTCCCTGAGCACTGGCCCCCCGAGACATGCCCAACTATTTTTGAGATACCGACACAACCACAACAGGGCGGCAAGCCCTATAGTTACCAGAGGGGCAAGCCCCCAAAACGCCAAACAATAACCGTGTTTCAGAATCACAGAAGAAAAGGGGATCGGGTCTCCATGACCCAATAATCTCACTTGCATGTATGTGTATACATATCCACAATCCCATACGTGTGTGTGCTCCAACGGCTCTCTACTCTCCTTTTTTTTTTTTTTTTTTTTTTTTTTTTTTTGGGTAGGCTAGGAAAATCAGGAAGAAGGAAAGGGCAAGGATCATTGAAGATCAAGGCCTGGAACAGAAGGTAAGGACATGACTCTCTCCAGAAAAAGGAAAATTGGAGAGAACCAAGGCTCGCGCAGGCAGGGGCGCATCCCTGAAATAGACGAACACCACTGGGACTGTGGGGAACACCTACCCGCTACCATATATCGACTCCCCCCCCCAGAGCACACACCTCCCCGAATAACCTCCATCCCTACCTAAATGGGGACCGGCAAGGTCCTCCCCCTTCTATCAGCCCGTCCGCCCGATGTGGCAGGGCTTCAACTTCGAAACGTGAGAGACTATCTCTTTAGACGTATCTCCCGGTTCGCCCAACCTAGCCGTCACAGGCGACGTGAACCCCAGGATGCGGTACGGCCCCGACCAGCGGTAGCACAGCTTGGCGGCTCTTTTATCGGCAGCTGAGCTGATCGGGTGGCTCTGGCAGTAGACCAAATCTCCTACCTTAAAGTGATTTGGAATACGCCCCTGATTGTACCGAGTACGGACGCGCTCGTGCGCACGAAGCAAATTCTTCCGGGCCTCTTTCCACCTATCTGCCGTCCTAATGTCCGGATTACTCGGCAGAAGATCGTCTATGTTCCATAAGTTGGCCAAGGGAAGCGTAGGCGAGAAACCAAACATAACTTCAAAAGGAACGGCCTTATGGCTGTCATGCAGGGCCGTATTGAAAGCTAGCTGTAACCACTTAAGGTTCTGGTCCCAGGTGGTCTGTTGTTCCGCATGATAGGCGATGAGTGCGGACCGGAGATTCCTGTTGAATCTCTCCGCGTGGGACGGCTGTGGGTAATAGGGGGAAGTGGTTACATGTTTGATGCCATTGGCGAAGCACATTCGCCGAAAATCGCCTGAAATAAATTGTGGACCATTGTCCGAGACAATGATGGCCGGAAGACCGAAGTGCTGAAATACATGACTCTGGAGCGCGTTTATGGTCAATCGAGCAGTTGCCTGCCGTAAGGGCAGTAGCCAGGCAAACTTCGAAAAAGCATCCACACAGACAAGTAGGTAAGCATTACCTGACTTGCTACGCGGGAAGGGTCCCACGTAGTCGATGAATAGCTTCTCCATCGGTCTGCTCGCCACATCAGATGACAACAGCCCTAACTTTGTGTTTTGGGCAGGCTTGCTTAAGCCACAGAGATGACATGCCTTCACCCGAGTTGCTATGTCCCTATCCATGCCCTACCAGATGAAGTTTTTCCTAATACTGGAAATGGTCTTCGAAATTCCCTTATGTCCACCTACCGGGGAATTGTGATAGTAGCTGAAGACCATGGGCACGAGTTTGCTAGGCAGCACTATCTTCGGGGCCCGTCCTTTCTTCTCTCTGCAACACAGGACGCCCCTGGACAAGAAGTAGGGGACCTGCACGTTACCCTCTTTTAGATTTTGGATGATCGGACCCAACTCTTCATCATTTAACTGATGGGGCAACACATCAGTAAAAGCTAAAGGAAAGTCCAGTAGAACAGAACAGGGTTGCTCCGGCTGGGCTTCGCTGGGCTGGGAGAACATACGGGACAAAGCATCTGCAACCACATTTTGAGTTCCCCGAATGTGTTGCACCTTAAATTTAAAGGATGAGATTTTAACCACCCATCGTCCAATCTTACCCAGCTGCCGGGGATGAGCGAGAAGCCAAGAGAGAGCCTGGTTGTCGGTCTCGAGCAGGAACTCAGCGTGTTCCAGAAAACGCCTGAACTTATCTAGAACGTATACAACAGCTAAACACTCTAGCTCATAGACTGACGACTTTCTTCCCTGCTGGGTCAATGTTCGGGAAATAAAGGCCACAGGCTGCCTAGCACCATCAACGACTTGGGACAGAACCGCCCCGAGCGCCACCGAACTCGCGTCCGTCTGCAAGATAGACGGCTGAGAAAAATCCGGCATCCGCAGCACCGGTTGGGAGATGATAGCTTCCTTCAAAGTCTCGAAAGCCTTCTGTTGGCTCTCACCCCACACAAATTTAGCCCCCTTCTTTCTCAATTCATTTAACGGGGCGGCTATCTCCGCCGCATTAGGGATAAACCGTCTGTAAAAGTTAACCATACCCACGAACCTGGCGATACCCTTGGCATCCCTAGGTGGGGGAAAATCCCGGATACCCTGGGTCCTTTCAGGGTCCACGGTAACACCTCGGTGCGAGGCCAGATGCCCCAGAAATTATATGCTCTCTTGTGCAATTCGCACTTTCTCCGGATTAACCGTGAGGCCCGCGTCCCTCAACCTGCACATCACCTCCCTTAGATGACATAGATGTTCATCATACGTTTTGCTGTAGACCAGCAAGTCGTCCAAATAATTGAAAATGAATTTAAATTTTACGTCTTGAAACACCAGGTCAAGCAGACGCGTGAGTGTTTGGGCGCCCACCGCCAGACCCATAGGGACCAGCGTATACTGATACAAATTCCACGGAACGCAGAACGCAGTATAAGGTCTACTCTCCTTGGATAAAGGCATTTGGTGATATGCAGCGTTGAGATCAATCACGGTGAAGTACTTGGCCTCACTAAACCAATCGAAAGCCGAGTGGAGATCCGGAAGGGGAACCGAATCCACCTCAATTTTAGAGTTCAGTTTACGGTAATCAATCACCATACGGTGCTTACCCCCCGGCTTGTGTACCAGGAACGCTGGACTGGCATAACTGGAATTAGAAGGTTCAATGACCCCTTGTTCTAACAGCTCTTGAACCTTCTCCCTCAGAACGGCCATTTTCGGAGGGGCGAATTTGTATGGATGTGACCTCACTATCTTAGAATCAGTCAGACGAATTTCATATTCTAGTAAATGTGTGAGTCCCAACTTAGGAGTTAATACTGAGGGAAATTCCTCACACAGTTGGTCCAAGGCCCTCTGCTGGGCGGGAGTGAGATGATCTCGTGCAGAATCGGGACAAGCGACCTCTTGGATACCTCCCTTAGCTCCCTGGTATCCAAGAAAAGGAATAACAACGCCCCGATTAAATTTGAAATAACACTGGTGCCCATGGATGTCCAACACGAGACCACTTTTAGCGATGAAATCGGCACCCACAATACAATCAACTCCCAGAGCAGGAGAAACCAGAAAACGCCACACCCACGAAAACCCATCGATCTTGAATTTAAAGGAAATCACCCGGGAGATGAGCAGGATTTCCCGTGAAGCAGTCCAGCATACTACGGACGACCGATCCGACCATTTTATTAAGCCCTGCTTTTCAAGGCCCGCACATACTCGAGATGAGATGATAGATCGGGCTGACCCGGAGTCAACTAACGCTCTGAGTTGACTCTTCTTTACCTCGAGCGACAGGAAGGGGCATACAGAAGCCTTTTGCGGGACAGTAGCAAGGACCTTGATGCCAGAAGAGTCAAGACCTACCCTTTGCCTGGAGGCACTTGAATACCGAAAAGTCTTAGGACGAGGGGAAGACAACCTCCGACTTGTCCTCCCCTGGTAACTTAGTTTTTTGAAGACCGGGCCCTCGAGGGAAGCGTTGGACGCATACCACCCTCCGTACAATCGCGAGCAACATGCCCCTGTCTTCGACAGCGAAAGCAAACCACGCCCCTCAACGATCCTCTTCGATCACCGGTGGTTCTTTCTGGCCGGGGTTGGGACTCAACGACCCGTCGTTCCACCACTCGAGACTCGCCCGGACTAGCCCTTACCGGCCCGCGGGACTCATCAATTGCTTGTATGGCCCGGGATAACACACACATCTTGTCGAGGCCTTCGTAGCTGCGCGGTCGTTCAGCGAAAATTAAACGCGACCTCTCCTGGGGAGTGACCCCTTCAAAGATCATCTGTACTACTTCGATCTCGGGCAGTCCCAACCCAAAAATCCGGACAGCTTCGCGGACACTCCGCGCAAACTCCGAAAAATTCTCGCCGTGGGCTTGCACCCGATAACAATGTTTATGCTGCAGCTACTCCCGCAATCGGCCAGGCACGCATGCGTCCAACACCCCCCGATGGAAAGACGTCACACTGCCGCCACCTCGTATAGTTTGCGCGACCCGCTCAGCCATGGACCCCCGACAGTACGGATACACGAGCTCGAGTAGGGTGTCATCCGACATCCCTGGGAACTCGGACAGCTGAAACAAAATTCTAAAAAAAGCCATCAATTTATCCACGTCCAGTCCATCAACGACCGGAAGCTGCTCAATAATGGAAGAAAGGGGGTTAGGTAATTTGTTGTATGAAACGCTCGATCCGCCCGAGAACCTCGGCAATTGGGCCGGCGGACGCGGCGTCTGTCCTATGTCCAGCTCAGGAGGCTGGGGAGAGCTCACGGGAGGATGAGACTTCACGGGCTCGAAACTCCGCAACGCTTTCGTCACCTGTTCCGAAATCAGCTTCAGCGTGGAGCTGACTTCCGCGATTGTAGTTTGTGCGGACGAGTTCTCCAGTCGATGTTGCAGGTGCTCCGCTCGTTGACGCACTCTCTGTCTCACTCTGAGGCTGGAAGGGGCCAACTCAAAATCCTCCATTACCTCCCGCAACTACCCCCACTTCTCCTGACACAACTCGAGCTCCGCTGTCACATCAGTGACTTTTACAAGCGACGTCGCCCCTCCGGAGGAGAGGGCGTCCCTTAATTGCTTCCTCAAGGAAGCGACATCCCCTTGGGGCCTCCCACCCCGGGAGTTAATTTCGAACTCTAACTCGTTTTTCAAAAATAGGTCGGGATTCATGACACTCATGCCGCCAAGGCTCTAATTATTCACACCACACACACAATAGACAAAACATGAAAACACCAAATACTAAACTGGGAAAACCTTGAGTACTGCTCTTCCATCAAGAGGACCCCCGGGTTTCCTAGCGCAGCGAAAACCTGACCCGCTCCAGAACTAACTCTCCGTCAGTCGCCAGACTCGAAAGAAGAAACGACATCAGACACTAACACCAACATACAGTCCACACCACCAAACACTAACCACAACATATGACATTTCAACTAATACATTATCACCATTGCAGTCGGACGGTACCGACTTCCAGTCGGGCCATGCCGCATCCCGCTAACCGCACGCGCTCTTACCTTCATACAATAAACAAGGGAGCCCATCCCCCACGCGATCTCCGGTAAGGTCCAATCTCAAAAACAACAAAAAAAAACCCAACTACAACACATGGCCGTGGCGGCATCAGGTTTAAAATTCAATTTCCTAGCCATAATTCACACATAGTACATATATATACCTACATAGGATGTCAACCTGCCATTGCATCTATCTATTATCATTTTAAATATTTTCAAATATTATTGTGTTTTTTTGTCAAACTATTTCCGAGTTTGCAAGCCCCATCACACCAAAGGACCCAATGGTTCAACCCCAGAACGAACCACGCTCTGCTACCATTTGTAACCCCTCTTTCCTTTTATGCCTTTTATATATAGAAAACAAACTTCCTTTTTTTTATTTATTTTATTATTATTATTTTTTTTTTTTTTTTGAAAGAGAGGCTACTAGTTATTGAGAACTAGGCAAGAGCCTAGTGAAGCCAAAAATGTGCTGGGTCCAGTATGATGGGACTTGCAAATGAAACTCTGCTCTAAGATAAAAATAACAGGATTTATTGTATTCTGCTTTTGTACAATATATGCGCCCTTGAAAAGTAAGATAATACTACAAGTGTTTTATAATCAAGAATAGCTCACTTCCAAAACCCCAATCGTTATTATAAGTCCATTAAACATGTGCATCGCCAAATAATTGAGCTTGAATAATAATGGCGCATAAATAATAATAATGTGAAAAGGCGCATAATCTCGACCCTCCCAGCAAACATGATATACATAAATCATAACATGATATATATATATATATATGCATAATAAAGTATAACAATCTAACAATCACATAAGGCATAACACACAACATATAATAAACATAGATACACATTTACATATAAATGGCACACCACATGTTCACCTAGTTAACAGCGTATATTTTGTCATCATACACCCTCAACCCTCTTATTCAAACCAAGTATCCGGACCACCTTAAGTTTCCAATTAATAAATAAGTAAACCCAAAACCCCAATTAGTACATCCCAAAAGAGTATAGTAGACATGCCCCAAAATTCTAAGTATATGAACAGCCAAGGTCAATTTGGCTAAATAGTCCGAACGGCACACAAATACCACGCAAAAGTTAATTATCAATTTCGGGTCTCAATAATGGTAATGATAATAAGTGCCATCACGAGGTCAACATGGATGCCCGGTTGCATAACTGCATTTCTCATTTCTTTTATTTTCCTGACAAAATTTGCAAAAACAGTGGAACGTGACCACCCATAAATACTTATACAGGTACTGATTAGTCTTGTATTCTTTAACCTTTATTAATTAATTGGTATTATGAGCAATAAAAGTTTAACAATTACAAAATTTAAACTATGACAAAATATAAACTATGGCAATATTTAAACTGGCTATGGCAAAATTTAATGGTTACAAAATTAGCTGAACAGTAAAATTGAATTTCAATAAGCAGAATCTATGTAATGAATGTACTGAAACATGCTTAAAGTGTTCATAAAAAAAACCTGGCCTCATGCACGGTCATGCGTCCGGACGAGATCCAGCAAAATATGACATGATACAGTCCTGTAAAGAACGGCACGTCCAGGTGTCGTCCACATGTTAAAACACCTCCACGACCTTTAAATTAATAAACCAATACACAACCCCATTAACTGAAAAAATAATTAACCGTAAAATTTCCCAACAGGGACAGATACATCCGTACATGCATACTTAACACAGAAACAATTTAGTGCCGACCCTTTTTACAGAAAACTCCCCTCAACCCGGGAGCTGCATGACCCTGGCCGAGGTTACAATTCTCAGAATGAGATAGACATTGATATATTCATGAGGCGTAAGCCTTAATAAAAAAACAATGACAAAGTAACATGTAAACCCAATCGTCCCAGAACTAAGTCCCCAACTTGGAGCATCTCCACAAGTGTCTCAAAAAGAGTTTATCGGCCACAAACATTTTGTTCAAAAAGCATAAATGTCACCTGGTTAGCAGCATATGGGTAGAGGATCCGGGCGAGTGTGTGTCCGTCCATCCGGGCTGAGAGCTGACGGAAGTGGTTGAATCTATATCATGGAAGGCAGGTATTCGGCCATCCTCTGGAGCGAGACAGATTCTCGTCTACATCGGAAACCCTGCACAATTATATCGGTGATTACTTACAGGTATAATAAACCACACCTACCTCATGTACCCAGCTGACATTTCGTGACATGCCCAGCTTAGAAACTCCGAAAATTCACTTATGTATAGAACCCCATTGAGTCAAATAAATCACTTCAAAATACACCTTTAAATATTGTAATCTATAATATTTCCCAATATCGTTATTCAACATAATAGTCACTTTAAATAAATAGTTAATCACAAGTTTTCGTGAAGCACTTAACCCCCCCTGACAGGAACTAGCAAACTTTAACAAGTTCGTGATGTACAATCATTTCAGAAAATAACTAACTTACGCCCCATTCTAATTTACTGAATTGAGTATTATTATTATTATTACATTATTAGTGAGATTTTGGATTAATATCTGTTAGGCAGCTTTAACAATGAAACATACATAAAACAATTTAACCTGTTGCCTGCCACGTGCTGATAATTACTGCAATACGTATCGCACTGCATCTGCGTTAATATTGAGTAAATACAATTTATTTTTATGAGTTAGTAAGCTATATATATCTGAACACACTTACCAGGAGGTCGCGTAGACTTCTACTTATGCATAGTAGCAGATAGTAGACAAAACCTTTACATTGACGCTGTCAGCCGGACGGCAGACGTTAATACGCTGAATGCTACAATTGAACTGAACTTTCCTGCGGCAGAAAAAATAGTAAAAAGGACTGGATCCAGAGAGCGCGCGGATCGGCCCGGTAGCAAGATAACTCAGCAAACATAACTTATTACGACGTACGTAAATTCTTACGTAAACACTTGCGTAGTTAAATACGTAATTTAATAATTCCGCTATATAAAAAGAACACCGCCGCGTTTTCCCCAAAACACGGCACAAACTGTTTATTTTCAAAGAAAAAACAAGGTGTTGCTTAAGTGTTGCTTGGATATAATATTGTAGAAAATCTTTTAAACAGAGAAATAAATGGTAATAATAGATTATATTGTTAATGCGACATGATTAAATTCGATTATAATTTTAGAAATAATCGTAAGACTGAGTAGATGGATATCAATACGAAACGAAAAGAATATTTACAAAATGAAAGTATTTTTTCGTAATGAGTTTTTCAAACTCTTCAAAACATCAATTAGTTATTGTAACAACTATAATATTGAATATCTTCAAATAAAAGATTTGCTAATTGCTAAAACAAAGCTGGTTAATCAGATGTACTATATGATGTATAATTTTACTGGTACAGCGTATACCTCGCTGGTAAAAAAATAAGAGTGGTCAAGGCATGACACTAGCGGATGCCCGCTTCGTAACCGTTGTCGCGTCTGTTGTTACCTAAGATATCAAAATGACTTTAATTCAGAATACTTTTATTAAGCCCTATATTACGGGCTTAAGCCGTGTGTAATATAGGTTGCACAGTGATAGGTTGACTTTAATTCAGAGTTCGGACTATTTTTTTTTTTAATACCACACTAACTATCATTTGATGTCTCTACATTCTTTTGTATTTGATCAAGTATTATTAATTGTAGGAAATTATATTCTGTTTTTAAGCATTAGAAAAGTATGTGGTTTATAACATAAAAAGTGGAGATAAACAATCATTAAAGTGTTAATTAAATTTTTATGTGTAATTAAATTTTTTAAAAGATCTCTCTCATAGTTACAGAAACCTTGTTTCGATGTTATGTGTTTGTGCGAATGCGAGGGAGATATATGTCGTTCACCACCATATGGTGACCACTGAAACATTCTGAGTGCTTGTGAGTGGAGAGAATGTATTTAAATCTTAGTGTCGTAGAATATACGTATAAGTTGAACGTTAATAGCAACTAATAAGTATTGTTTAATTTTACTGTACGATTAAATACTATTACTTTATTCAATAAAATACTTTAGGCATTCGATAAAATACTTTAATTTTTTGAAAAGGAAAATAGCATGTATTTTTACAGACAACAAAAGAGGACTTCAACAGATACAGAGGTAGAAATTCTCGTTTAAGGTAACGAGTGAAGAGGATTACGCTCCCTTGGGAATAACATTGTTCTATACGGTGATACAGTAGTTTTTGTTTACACCTGTAGCTCATGACTAGAATACTGGTTTTTAATTAAAGTTTCACGGCAGAAAAACTGTTTTAGCATCATATAGTAACTAGTAGTTTACATTACGATTGATATAATGCCTTTAATTTATGCAAAGAAAAAATCCCTGTAAACCTTAATAACGTTCCAGTGGACTGTTAGTAAGATAGTTACAACGCGTTTTTTTAATAGTTCATGTACTTTTTAAATTTTAACATATTATTGAGCCATACAAGACATATTTCCATTAAAAATAAACAATCACTGAATTACCGGCACGCGATTTTTGGTCTTACAAAGATAACAGGGATAAAATTGTGATGTAAAATTAACTTTACCTTAATATGTGCGCAAACTCCATACCATCACGTGTTATGTCATCAATTATTAGTAAATGAGGTAAACATGTACTATTATGTACCAAGTTCCAAAAGGTACAAGAGCTCTCTGCAGCTGATGAGCACTTGGGGGCAAGGGAATTCAAATAAACTTTTGTTATTATTTGATATTTGCTAAACATAAAAGGTTTTATTTTCGGTATCTCTGGCATTTCGTAATTTATTGTACTTTTTTATAATCGCAATCTATGCAAATCACATCAAATCCTTTTACCCCTGTCCAATAATGTGCCTAGATATGCATTTGCAAATTGTAACTACATAAGAAGTATCAAATATATTGACCAACAGGCTTAAATAACTTTTTTAAGAATTACAATTTTAAAGTTGGCTGGAAATGAAAAACTTTGATGCATGACTATTATAAAAATTACAATGTATAAGCAAGGTAATAAAGTGTACGCAAACAAATGGAAACAAATTGACAAATTGTGGTGTCAGAGGGCATGTGCTCTATTTAAACGCGGCCAGACTCTATCACTTCCTTGAAAGACAGTTGGGTTGGCAGTGAATGCCAATTTATTTGTAAAGAAAAGAGAAATGCTTTGAGTAGTACAGCATCAGTGTATCTAGAAGGATGAACCAAAAAAATAGCTTTTTAATCCTTTGAGAAAGTTTTTTGATATTTAATAGTCGTGTAATGTAGATAATTTTTTTATTCAATGAAACAGATGCAGCATTCTATACACCATTATGTTTAATAAACTTTTGTTAACACATTCTTCTGAAGTTAAGCAAACAAATATTTACGTCTTTGTATAACGCAGTTGTTTTTATTTGTTTCTTCCTGGATACAAAGAGTTTACTCGCTGGGAATTAGAGAGCTTATGTAGACTGATCGCCATTTGACTAAAACTTTGATTGGTTACGAAGTAAATTTATGTGGCATGAGTGTTCATTTTCAGTACGGCGGTGAATTCTTTGAAATGATTGATGGTGTGGCCATGGGAAGTCCACTCAGTCCTGTGGTGGCGAACTTTTATATCTTTTATATGGAAAGGTTCGAGCAGCGGACAATTTCATCTTTTGCGTTGAAGCCGAGGTGCTGGTTCCGGTATGTTGAAGAAACATTTCTTATCTGGAGCCATGGAGAGGAAGAATTCGGCAGGTTCCTGGCACACCGCAATCAGGTTCACCCACGGTTACAGTTCACCGTTGAGAGGGAGACCGACAATCACCTGGCTTTTCTGGACGTTTTTGGTCCTTAGAAGGACCGATGGCAGCCTCGGACATAAAGTTTATAGAAAATCGACGCACACTAACAGCATCCCAGCCAGAAGAGGGCGGTGTCGAAGACCCTGGTGGATCGGGCTAGGAGGATGTGCGAGCCCCGGTACCTCAACGAGGAACTGTGCCACCTCGAACTAGCGCTGCAGGCCAATGGATATTCCGCCGGGGAGGTGAGGCGAGCGGTCCGGCCGAGCAGAACAGCCAGGCCGGAAGTGGTGCCATGGGAGACCGTCGTTTTCGTGGCGTTGCCCTACATCCATGACGTGATGAACCGCATTGGTAAGCCGCTCAGTCGGCACGGGGTGAGACCAATATTCAAGCCGACAAGAAAGTTCCACCAGTTCCTGAGGCCGGCGAAGGACGTCCGAGACCCGCTGTCGTCGTGGGTTGTTTATGGAGTTCCCTGCTCGTGCGGCCAGGTGTACATTGGAGCCACGAAGCGCAGTGTCCGCACACGCGTGGGTGAACATAGACGTTACTGTAGATTCGGACACCCGGAGAAATCTGCCGTCGCTGAGCACGCGTTCGCCAATGCCGACCATCGGATCCGCTTCGATGAGACGAAGCTCTTGTCGGCGGTGAGTGATTACTTCCCTCGTCTTCATATGGAGTAGAAGAAGAGCCAGAGCTGTTGGGTTGCGCATCTTCAGACGACCCAATGGGTTCCTAGTACCGAGTCTCCGGTAGGGGCTCCTGCCTCGTGATCTTGTCCAGACGGAATACTGATTATTTATTTAGTGGCCGCTACAACGGCATGCTCGTACTAGGTCCTCCTAGTACAGTATTTGCCGAGGCCGTTTCCAAGAATCACCTGGACGTGTTCGGTACTTGCCAAGGCCAGCTATGAGAGGGTTTGCCTGGGTCCTCGCAGCTCGGATGTAAAATTTACATGCAAGTCGGCTTGTGGTGTTTTCAAGGAACAAACGCCGAGTCCTCTTCTCAAAAGTCGAGAAGAAACCAAATAAGGGGCTTTGGCCGCTAGCCGAAGACCCCTATTGAGAACGCTTTGCAACTTTCTTTTATGAACAGTTGCGAGGTAACCCCAGACGGGAAAGCGTAGGTAATGATCGGCAACAGATACGCGCTGACGATCAAATTACCCAGCTTGCGGGTCATAGCCTTGTTGATAAGTATCGGAAACAGTTGCGCGAGACGAGCGGACGCTCTCTTTCTCATCGCCTCAGCGTGGCCACGCCAGGTGAGCCGACGATCAAGGTGGACACCGAGGGATTTAACCTCTCTCGACCAGGGCATTTACGTTCTACCGAGTCTCACTCGTCCTCGTGGTTCTTTCCGGCGCTTTGAGAATAGCACCGCGGAGCTCTCGGTTTCGTTGACGACAACTTTCCAGCTTTCCGTCCACGACGAATATGCATCGAGTGCGCGCAGGAGTCGTGGGATAGCCTTATCAGCGTTCCGATCGGCGGTATAGACCGCCGTGTTGCCGGCAAACAGAGCCATCTGGACTCCAGGCTCTCTGGGTGCGTCGTTGACGTACACGGAGAACAGAAGAGGCCCTAGCACGCTATCTACCACGGCTACCTCGGTACCTCGGCTGTAATGTGTCTCTTGGAAGAGACATGGTCGTCTATTCTCACGCAGAAAGTCCTCCCCGTTAGTAAGCTAGCAATCAAGCGATCGTAGCAATCAGGGAGCTCAATTTCCCGGAGCTTGAACAAGAGCACGTCATGCTAGACACTATCAAAGGCCTTCTCCACATCTAGGAAACAGGCGACAGTCTTCTATTTCCGACAGCCGGCGCCCGTGACGTATTCCACCAGTCTCATCAGCTGATGAGTGGTGGAATGCCCCACACGGAAACCGAACTGTTCGGGGACCAGTACATCGAAGTTTCCTAGATGGTCTAGGACTCTCTGTTGTACAAGACGTTCGAGGACCTTTGACGTTGCTGAGAATAGACTAATGGGCCGGAGGTTGCCGGGACGGGAAGCGTTTTTTCCCTGCATCGGGATCACTATGACCGTCGCCTTACGCCATTTCAGGGGAAAATAGGCCAGTCTTAGACACGCGTTGAACAGCGCAACCAAGAACAGTACTCCTTGCTCCGGGAGTTGAGTTAGAGCGGCGTTCAAGACGCCGTTCGGGCCAGGAGCTTTTCTCCGTACGAGTTTAACCAGCCAATCTGTGATCTCTTACCTAGTAAAGGGTTCCGGCTACGCAGTGATCGGAAGAGACATAAAGTCTTCCACTTCGTTCTCGACTTCTTGATCGAAGTCCCAGTCCATGGGCGGGTTAGAAGCAAACTGTCGCTCGAAACACGCCCCCAAGTACTCAGCTTTCGTCTCCGGGCGAGCCAGGATTTGACCGAAAGGTCCAGCAATGGCTGGGACACGAAGTCGGCGTCCCTTCCCTACAAGCGCCGAAGGTAAGGGCTACTTTCGTCCGATCCGTATCCTGCTTAGGCCACGGCCTTAATGTGATACATCCTTCTTAGGCCTGCTTAAACTGTGCTTAATGTGATACAATAACAAGTAATGGACAATTTCGTTATCTAATACCTCCCATTAATGCCAAGATTCATTCATTTTGTTCAATTTCGTGAATAGACAAACGTACATACACAAACACACAGACACAAACACACACACACACACTACTACTAAAATATTTTAAAACGAAGGCAGCGTTTGAATTTTTGACGGCATTTCAAGGAAATACAGTGTCAGAAAGATAGCATAAACCGTAGTCATCTGTATATCTTAATATTCTGCCAAATTGGAGTCTACTCTAATTAGTAGAAAAGTATTAGTGTAATATTGTAACACAGAATAGATCTTGTAAAAGCGATACATGCAGCATTGTTTAATCTTTAGATACTTAAGTTGAATGGTAAATGTATTCAGTCGACTACAGTGAATAATGATTCTCTGGACGTAGACAAGCTCTTCCGTCAGCGAGTTCTTGTGTAAGGTGGATTCGTGTCCAAGAAATAACACTTAAAATTATGCAACATAACAGGTCCATAGATATCGTAATCAAGAGACGGTGTGTTTAGGTTTCTCTTAATTTGTTGACAAACATAATCAGGTGGTTTGCACGATCACTCACTTCTACCAAATAAATTCGTAGTCTTTCCTTTAACTTTTTTTTTGTATCGGCCATCTAATCACATGCCAATTTCTATTCTTTACTCTCTGTCCTTTTCGTATCATAAGATCCAACCTGCGTCTGAGTCCTTTGTGTTACTATCAGGAGTGTGATTTTAATTGCTGGGGACCTTAAAGCACATGATACTTTTTGCACTTTTAGAAGGCTTCTACACAAGGAATATTTGCAAACTGCAATAACGCGCGATCGCAGAAGGCCGGTACACTGACTGAATAAATGAGGGATAATGCGATATTTTTCGGCCATCTAAAGACCACATACCAATTTCAATTCTATATTCTTGGTTCTTTTCTTTTCCCCCTATATTCTTTTATCTTTTCACTGTGTCTCTTCTTCTTGCCTTCAGTCCACTTTGTACCTGCGTTTTTCTCTCTCCTACCCTGGACTCCTTCCATTTTTAACACTTTTGCCCGAAAAACGTCTCTTTCAATTGCTTCTTCTGCGTGTATATTATTTTTTTTCTAAATCCGTTTGGACTTCTTTGATCCAACTTGATGTTGACTTCTTCCCCCACAGATATTTTAAGATTTGCTTTGTCAACCTATTGTCAACCTATTTATTTTCTTTATTTTAAAGGTCTTTATTTATGATACTATCTTCAGTATTCCTACAGTTTCTGAACGCGCACACGTACTAATTAATACTTGAATTTACTTTCAAATTCACTTTGTTTGTTGCAATAATGAATTTTTAGTTAACTAAGTCTTTTTCTGTGGTAGGAAATAATGTTTATAATTACGTTCTTAATTACCTTTTTAAATAGATAAACTAACATAACAATGTCCTACTTTTGTATTATACTAAGAGTATTTTCTTATTAATTTTAGGAAATTCACACTTCCCTTAGTAGACATAGTTATTAAGTATAAGATTTGATTTCGGGACCAAGTAGCAGTACTGTTGCTAACTGCTGTATAAGAGTCGTATGTGGCCTGTAACACTATTAGCATTACCAGCGTATAACATCACTAAGCTCAATCTGCAAGCATTACGTATGATCTCTTTAGCATAATCACAAGAAGTGCGAAACTTTCATTATATTAAACAGCAAAGAGTAAGTTGACTGCACAGATGTATATCAGTTGGCTATGTACGAACTGTGAAGGTGTTCGCCGCGGCTAACCGATATAGAGTGACCTGTTTCTGTTCACTGACGGGTTCAAAGCAATTTTCCGGATCGCTGCGTGCCCCAAACGGTAATGTTCCAGTGTCAAGGAACCAGCGGTTTATGTATCTTGGTATTCAAAGTACGTGTGACGTGGTCTAGGTATTGTTTTGGATGATAAATGAATTATTGTAGAGTCTCAGGATTTTGTCGAATAATGGTAAAGTGACTCTATTGCTGTGCACTTCCACTTAAACCAATAATTTTCGTAGAACTAAAAGTGAGAAAACACGATCATAAATTTCATCAAAACCAAACTAAAAAAAAAAACAAATTGGCTTATATTTTCATTTAGCTGACAGAATACTGTGTAAGACTACCATTTTCATGGCGAAAAAATCGTGTTCGAGATAATGGCAAATTCCAATTCCACTACCACGAATACATGAAAAAAAGTCATTTTTCGAAAACTGTCTGTGTGTGTGTTTGTCTGTCCGTCTGTGTAGAATTTTTTTTTATGGAAAACGATAACTGCCGCAAATTCAAACAGAATCAAATAATATTTTGCATACAGCCCTGAATTGTAAAGTACTCAATGCCTATTGATTTTGGTGCAGATCAGTTAAGGGAAAGGGGTAGTTTATCGGCAACGTTTTACGTTTTAACAAGAGCAAAGTGCTTAATTTTTTATTAATAAAGTATCCTGAAAAGAGGTCATAATAATCCACTGTAGAAAGTTAGATGAAATATGTATAAATGAAAAGGGTAGTTGAAGGGGGAGGGGTAATTTTATTTATAAATTAAAATGGTAGTTGATGATGGAGGAAGTAAAATTTTATAAGTTTTATATGTGAAGTACGTTATTGACAACAAAGAAGTAGTTTGTATGGAAATATTTCATTTCACTTTAACACAATTCTATATTTTTTCATTTTAATTTAAATCATGTATGAGAGAAAATATATCGTTCCTGGCAGGCAGGCATATCTCAATTATGTATGTAGTATAAAAGTGGGGGTACGAGAACACTTCCGGGTTGCGAACGAAAACACTACCGGGTTCCAGTTCATGACGTCATAGAGGCACTGGCAGCTGGTGTCCGAGCTGTCCATGTGACGTCACTGTTTTGTGTGTGTGTGTGTGTGTGTGTGTGTATGTGTGTGTGTGTGTATGTGTGACTGAAACACTTCCGTGTTCCAGTTCATGACATCACACAGAGGCCCAAGTCGCTGGCGTCCGCATGGTTAAAACCTGTTTCAAGACGTCACGGAGGCCGTGGTTTCTGCATTTCCAAAATTTGGTAGCCGAAAACAATGTGTAGCGGATGGGGGTACCCGGAATTCGGCGGTTGCCGAGGGCCCGGACGCACAGAGGCGATGTCATCGGGTACCGTTACGCGAAATTTTGGGGGCATCGGGTACCGTTACCCGAAATGTTTAAATCAATGGATGGGGGTACCCGAAATTTGTGGGTACGCCCTAACCGGGTTCAAGTTCATGACATCACACAGAGGCCCTGGCAGCTGGTGTCCGAATGTTAAAACTTTTCCGCGGTATGGTTTATTTTGATGTAACAAAATAATCGTTCTCTCTCTGTAGCGTATGGGAGGTACCCGAAATTTTTAATGTCAGAATTTTGGGACCCTAAATGATTAAAACAACGGATGGGGGTGCCAGAAATTTGTGGGCACGCCCACATGCCGCATGTATAAAACACTGGTTGTGACGAAACAGGAGGCTGGGTGGATGTGATAGCTGGTTCGACGACGTAGAGGGCGTGATGTCTGAAATTTGACACCCGAAATTATTCAAACAACGGATGGGGGTACCTGAAATTTTTGGTGTCCGAAACTTAGTACCCGAAATGTTTAAATCGACGGATGGGGTTACCCGAAATTTTTGGTGTCCGATATTTAACACCCGAAATGTGTAAATCAACGGATGGGCGGTACACCCTAAAACAAGTCCTGTATGTCTAAACTCTGGAGGGGGGAGGGGGTACCGTTACGCGAAATTAATCGGTTAAAATTTCGGGCAATAGGTACCTGACGGGTTCCGAAATTTTGTGATTAATGACATCCCGACGCGGATCCTCCGGTACTCAAAACCGGATATTGTATTATTATAATGTTTATATTGTGTTAATATAGAACACATGAATCGATTTGAATACTGTTTAGAAAACATATATTCTTATTATGCGTTACTAAAATTGTTAACTGAATAAATATATTTACTCCTGTGACGATTTGTGACATTAGGATATAATAATAAAATTATATATTAAACGTAATTTGTAAAATGTAAAGTAGTTAATGGGTATTGATCATATAACATTTAACCTGTACATAAATGGCCAATCAAAATTTAAGAAGTTTTTATGAGTACGGTAACTAAAAAAGAAGAAATGACACTTAGTTTTTAATTGTGATAGAGAACAGGTTAATAGTGCGTGCCGAGATGTTATTAAAAAGAAAATCTAAAAGACTAAACCGTTTTTTGAAAGAAAATTTTTATGACAACCACTGAAGATAAATAATTCCTCCACTACAAACATTTCACTAACCAGGAACACACACAATCAAGAAAATATAAAGAAAAAACAAGGAAACGTTCAGCAATATAGCCTAGATGTGTAACGTATAATTTGTCTTAATAACTGACAATATTTTTTATCCAAAAACGAACAAAAACTAGACAACACTCTAGTTCACACTAACACTAATCACCAGTGAACATTTTAACAAGTGAAAACAAATTCCATATCTAAAAGAATCAGTGGTTACAAGGAAAACATTTATTTTGACACATTTAATAAACTTCAATTATTATCTGACACGGACGACGGCAGCCATGATGATGACATAACTCTAACCAGCAGGCTTTGTACGAAGCGTATTGAATCTCGTCATATATTTTATGTTATTTCTTATTTAATTTAGTAATTTTTTTTTAGATTATAAGTACTAGAAATATTTGTAAAGGTACTCTATATTGTTATGTATCATGTAATGGAACTTTTCGTAGCAGCCATAAGAATTCCCACGAAATATATTAAACCTATTTTATTATTCACTCCTGAGATAAATATCGATTGTTATTAGCGTGTGTATCGAATGAAAATTTCTATCAATTGGAACTCAAATTACAGAGATTAAACAATTATGTTAATAAATCGTATCCATGCGTTATTATTTCATGAACATAAGATATTATCAACATTTATTTTATAATTACCAAGACTAAGAAGACGTCGGGGAGTCGTTGGAATTACATAAACTACAAAACCAAGATTAACCTCAAAGAATAGGGTTAAGCCTAATATCGAAGGTGAACTTAAGAATTGTTTGGGACGACTCGACCGCTATTTTTGAATTGATTTTGGAGTTTAAACTGCAGAATTAAAATAATAATATTTCTGATTATTAAACCAAGGCATAATAATTCATTTCTTAACTTATATATTAAATCACATTAGAAAACAGGCGACATAAATAATTCACGATCAACTGGTACACTATATACAACTTTTTATTACAATTTAACATTTACAAAAAATAGCACGGGAAAATTAATATAAAACGGGATACACGTTTAGTATATAAATTGGCGCCCAACGTGGGGCTTAACGTTGATACTCCGAAGACCTAAATAAAAGACGGAAGTTATAGATTGGCGCACCAACTAGTGAGGCTGAAATTAGGGAATATTAGGTGAAGAAATTAAAACCAGCAAATTAATTTCCTAATTTTTAGCTGGCGGCTGCTATAGGTTCCAAGAAATAATGAAGATGCGTAAGAGGGCAACATCATTGAAACGGACGAAGGAGGCTGAAAAAGAAGTCAGGATGGAAGAGAAGGAAGTAACATCGGTGGAGGATATGGAGACGGTAGTAAGAAAGGAAGATAGAGGAGACCCGAATCTTATAAAATTAATGGAGTTAATGAATAGTATGAGTGAAAAAATGGACAGAAATAAGGAAGAAACGAATGACAATTTTAAGAAGCAGAAGGAAGATAACAGACAAACGAATGAATAAATTGATAGCATCAAGGAAGATAACAGACAAACAAATGAAAAAATAGACGGTATGAAGGAAGAGATATACGAGAAAATAGACAGTATTAACAGGAATACAGATGAAAACAATAGACAAATGAATGAGAACTTAAAGCAAATTAATGACAAATTCGAAGAGAATAATAAAATAATGAATGACAAAATAGACAGCATTAAGGAAAGCAATAGACAAACCAATGAAAAAGTTGGTAGTATTAAGGAAGTACTAATGATACCTTAAGGCACACTATAAGTGACAATAATAACCAAATGAAGGAAGAATTCAGACAAATCAATGAAGAGAATTTAAGAAGAATGAATGGGAGGATTGAACAAGTAAATGATACAATTAACCAGAAGATGGGCAAAATCGATGAGGAAAGGAAGCAAGAAACAGCTGACACTAATGAGAGGTTGAGAAAAGCTAACGAAACCATCACACAAAACAAAGTAATGGTAAATGCTAGAATAGACCAGGTCCAAGAAAATAATCGTATTCAAATAGAAGGAATACAGAAGGAACAAGAAAATTTAGTAAATTTACAGAAACAAACCGGAGAAAGGTGTAACAATATTAACACTACAGTGAACAATTTAACTGGTCAAGTACGCCAAAATCAAGAAGAAATTAAAATAATTAGAACCATACCAAATAATATCACTCATATTTCCACAAATGAAACCAGAGAAGGAATTAATTTCATAAATTATCGTAGAAACCCCATGGAATCCCTGGCCAGAATCGAGGAACATTTTAACAAACATAGAATAACTATCTGGAGCTCGATTAGAGAGATGTTAGATGAGCATTTTAGAGAGATTACAGACAACTGGTGGACAGCAACCAGGAATGAGATAATAGACTACGCTCAATTAAAAAAATTATTTAAAGAAAAATATTGGTCCGAAGCTATACAAAATATTATCAGGGACAACATTTGTGAGGGAAGATATGATGTAAATAGAGGTACATCTCCAATTACTTACTTCTGGGGAAAGGTGTGTTTGGCTAGAAACCTAGAGCCAAGAATACCAGAAGAATCCCTAGCAACTAAAATGGCATACCATTATGACGCAGGAATTGCCAGAGCACGCCTGGGAAGCCAGATTAAAACGGTCCACGCAATTGCTGACTTGTTAGAAAATTATGAGCACGAGGGTTACTACAAAAGAAGCAGACAACGAACTGATCAGTGTGGTTCAAGAAATAATGACCATGGTATGAATAATAATCACAATAATAATATGAATAACCGGAATATTTATAATTTAATGGCAACGATCGTAATTACAACCAAAATTTTACCCCAAATAATAACCAGAAAGCAAACTTCAATCGAAATTTGATTAACAATAATAGTAACAACAGGCCCAATCAAAATTACAATCCGGGTAATAGAATTAATAATAATAATTATAATAATTACCGAACCAACCAAAATTATAATAATTTTAGAAATAATACAGGAGTTAATGCCAATCATAACAACCAGGGTAATTATAATAATAATCGTCCGTACCGACCCCGAATAAATTATATTAATGCAGAAGAAGGGGATTACTGGAGATACCATCGACCTCGGAGGAACAATTTTAATTACAGTTATGATCGAAGAGGAAATCGCAGAGGGATGTATCACCATGACAACCGAGTAAGAAGTAGAAGGCAGGAGGACTTCCGAGAACCAAGGGGGAGTGAACAATTAGACAACCGAGAGGGTGAACAACCAGGAACCGGCACACCATTCCAGGCAAATCAACAGTCATGCCCGGAAAATAATTATGATGGCATTAATTTAAACGGAGTGAGGCAGTAATAAACCCTCGCGACCCCTTACTGCTCCTACCTACTGGGTACAAAAACCACCAAATTTTAAGGACGGATAGTCAAAATCTTACTATTATTTACAATTATTATTTGAAGAACCTTCGAGAAGAACTGTTGGAGGAAACGGTGACAAGTAGAACCAACCAGCATAATGAAACCTTGCACATAACCGCTCAAATTGAAGGAATTCCTACACGAGTAATGATAGATACTGGTGCAAATGTGTCACTTATTAACGACGCTGAACTGGAGAGAATACAGAAACAAAGTAAAAATATAATACCTACCTTACCTGTCAATAATGTTATTTTAATAGGTGCCACTGGCCGTCAAAATAAAGCAGTGAGAAAACAAGTGTCATTGGAATTAGAAAGCAAGGGTGTTGCAGTTAATATTATATGTCTGGTCTCAGCCATTAGTGATCTGAGCTAGGAGAAGGTGTCCTTGAACACAGAAGGTGCTATGTGGACGGCAGAGTTAATAGGAAGCGATGGTGACCCTCTGAACCGTACCCATAACCAAGTTAAGGAATTAAATTTTTTAAAGAATGACACCCAATGCAGAAAAATAATCTATAATATGACAAATGAAGACCTGTGGAAGAGTAAATTACAGGAGATAAGAGAGTTTAAACACCAAGGCACAGATAATTTGACAGCAGAACAAGTAGAAGATATCATTATGATATATAAGAAGTATAAACATGTATTTTCAGAAGAACCAGGAAAAGTAAAAAACTATCAGTGTAGAATACAATTTAAAGACCAGCAGAATTCCACACAAAATCCTATCCTATACCATATTCATTGAAGGAGCCGGTTAGGCCTGAGATTAATAAAATGTTGTTAAATGATATAATTGAGCATAGCCAATCACCATATACTAGCCCAATAGTAGCAATTCAGGAGAAGAGCGGGCAGGTTCGACTTTGCTTGGATGCCCGAGAAATAAATAAACAGATAGTAAAAGATTGCACGTCACCTGGAGAAATAGAAGACATTCTAAAAAAATTTCACCGTACAAAATTCATCAGTATCTGGGACACAATTTGTGGTTACTGGCAGGTGGAGTTGCACCCGATGAGTCGAAAATATATGGCTTTTATTTTTGAGGGTAGAAACTACCAGTTTAAGAGACTGCCATTTGGATTAGTCAACTCGGTAGCAATTTTTGTACGATATATGGACCAGGTATTGGGTCAGGAAGCGCTACAATTCACCACAGTTTATGTAGACGACCTGTTGATTACCTCATCCAACTGGGAGGAACATTGTCACAGGGTGGAATATGTATTGAGTAAGTTAGCAGAGAACAACGTAACACTAAAACTCGAAAAATCCCAATTAATAGCGAAGGAGGTTCAATTCTTAGGTTTCAATTTGACTGATCAAGGTATTTCCCCATCACAAGAAAAGGTTATTGCAATCCAGAAGTTCCCACAACCAAAGAATAAGAGGCAACTCCAATCCTTCTTAGGACTGTGTAATTACTACCGGAAGTTCCAACGCAATTATTCCGCATTAACATCTAAATTTCAGGAACAGCTGTCTTCCAAAAACAAACGGATATGGGGACATGAACAGGATGCTATACTACAACAAATAAAGGATAAATTCTTAGAGACAGTAATCATTTATCATCCAAATTTTGATCACCCATTCTTTTTGAACTGTGACGCAAGTGATGTCAGTCTTGGGACGGTATTGTACCAAGAAGACAAAGAAGGAAACCATTTAGTCATCAGTTTCGCCAGTCGTGTATTAAACCACTGTGAGAGAAGGTATAATGTTACTGAAAAGGAACTATTAAGCATAGTCTTTGCTTGTAGTAAATTCCGAACGTACATTTTAGGATATCCTGTAACTGTCAGAACAGATCATAAGTCCATCTCATTTTTGAGAAGTTGTAAGCTGAGTCACGGAAGGCTTACAAAGTGGATACTCGCTTTGCAGGAGTATAATATCAAATGGAAATATATTTCAGGGAGTCAAAACGTGATAGCAGACGTGTTATCACGAATAAACCTGGACACCCAGATATTTGAGTGTGAGAAGGAAAGGATTATCAAGGTGTACAACATTCTCAAAAGTAGACCCGATTTGGAGGCATTATTACAAAATATCAGAGCCAACCAATTATTAGACCCAAAATTAATAAAAATCAAAGAACGTTTGGAGAACCAAAACTCTCCAATAAACCAATTCTATTGTGAACAAGAGGAATTTTATTTATAAAATATACATTGAAACAATAAGACTGGAATGATTATTCCCAGAATCATGGAGAAATAACTAGTGTTCGAATATCATATAAGATACGGACATATGGGTGCAGTAAAGGTAGTGAAAGCATTGGAGGAGAATTGTTACATTAAGGACATTCACAGGAAAGTACAAAATTATATAAAACCCTGTCATATCTGCCAATTGGTCAAAATTAATAATGAACGGAAGGAAGGTATAATGATACCTATATCGTCAGAAAAAAAACTGGAAAAATTATTCATTGACATATGCGGACCATTTCCTAGGAGTGAAGGTAGAAGCCGGTATAAATACCTTATAATCATTATGGACCACTTCACCAAATTCACCAAATTGTATCCAATCAGTCGAGCAACTACGCAGAAAATTCTTGAAGTAATAACTACTCAATACATCCCAGAAATAAGAATACCTGTCTCAATAGTTACAGACCATGGTACACAATTTCGAGGCAGAAAATGGAAGAACACATTGTTAGAACTGAACATCAAAAGCTGTAAGACCTCCGTATACCACACCAGTAGCAATCCATTAGAAAGAATACTGAGAGAGGTTGGTAGAATCTTAAGAACCTATTGTCATCAACAACAAAGGAAGTGGCCTGATTACTTATCAGCTACAGAAGATTTTTTAAACTTGGCTTATCATCCATCCATAAATTGCACTACATACACTGCCATGTATGAAAAACAACCACCCAGAGAGATCAAAGAATTAATTAAATTTCCTAAGTCTCCACAGTACCAATTTAATAAATTAAAATTTTATAATCAGGTGATGGAAAATCTGGAAAAACGTAGAAATGAATACCAGAAAATAAATGGTAAATTAATTAAATATGAAGTAGGAGAGAAGGTGTTGTTAAAGAACAGGGAATTGCCAAGCACTCTAGAAGGGATATCAAGGAAGTTATTGTTACTATACGTTGGACCCTACATCATAACAAAAAACCACAACAACAGCACGTACGAATTAACCGACCCCATTTCAAAGAGGATCAAGGGCAATTATAATCAACAATCCATGAAAAAATATCACGAGGAAGAAAAGGAAAATGTAACATAAGTAATTATGTCCTCACACCTAATGAAGTGTTCAGAAATAATTACTTCTGAAGGGAGGCAATTTGTAACGAAACAAAACGTTATAAAAGAATTGTAAATATAATATGGAAACCCTATCCAGAGAGGGAACAAGAAATCATAATTAATAGCCAATTAAAGGAAAATACCAAATTTTAAAGAAATCAGTAAGGAACCCAAATGTAACTAAATAAAAACAACCTTTGACTTATTTAATATCATCAAGACACCCAGAGATTACCCAGTAAAATAGGGCAGTAAACAAACCAAAATTTAAATAAAGAAACCTAGTAGGCCTAAATAACTTGCCATGAGTAACCCAACGAAACCCAACAAATAGTACAAATTCATAAAATAACATTGTATTAAAGGCTATAAATTGTATTGATTTTATTAACTTTATTATAAAATTTTATTAAACAAAATAGTATATAATCAAGGGGAGAAAAATGGACACAACCCCTTACAGTGATAGAAGTGACATAATATAAATAGTGACACAAACTACCGTTAAACAGTGTACTATTTATTTTTTATAAAAAAGTGTTTTATTATTATTAACAGACAGAAAAATTAGTTTATCATACAGATAAACATATTGCAACGAATCACAGGATCATGATATGCGGGGCAAGCTCATATATTACACAGACTATGGACATTCATGTTATATTGGTAGATGTTTAAGTTTGGTTATGTTATCAGTTGTATTTAGTAAGGATAAGGGTTTAGTTTAGTAAAACTGTGCATTATTTATTTATTGTTATTCATGTACTGTGTGTGGAAATGTGCGCGCGTGTGCGAGTGGTAAACGTTTCCCGGGCTGTGCGTGAATTGATTATCATTGTGTTTGACATTGTACTGAACATAGACATATGTATTGCTACAATCCCTATATATTTCTGACTACTGTTTACGTTCATGTATGATATTAGTAAAGTATGCAGTAATGCATGTGATAAGGGTATTCTGATTACCGCTATGCACGCTGTTACAAAGTAAATGCACTTTACTGCATGAAAAGTGCATGTCACGGTGTACTAACCATGTGACTTCCGTCCACCAATAGAATGCTGAGTGGTGGTTGGAAATTTTCTTAAGCCTGTTGTTACACAGGCAGTTCTTCTACGCCATCTACCGCGAACGGGACGTGCACTCCTTGTACAAGATTCTACCGCTTGCAAGGTGTTGTAAAAACTATTCGTCGTTAGTGAAACGGGAAGACCCAGAACTGTGTGTGTAGTACATCTGCACACAGTATTGTTTTAACGCATTGCGCGTATAATTACAGGCAGTTCTTCACTGCTGCTACTGCGAACGGTACATACAATTCTTGTTCAAGATTCTGTCGCTTGCAGGAATCTGTAAAGACTATTCGGGGATAGTAACGCGTGTGACGCAGATCGGTTGAGTATTAACTCTGTACACACGATGTTAGTATTGTAGTATTACGTGTGTAATAAGTGAGTGTAACTGTATCACTGTGTGTGATTTTCCGCAGTGTCGGTATCATTAATAGTTACGCAATAGTAAGTTGTTCCATCAAGACGTTTCCGTGTTAGTGCAAGATTTCCTCATAGGGTGGTCTGCTGATCGCGGTAGACCTTGGTATTCGCGTGAACACTTGAAGAAGCCGGAGTGGTATAAGTTCAATATACCGTTATTAGATTAAACGCACTCTCACCTGAGATATTACTTGGTCATAAACTCTAAATTAATTTTACGAGTAATAAGATCCGTAGTACCGTTGTGTGTGCGAAGCGTCAGATTCATTGTGGGAATTACAGGACACCAGCCCAGCTGTCAGGACACCAGCCCAGCTGTTATAGGACACCAGCCCAGCTGTTACAGGACACCAGCCCAGCTGCTTTAGGACACCAGCCCAGCTGTTACAGGACGCCAGCCCAGCTGCTTTAGGACACCAGCCCAGCTGTTACAGGACGCCAGCCCAGCTGTAAACGTTTCTGGGTGAATGTCTGTCATTTATAAGCCACACCTGACGACCCAACTACACAGCAAAGACCTGCCCGTCTCTTCAGCAACATCATCGTGGGAATCTTCTTTATGTAACGTATCACGTCTTGCGTATGAACAGTATTTAACATTTAAAAGAAAGACTCTATATCAAACATTACATTCTGTACATATCAAATATACCATATAAACAATTACTTGTGTTTGTGTAATAAATAATCTTAAACCCTCCAATATAGTCTTTTAATTTAAAGATACACATACTATCATATCCTATGCGCCAATAGTTTAGTAATTTGTGTTGTCGCATAGAGATATTTTGGCGCTTAGCAACGTAGGGCTCGTAAAATAGCGGTAATGTTACGCTATTATATATTTGTCTATGAGTATAAAATTTTTGGTAAAAATCCGACGTATAATTATAATTAACGTAATAATTTTATGTGAATAGTTCATATGATAATCTGAGGGTATAATTTATGAATTGTGCATATTCCCTTGTATGTCATATATGAACAGATTTATCAGTATATTGGAGGTAGATTATTAGTTGTTGTGTTAGATACGGTTTATTTACATGTTGATATTTTGAACTGCTTTCTCTGTGTGTATAAACTGAGTACACTACGTTAGTAGTCTGGTGATAATAATAACTTTCTTTGCGTATAAATCAGTGAATTTAAATTTACTAAATTTGAAATTAATTTGTGATCACTATGTCGAAGGCAAAAGGGCTTATAGAATCTTTAAGGGCCATGTCGATTGATGATAAAACCATATCTGAGGAGAGTAGAGCCATTAGGCGGAAATTGTGGGATGAAATTGAAAGTAATATTAATGAAGCAACTCACTTAGGGCATAGTATTTCATTATTCGATATGGTCGGAGATCTAGACTATGCATTCCATTATAGTGAAGATAACGGAAGTGAAGTTATTAGTAACGACACTATTAGTCCAGAACATACTTCAGGTAAGTGCGGTGATGAGATGATAGTTTATAATGTGATAGATATAGCATACGATAACCATGAACGAATGGTAGAATCTGAAGCTATTACGGATTCGGGCAGTGTATGCATAACACATAAAATTCCCGAACCAGTAGTAGAGCCTGAAACTAGTATGGAGACTAACGGTGCAGGTATTTATGACACATGTCGTAACGATGAGGTACTAGATGAATCTATAGCAGGTACTGAGGTGTTTTTGGAGGCCGGAGAGGTGAATGTTACTGATGACAATAAGGTGACAACAATTATGGTAAATAATAATGAATCACCGCGTAATCAGTTTCATGTTCAAACACCACAAAATCAGCCACAATCACAACAACATAAAAATACAACTCAGCAATTTAATACCAACTTATTAGCAACAGTTACTGAAAATGATTCAGTTGAAAAGCAGTTCAATCAATCAATTATGAAAAATGTTAGTTATAAAAATAAAACTGTTATGTCTGGCCTATATCCTGCAGAAAGTAGAAATAGTTTAAGTTGCAATAATAATAATAATGAAGGTAAGAAGATTGTTAGTATTGAAAATTGCACCGACCTTGTTGTCGAAGCAAAAATCAGTGGTTATGTTGACGAGATGTTGTCCGACAGTGGCACAGAAATATCACTGTTGGATGAGCAGTTACTCAAGAGGTATAAAAACCATTTTTTACAAACTCCGGTTCTGCCGGTAAGTCACACAAGGATAAAATCAGCAACGTATGAGTCGCAGATAATTGAAAAACAGGCACTTAAAACAGAATACGTACAAGATACGAGAATTGATGTGACCGTACTTTGAGTTAGAAAACTCGGACATAATATTATATTAGAAGTCGACGAATTGAATAAACTGCCAGTTGGATTTCCTAACGACCCTTTGCAAAATAAAGTAGATAGTGTACCGCACGTTATCAGACTAGGACGCTCGAAAGATAAGATAACGAGTAACTCGTTGACCTGCAAGTTTCAGTTAATGAGTTGCGAGATAAGGCAATTACGGCGTATATTAAACAAATTCAAATCTATATTTCCAAGTAAACGTGTGCGTTTCAAAACTGAGAAAAATTTATACAAAAAACTCAGAAATAAATGTCAGGATATAGGGGTAAGAATGTGTAGCTATTTATATATGTCAGTTCAGGTTTAAATGTTATATGTAAGATGACTCTGTGAATGAACAATAATCTAGTTAAGATAAGGAATGCCGTCTGTGTATTTTGTGACCCTGCATACAATTTTGTTTATCTGCTTGTCAAGAACATGTGTGTTTGTTTTGGTTTTAAGTTTACCACGTGTCTTTGATTTGGTGCTTCTGTCAAAGTGACAGTTAGGAAATGTTAGTATTGATTTGAGGATGTTTATTTGATTTTAGTTCGAGGGTATTAGTATTATGGTTTCAGGATTAGGAAATTGTTTTGGTTATATCGAAAAAAAAAATTTTATTTTTTGTTAGATAACTAAAAAAAAAAAAAATTTTTTTTATGCGGGAAGGGGTTAATCCTGCAACGAATCACAGGATCATGATATGCGGGGCAAGCTCATATATTACACAGACTATGGATATTCATGTTATATTGGTAGATGGTTAAGTTTGGTTATGTTATCAGTTGTATTTAGTAAGGATAAGGGTTTAGTTTAGTAAAACTGTGCATTATTTATTTATTGTTATTCATGTACTGTGTGTGGAAATGTGCGCGCGTGCGCGAGTGGTAAACGTTTCCCGGGCTGTGCGTGAATTGATTATCATTGTGTTTGACATTGTACTGAACATAGACATATGTATTGCTACAATCCCTATATATTTCTGACTATTGTTTACGTTCATGGTTGATATTAGTAAAGTATGCAGTAATGCATGTGATAAGGGTATTCTGATTACCGCTATGCATGCTGTTACAAAGTAAATGCACTTTACTGCATGAAAAGTGCATGTCACGGTGTACTAACCATGTGACTTCCGTCCACCAATAGAATGCTGAGTGGTGGTTGGAAATTTTCTTAAGCCTGTTGTTACACAGGCAGTTGTTCTTCTACGCCATCTACCGCGAACGGGACGTGCACTCCTTGTACAAGATTCTACCGCTTGCAAGGTGTTGTAAAAACTATTCGTCGTTAGTGAAACGGGAAGACTCAGAACTGTGTGTGTAGTACATCTGCACACAGTATTGTTTTCACGCATTGCGCGTATAATTACAGGCAGTTCTTCACTGCTGCTACCGCGAACGGTACATACAATTCTTGTTCAAGATTCTGTCGCTTGCAGGAATCTGTAAAGACTATTCGGGGATAGTAACGCGTGTGACGCAGATCGGTTGAGTATTAACTCTGTACACACGATGTTAGTATTGTAGTATTACGTGTGCAATAAGTGAGTGTAACTGTATCACTGTGTGTGATTTTCCGCAGTGTCGGTATCATTAATAGTTACGCAATAGTAAGTTGTTCCATCAAGACGTTTCCGCGTTAGTGCAAGATTTCCTCATAGGGTGGTCTGCTGATCGCGGTAGACCTTGGTATTCGCGTGAACACTTGAAGAAGCCGGAGTGGTATAAGTTCAATATACCGTTATTAGATTAAACGCACTCTCACCTGAGATATTACTTGGTCATAAACTCTAAATTAAATTTACGAGTAATAAGATCCGTAGTACCGTTGTGTGTGCGAAGCATCAGATTCATCGTGGGAATTACAGGACACCAGCCCAGCTGTCAGGACACCAGCCCAGCTGTTATAGGACACCAGCCCAGCTGTTATAGGACACCAGCCCAGCTGTTATAGGACACCAGCCCAGCTGTTACAGGACACCAGCCCAGCTGCTTTAGGACACCAGCCCAGCTGTTACAGGACGCCAGCCCAGCTGTAAACGTTTCTGGGTGAATGTCTGTCATTTATAAGCCACACCTGACGACCCAACTACACAGCAAAGACCTGCCCGTCTCTTCAGCAACATCATCGTGGGAATCTTCTTTATGTAACGTATCACGTCTTGCGTATGAACAGTATTTAATATTTAAAAGAAAGACTCTATATCAAACATTACATTCAGTACATATCAAATATACCATGTAAACAATTACTTGTGTTTGTGCAATAAATAATCTTAAACCCTCCAAGATAGACTTTTAATTTAAAGATACACATACTATCATATCCTATGCGCCAATAGTTTAGTAATTTGTGTTGTCGCATAGAATATGATACAGATATCATACTCTTTATAGTTTAACAGTATAAATAAACGAAAACTGTCAAAAACAAATATTATTATTAAGAGTTTTGTTATATGTTATAGGAGTTTATGTTATCAGTTAATTAATTTAAATATATTTATCTCATGGAGTCAAGGTAGAAATTACAATCAACCATAACAAATTGTTCCATCATATATCAGAGAAATGCATTAATTACTAAGGTTTTACAGTTATAAACTGAGGCATGATTATTACCAAATTGTTGATAATTATCTAATTAATAATCATATAAACAATGCATGTATCATTAGGATATAATAATAAAATAATATATTAAAAGTAATTTGTAAAATGTAAAGTAGTTAATGGGTATTGATTATATAACACTTAACCTGTACATAAATGGCCAATCAAAATTTAAGAAGTTTTTATGAGTTCGGTAACTAAAAAAGAAGAAATGACACTTAATTTTTAATTGTGATGGAGAACAGTTTAATTCTGCGTGCCGAGATGTTAATAAAATTAAAATCTAAAAGACTAAACCGTTTTGTGAAAGAAAATTTTTATCACAACCACTGAAGATAAATAATTCCTCCACTACAATCATTTCACTAACCAGGAACACACACAATCAAGAAAATATAAAGAAAAAACAAGGAAACGTTCAGTAATATCGCCTAGATGTGTAACGTATAATTTGACTTAATAACTGACAATATTTTTTATCCAAAAACGAACAAACACTAGACAACACTCTAGTTCACACTAACACTAATCACCAGTGAACATTTTAACAAGTGAAAACAAATTCCATATCTAAAAGAATCAGTGGTTGCAAGGAAAACATTTACTTTGACACATTTAATAAACTGCAATTATTATCTGACACGGACGGCGGCAGCCATGATGATGACGTCACTCTAACCAGCAGGCTTTGTACGAAGCGTATTGAATCTCGTCATATATTTTATGTTATTTCTTATTTAATTTAGTAATTTTTTTTTAGATTATAAGTACTAGAAATATTTGTAAAGGTACTCTATATTGTTATGTATCATGTAATGGAACTTTTCGTAGCAGCCATAAGAATTCCCACGAAATATATTAAACCTATTTTATTATTCACTCCTGAGATAAATATCGATTGTTATTAACGTGTGTATCGAATGAAAATTTCTATCAATTGGAACTCAAATTGCAGAGATTAAACAATTATGTTAAATAAATCATATCCATGCGTTATTATTTCATGAACATAAGATATTATCAACATTTATTTTATAATTACCAAGACTAAGAAGACGTCGGGGAGTCGTTGGAATTACACAAACTACAAAACCAAGATTAACCTCAAAGAATAGGTTTAAGCCAAATATCGAAGGTGAACTTAAGAATTGTTTGGGACGACTCGACCGCTATTTTTGAATTGATTTTGGAGTTTAAACTGCTGAATTGGAATAATAATAATTCTGATTATTAAACCAAGGCAGAATAATTCATTTCTTAACTTATGTATTAAATCACATTAGAAAACAGGCAACATAAATAATTCACGATCAACTGGTACACTATTTACAACTTTTTATTACAATTTAACATTTACAAAAAATAGCACGGGCAAATTAATATAACACGGGATACACGTTTAGTATATAAATGCCAGAGAAACCTATAATAAAACCCTTTATGTCGGATTTTGATAATGGTAAACTACAATTAAACGAAAATTAAACAAATTGGTATGTTTCAAATGTCTTGTTTGTGATGCACTTTACTACAGAAAATTTGGTACCTGAAAGTAATTAAATATACTAACTTATTGTGGTGGACAATCAGAATAGGGCTCAAGAGCAAAACTAGAATAAAGTGGATATTAGTGATCTTATAAATAATGCTTATTTTGAGTAGGCTAAATGCACCAAAAAATTGATCCTATTTTATAACCGAACTTAAAGCATTGTGTTGTCAGCTGTAAAGTGAGTTCTGGGTTGTAACAACTTATAATAAAGAAAGAAAACCAATTTTACTGATCCTTGGAATTTTAAATGTGCGTCAGAATATCAAACGTTTTGAGACGAACGAGAAAACAAAGTCTTGAGTATGGAAGAGTAACGCATGCCAAACTAAATTTGATTTGATACATTTAGAGACAGGCGAAGTATCGGGAAGCCCGAAAATAAGATGCGTGATAAATGAGTACTAAATAATAAACTATATTCTTCGGTTAGTGGAAGAAGAAGAAGATTATGAAGAAGAAACGAACTGGGATCAGCAAGTTTCCTGGAGTTGCAATGTTATTAATATACGCTTTGAAAGTAATTCTAAGCTCACAGATGTTAAATAATTACAATAGTTGAATGTCCAAAACACGTAATGTGCACTTGGTACATATCCGTACGTTACGTAATAATGAACTGAGCAGTACTGGAATTACCACTTCCACAACAAGCCCTGTGGAATTATCCTAACACTTACGACAGAGACACAGTTATATCAGTGTAGTTCTGAGAACTGTCCTGGGGGCAACAGACGCAACGATATTTATGGCTCACGTGGGAGAAACGTTCAAGCGTTGACTTTGCGCAAGTGACTGTACTGTGACTACTGTAACATGATACAAGTCATATTTTCCCAAGAGAATATACGTAGTATAAAATTAATTATTAATGTCCTTGCTTACTTATACTGTTTCTATTTCGATTATTATAATAATTTCATTTAATATATTAATTTGGTATTGAAAAATAAGAGATTCCGCTTCAACGTAACTTCTTTTCTTTGTAAATTATTTATTTCTAAACTACCCCTCAATCGTTTTTCCTACTTTGTTTAGGCTAGTGAGCCCGCAACTCAGTTCTTTCAGATCTAATCTATTTAGTTTCATTTTTTTTTACTGTTGATTCTTGTTGTACTCTTTATGCTAAATTCATCCACTATTTCCTCAAGTGAAGTATTAAATGAGCAAGAATAATGTATGAAAGGACAAGCCTTGTAATATCTTCTTTGTGTAAGTGTTAAACCAACGTAGTCTACTCTTTGGTCTTTTACTAAATACCTTCTTTTAATATTCTCCCTATCCGCGGTGTCTTTACTATAACATATCTTAACGTCATCACCATCATTGATGCCACAATGTGTTATTGTATGTTGTATTGTCCTCACATTTTAAATATAAGGGAAAGCCAAGCAGAAAGTTAGCAATGGTATGTTAGAATTCCCTTGCCCCCATCTGCTCAACAGCTGCAGATAGAGGCTGTTGAAACTTTCGGAAGTTGGCACATGATAGTTCATGTTTAAACTATTAACTTAGTGTTGCATTGGATCTTTACATTTTACCTCATTTATTAATAATTGATGACCATAACATGTGATGGCATGAAGTTTGTCCACATATTAAGGTAAAGATAATTTTACATCACAATTATAGATCTGTTATCTTCGAAGGACCACAAATCGCATACCGGTAATTCAGTGATGGTTTCTTTTAAATCGAAATAACTTTTGTATTGCTCATTCATTTTTCATACAAAATTTGAGAAGTACATGAACTGTAAAATTATCCATTGTAACTATGCTACTAACAGTACACTGGAACCGTTATTAACGTTTATAGCGATATTATCTTTGCGGAAATTAAAGGTATTATATCAATTTTAATATAAACTACTGGTTACTATAAGATGTTACAACAGTTTTCCTGTCGTGAAACTTTAGTTTAAAACAAGTATTCCAGACATGAGCTAGAGGTGTAAACAAACAGTACTGTACCACCGTATAGAACAGTGTAATAACCAAGGGAGCGTAATCCTCTTCAATCGTTACCGTAAACGAGAATTTCTACCTCTGTATCTGTTGAAATCCTCTTTTGTTGTCTGTAATAATACGTGCTGACTTCCAATAAAGAAAATTAAAATATTTTATCGAATAAAGTAATATTGTTGAATCGTAGATTAAAATTCAGTAATACTTGTTATTTGCTTTTGACTTTTAACTTATACGTTGTAATATAACGATTACAAGTAAAAAATATATGTTATAAAAAAATTTAGAGTTTATTAATGTATAAAAAAAATTAATAATATTTTTTTTATTTATTTGTTTAATTTTTTAATTAATTAATTACTTTTATTATTTATATTTATTATTGTTTAATTAATTAAACTATGAATTAGTAATTGTGTAAGACTTCGTGACGAAATATTTGTTTCACCATGTTAATCCGATTATGTCCAGCTGGGTCGAAGTGTATTCTCTTCTAGCTCAGATCCTTTTCTTCTTCTTCTTCCTGATTCTTTCGTTAACACTTCTAACTTAAATTAGGAATGAAATAAACTAATTTTAATAATTCAAATAATCATGAAAACGAGTATTTAGAAGCAATTCTGATGTTTATTTTAAAAGCAGTGCGACAATCTTACTCAAATCGACTATGGCTGCGGCTATGACTCAACTCACAGGTCGATTGTGTCAATTAGACAAATACATTAAATTACAAGATTAATTTATAGAGTTTTTTGAACTGTCGAAATTGTCAGAGAAGGGTAAGTCACAAGATACAATACTTACAATTAATACAATTTTAAATACTATTACGTAAAAATAACCTATCTCAGAAAATAATGTCATTTAATAAAGAAATTTTCGAACAATTCAGCAGTGCATGACGTCACGTCACGTAACGTCGTTGGTTCACTGAGGCTGTGTACGTCTCGCTATGCAAACTGGAACCATGGCGGCCATTGACTTCGGATTTTCGCCAACCACGCCGACTCCTCGTTCTTTCTTCTCCCTCAAATATAATGGTGGATATCTTCCTCTGCGATGATGTAGTCCCTCTGGATAATTGGTTGTAGTGTTCTCTTCTACACGCCGATGTAGTTTGGTGCAGGATTACTGGTGTCGTTTTCCGTGTTCAAATCTGGTTGAGTTCGTTATTCCATGAAAATGGTGTTAATTTAATATTTTCAATATGGCGGATGATTCTTAGTGAATTGGTGTTAGATCGTATTATAACTGAAATTCGTTCTTCACTTTGTTTTTGTTTAAGTTATTTTATCTTAAGTTTCGGTTTATCAGCTCTGTAGTAAATTTTTATGTTACACCTTCATTTTTTTAAAAATAATTTATATTTCTTGGATCTTCTTTCTGTACGTTCTCATCCGTTCAGGTTCACGTTTAACAATCAACTGTCTACTCAAATCGTCGTTTAATGTGGTAATTTCCGAAATATCTTGTTCTCCTTCCCCATTGTCTGGAACCAGCTGTTAGCCTTGGTTTAGATCTGATCTCATAGAAATATATGACATTTTTCCCTATTTTATGGTTATAACCGAATCATTTGTTAATTTTTTTTAAATATAAATACCTATCAATATTCCTGTTCTAATTTTACATAAACTAATATACAACTTGACCTAATTTGGTTTCAAATAAGCTTAAAATTGACATTTTTTGACATTTCTTATAGGCCTTATTATTTTTCATATAATTATAAATTAAATGGTTTACAAGTCATTTCATGTTAACATTGTCCTTAAATAAATTTACTTCTTTCATCATTATGCTTTGGTTTTAACCATTTGTTGTTGTAACACTCTAACACTGATTAATTCACATTTTATTTGTACTGAGTCCATTGTTAGGCATTATATTACACATTTCCAATAAATTTAATTTTATCTTCTGATCATTACATTTACTATTATGTATTTCTGTGATGACTATATTTAAATACCTTTATTTTGACTTGACTAATCTCTGCTAATCTTATACAGTTTTATTTAATTTATCCTTTTGGACTTGATTATATGGTAAAAGCTGATTTCGGCCTAAAATACGGTTTTGCTTTGCTATTGGTTTCTTAACTATTTTGCTACCTTATTGTTTCTATGGTTTACAATTCCAAAAGATATCAATATTATTTCCTTGCCTTCCCTACCTTAACAACACTTTAAAATGGGTTCACATTATTTAATTATAACATAAAATCTTATATCTAACATTTCCATATATACTATTTAATTATAATAAAACATATTATATCTAACATTTTTAAATATATTATTTAATCATAACGCTATCGTCTTGCTTTCAACTGAGTGCGATTAATATCTTGCAAATGTTTACCTCTTTTCGCTGTCCTAGAGTTCTCTCACCAAATTTACGACGGGTGCACGCATCGTCCTGTTGTACAGTGGAAATAAAATAACTGAAACCATATGGTGTTGATAATTGCAACTTTAACTACAATTAAAAATAAACGAAGACGCTAATAAACAATTCTCAGACGCTAGCACTTACATTTATACCCCATTGATGTTGAAGAACAAACTACTACTTTTGGGTCAAGTGTCGAAAGTAATTGGGTAGTTATAGAATTAAGTAGTTAGATCTAGACGTTACCTCAATGCCCGCCCTTCTACACGTCTCGTAATGGTTGAATGGCGTCACGCAGTTTAACTATTTCCGAGGCGTAAGGAACCTCGGCTTGGTATAATACTAATGCTCTGGAAGCTGCTAGTAAGTTGTAGTTAAGAAATTGATAAATGCTTGTATTATAATAACGCTTACAGTAGGCAGTTAACTGTGATTTTTCGTGTGCTAACATCAGTGGCACTTTAACAAGAAATAGTTATAAAGTAAAACGTTAGTTTCTCTTACTGCAATATGGGAATTCAAGTTAGTAATACCAAATATACTGTAATTTGCAACGCAGGTCTGCATCTGCACGTACAGACAAAATAGGGTCATCATGGATGGGGGAAACTGTCTATCAGCTACGGTGGCGGACACGCGCAAAGGAATTCTCAATCTGCAATATTTTCTCAAAGACAATTGATGAATCAGTACGTTACGAAATATTACATGATACCTTACATATAAGTAGACTGTAATATTACACTACTACTCCTCCGTACCATGTATCTTTACACGGCGTTTTGCATATCCGCTGTTACTGATCCTACAACGTTGACTTTACTTACCAATTTATTTGTCAATAACACCAGTCTCTATTATATTGAGAAAAACAACATTCTTGATACAATAAAGTATTAAGAAGTATGACTACAATACTGTTATTGTAGTAATAATAATGTCTATTATTATTATTATTTCCTTAAATTTTTAGTGACCGTCAATCAATGAATGTTTTAGTGGATGGTTAGTGATGGCGGCCTCAGATTTACAATTCAAAACATTTAACAATAATTCATAAAAAAAACATATATACTTCTACATTTCATGTCAACTATTAAGTGCCATTTTATTTGCCAGACTATCTCCAAGTTTGCAAGCCCCATCACACCAACGGACCCAAGGGTTCAGGCCTAGAATGAACCACGCTCTGCTACCATTTGTACCATTTGTGCATTTGCTCTATGCTTTTAGTATTGATTTTGTTTCCTTTTTTTTTTTTGAAAGAGAGGTTACAAGTTATTTAGAACTAGGCGAGAGCCTAGAAAAGCTAAAATTGGGCTGGGTCCAGTATGATGGGACTTGCAAATGAAACACTGAACTTAAGATAACAACAATTTATTGTTCTTGGCCAGTACAACCTATGAGCTCCTAAAGGCCAGATAAATAAGTCTTTTGATCGTTAAATATAATTTCATTAATATGTGCCTTGCCCAAAAGTTGAACAAGGAATAATAATAATTAACAGCACTAAGTATTGAATAATTATTAATAGTTGAACCATCATTGACTAACAAAATCATGGGATGTTACATAAATAACAAATTGTAGTTATAGAATAATACAATTAAAAAATTGGCACATAGTTTCGACCTGCAAGTAATCACTTTTTATAACAAGGCATAAATATACAGAAATATACACAGGCATAATGAACATGACAAGTAACAATTATACAAAACAACACACACATATAATTAACATCAACAAACGTTTATATTTAAATAACCCATCACATGTTCACCCTGGTCATCAGCGCATATAATAATCTTGTTCAACACCCATAACCCCCTTACTGTTTAATTAATAGGTGACTAAAACCCCCTCCCCAAAACTTCAATTAAAATATCCCAGGAGTGGAGCAGACATGCCCCCAAGTTTTAACAAGATAAGTGTTAACTGAATGTTCTCTGTAAGCCATGCGGCCCGCGCACAAATTCCATGCCGATATTTAATAATCAATTAAATCCCATCAATTACTATAATGAAAAGTAGCATCACAAGGTCAACATGGATGTCCGGTTGCCTAACTGCATTTTATGTTTCTTTTTTACCTTCAAAACAGAATATAGAAAAATAGTGGAATTTGACCACCATGAGTATTCATAACTGACATTGATCAATCTTGTGTAGTCTTATGGTTAACTAATTGTTATAGGGAGCAATTACAATTATGGTTACAAAATTTGCTATGGTAAAATACAATCTGTGACAATGGTAAATTTTAAAGTGTGCAAATTATCTAAACAGTGGAACAGAATTTGTAATACAGAATATAAGTCATAAGAGTATTAAGTCAGCTCACAGTGTTACAAAACTTGACTACCGGCAGGGTCAGGCATTGGACGGGATCTAGCAAGATCTGACATAGACAGGCTTGCAGTGGACGTCTCCAACGGGAGTCGACCACGGTTTAAAACCACCCCCCAGATCATGAATGAATAATAAAATACATGTCCACATGGAGCAACATCGTTAACATAACCATCCCAACATGCTTAAAACAGAAATAGAATGAGATACAACTCTATCTACCGAACTCCCCTCGGCCCGGGCGGTGCGTGACCCCGGCCGAGTTTTCACTCTCAGAACGAGATATACATGATAGTAATTGAGGAGGCGTAAGCCTTACAAAATACAATTAAAATATTCCACCCATTGTCCGTAAATAACTGTCCACACTGGAACGTTTCATGAAAGTCTCACCGAGTACTTCGGCCACAAGGTTTAGGTTAAAAATGGTTAAATGTCACCTGGTTTGAAGGGTGCATGTTGAGGGCTCAGTAGTGGGTGTCCAGTCCATCCTTCCGGCTGACACAGCTGACGAAGGTTTTAAAGTTACATCGTCGGAGGCAGTTGTTCGGCCATCCTTCCAGAGCGGGGCAGATTCCCGGCTACCTCGGAAACCCTGCACAATTATATCTGGGATTACTCATAGGTTCATGAAACACACACTACCACATTTACCCACTGACATAGCATGGACTGTCCGGTTTATAAACTCGAAAAAATTGCCTAAGTCAAGAATCCCATTGAATGTGGTAAATCACTTCAAAAATAACTTCATTAAATATGTTACTATAGAATATGTCTAAATATAGTCACTCCATAATCATGATAATTTTAATTAACCTTTATGCAAAAGTTTTCATGACGCACTTACAGGAATTGGCAACTTTTAACAAGTTCGTGACATATACAGATATCAGAAAATTACTGACTTACGCCCCATCTTAGTTTAGTTAATTTGGTAGAAGCATTACTGGATTAATATAAAACATAATTTTATCCTTAACGTTACAGTCAATTAACCAGGGTTGAGATAAAGCATACATAAAACAAATTATAACCTGAAACTCGCCATGCGCTAAGGATACACTGCAATATATATCTCAACGCATCCACTTTAATATTAAATCAAACCAATTTGTTTTTATATATAATTAAAATACATATTTTAATGGACTTACCGGAGGTCACGTAGCTTTCTACTTATTCATAGAAGAAGCTGGGAGACGAAAACTGTTCAATCTACTCTGCCAGCCGGGGACCAGAATGTGAAGCGCCGAGCGTCGTATTGGAACTGAACTAACTGGCTCTTGAAAAAACCGTATGTAACAGCGATAGGGCGCGCGCGAGGCGAGCGGCGGAGGGGTAATTCACAATGACAAAGTCCAATTGATCGTACCAAAGGACAACTTCTTTCGCGTCGACAAATACGTAATTTCTTTAATAAAGCACAATATAGATATCGGAAGATCGCCGCGTTTTCCAAAACGCGGCACACCTCCACCCCAAAAGTGCAACCCGGTTGCCTCACCTTCAAACTCGGGAAAGTACCCTGCAGTGTACTCCCATCCTTATATATCAAACTCAAGTTGTTATCGGTTCTCCCATCAGTCATGGCTCCCAGGAGAACAGATGCTCAGAAGGAAAACGAAAGAGCAGAAGAAGACATGTAACGTGTAAGTGTGTAGCCACCGCAGGCCGACCTGATCAGGGCCAGCCTACGGCAAGAAGAGACAGCGAAGAAAAGACGAAAGAAGGTACGGGAGCTCCCCGAGCACTGGCCCCCCGAGACATGAACAACTATTTTTGAGAAACCGACACAACCACAACAGGGCGGCAAGCCCTATAGTTACCAGAGGGGCAAGCCCCCAAAACGCCAAACAATAACCGTGTTTCAGAATCACAGAAGAAAAGGGGATCGGGTCTCCATGACCCAATAATCTCACTTGCATGTATGTGTATACATATCCACAATCCCATACGTGTGTGTGCTCCAAGGGCTCTCTACTCTCCTTTTTTTTTTTTTTTTTTTTTTTTGGGCAGGCTTGGAAAATCAGGAAGAAGGAAAGGGCAAGGATCATTGAAGATCAAGGCCTGGAACAGAAGGTAAGGACATGACTCTCTCCAGAAAAAGGAAAATTGGAGAGAACCAAGGCTCGCGCAGGCAGGGGCGCATCCCTGAAATAGACGAACACCACTGGGACTGTGGGGAACACCTACCCGCTACCATATATCGACTCCCCCCCCCCAGAGCACACACCTCCCCGAATAACCTCCATCCCTACCTAAATGGGGACCGGCAAGGTCCTCCCCCTTCTATCAGCCCGTCCGCCCGATGTGGCAGGGCTTCAACTTCGAAACGTGAGAGACTATCTCTTTAGACGTATCTCCCGGTTCGCCCAACCTAGCCGTCACAGGCGACGTGAACCCCAGGATGCGGTACGGCCCCGACCAGCGGTAGCACAGCTTGGCGGCTCTTTTATCGGCAGCTGAGCTGATCGGGTGGCTCTGGCAGTAGACCAAATCTCCTACCTTAAAGGGATTTGGAATACGCCCCTGATTGTACCGAGTACGGACGCGCTCGTGCGCACGAAGCAAATTCTTCCGGGCCTCTTTCCACCTATCTGCCGTCCTAATGTCCGGATTACTCGGCAGAAGATCGTCTATGTTCCATAAGTTGGCCAAGGGAAGCGTAGGCGAGAAACCAAACATAACTTCAAAAGGAACGGCCTTATGGCTGTCATGCAGGGCCGTATTGAAAGCTAGCTGTAACCACTTAAGGTTCTGGTCCCAGGTGGTCTGTTGTTCCGCATGATAGGCGATGAGTGCGGACCGGAGATTCCTGTTGAATCTCTCCGCGTGGGACGGCTGTGGGTAATAGGGGGAAGTGGTTACATGTTTGATGCCATTGGCGAAGCACATTCGCCGAAAATCGCCTGAAATAAATTGTGGACCATTGTCCGAGACAATGATGGCCGGAAGACCGAAGTGCTGAAATACATGACTCTGGAGCGCGTTTATGGTCAATCGAGCAGTTGCCTGCCGTAAGGGCAGTAGCCAGGCAAACTTCGAAAAAGCATCCACACAGACAAGTAGGTAAGCATTACCTGACTTGCTACGCGGGAAGGGTCCCACGTAGTCGATGAATAGCTTCTCCATCGGTCTGCTCGCCACATCAGATGACAACAGCCCTAACTTTGTGTTTTGGGCAGGCTTGCTTAAGCCACAGAGATGACATGCCTTCACCCGAGTTGCTATGTCCCTATCCATGCCCTTCCAGATGAAGTTTTTCCTAATACTGGAAATGGTCTTCGAAATTCCCTTATGTCCACCTACCGGGGAATGGTGATAGTAGCTGAAGACCATGGGCACGAGTTTGCTAGGCAGCACTATCTTCGGGGCCCGTCCTTTCTTCTCTCTGCAACACAGGACGCCCCTGGACAAGAAGTAGGGGACCTGCACGTTACCCTCTTTTAGATTTTGGATGATCGGACCCAACTCTTCATCATTTAACTGATGGGGCAACACATCAGTAAAAGCTAAAGGAAAGTCCAGTAGAACAGAACAGGGTTGCTCCGGCTGGGCTTCGCTGGGCTGGGAGAACATACGGGACAAAGCATCTGCAACCACATTTTGAGTTCCCCGAATGTGTTGCACCTTAAATTTAAAGGATGAGATTTTAACCACCCATCGTCCAATCTTACCCAGCTGCCGGGGATGAGCGAGAAGCCAAGAGAGAGCCTGGTTGTCGGTCTCGAGCAGGAACTCAGCGTGTTCCAGAAAACGCCTGAACTTATCTAGAGCGTATACAACAGCCAAACACTCTAGCTCATACACTGAAGACTTCCGTTCTTGTTGGGTCAAAGTTCTAGAAATGAAGGCCACAGGCTGCCTAGCACCATCAACGACTTGGGACAGAACCGCCCCGAGCGCCACCGAACTCGCGTCTGTAAGATAAACTGTCTCGAGAAGTCTGGCATCCTCAGTACTGGAGGGGAAATAATGGCTTCCTTCAGAGTCTCGAAAGCCTTCTGTTGCTTTTCCCCCCAATACGAATTTGGCGACCTTCTTCCGGATTTCATTCAGAGGTGCCGCAATCTCCGCCGCGTTTGGGATGAAACGTCGATAGAAATTGACCATCCCCACAAATCTCGCGATGCCTTTGGCATCCTTTGGTGGGGGAAAGTCCCTGATCCCCTGTGTTCGCTCAGGATCCACAGTGACACCTCTATGGGAAATCAGGTGGCCCAGAAAAGAAATTTGTGTCTGGGCAAACTTCACCTTTTCTGGATTGACAGTGAGGCCGGCACCCCTCAACCTGCACATCACCTCTTCAAGATGATCCAAATGTTCCTCCTACCCCTTGCTGTACACCAGCAAGTCATCAAGATAATTAAAAACGTACTTGAACTTGACATCGTGAAAAACGGTGTCAAGCAAACGGGTGAGTGTTTGGGCCCCTACCGCTAGACCCATAGGAACCCTAGTATACTGATAGAGGTTCCACGGAACACAGAATGCCGTGTAGGGCCTACTTTCTTTCGTCAAGGGAATCTGGTGATATGCAGAGTTGAGGTCAATGATGGTAAAATACCTCGCCTCACTGAACCAATCGAACGCGGAATGAAGGTCAGGAAGTGGGACCGAATCTACCTCGATGTTAGCGTTCAGCTTGCGGTAGTCGATGACCATCCTGTGCTTACCTCCAGGCTTGGGCACTAGGAACGCTGGACTGGCATAACTGGACTGAGAAGGTTCAATCACCCCTTGATCTAATAATTCTTGAACCTTCTCCCTCAAGATGCTCATCTTCGGAGAGGCAAACTTATAAGGGTGGGAGCGCACCACCTTGGAGTCCGTTAGGCGGATCTTATACTCCAAGAGATGTGTGAGCCCAAGGGCCGGAGTTAATACAGTGGGGAAACGCTCACACAACTGATCTAAAGCGGACCGCTGGGACTGGGAGAGGTGGTCTCTAGATGTGTCGGGGCACTTAACCTCTTGGATACCTTGCCTGGTCCCCTGATATCCAAGGAAAGGGATTACAACTCCCCGATTAAATTTAAAATAGCATTGGTGCTCTTGGATGTCAATAACGAGACCACTTTTGCAGATGAAATCGGCACCAATAATGCATTCAACTCCCAGAGCAGGAGAAACCAGAAAGCTCCACACCCAAGAAAATCCCTCGATTTTGAACTTGAAAGAAACTACCCGGGAAATGGGCAGAATTTCCTGCGATGCCGTCCAGCACACTACGGAAGACTGTTCCGACCTTTTAATCAAACCCTGTCGTTCAAGGTCCTCGCACACTTTGGATGAAATGATAGATCTTGCTGATCCGGAGTCAACTAATGCTCTGAGTTGACTCTTTTTCAACTCCAACAGCAAGAAGGGGCACACAGAAATGGTTCTAGAGATGGTTTGGAGGACCTTGCTGCCTAAAGACTTGGGACCTACAACTGGCCTGGAGGCGCGTACCTTAGAAGACCCGCGACAGGTAGGGGAAGACCTCCGACATATCTTCCCCTCATTGACCCTTTTCTGAATGACCTTGGGCGCCTTGGGGAGGGACGTTGGACTCGACCCAACCCCAGTACAAAATCGTCTGACGTGGCCCAACCTACCACACTTAAAACAAGTCACATTAGGCGAACGACGGCGCCTCTCGCTACAAGAGTTTATAATTCTATTTTCATTACCGCATGAGGATGGAACGATTCGCCCCCCATGCCTCTCGTGTCTTAACTTATCATGGGTCATGTGCTCACGGGACTCGTCAATCCCCTGGACCGTTCTTGAAAACACACATAGCCGTTCGAGATCCGCAAAACAACGTGGACGGTCCGCGAACACCAAACGGGATCTCTCTTGGGGCGTCACCCCTTCTAAAATTCTTCCAACGACATCCTTCTCGGGCAACCCTAACCTCAAAACCCGAGCACATTTACGGATATCCTGCACAAAATCCCCCAACGCCTCTCCGTTGGCCTGTGCACGATAGAACCGGCTAAGTTTCAAATGCTCACGTTGCCGACGGGGTATGAAAGAGTCCAACACCTCCCCATGGAGAGAGTCGATACTGCCACCACGACGCAGAGTGCGGGTGACCAGCTCAGCCAATGAACCCCGGCAATATGGATATATAACAGACAAGAGGACATCCTCGGGCAGCCCCGGAAACTCCGCCAACTGCAGGACGATTTCCAGGAAAACCAACAATTTGCCCACATCTTGTCCATCTACCACCGGAAGTCCCTGGAGAATGCCGGAAATAGGGTTGGGTAGTTTCTGGTAACCTACCCCCGCCAGAATCACAATTCAAAACCCACAACAACAAACATAATTCCCACGAAACACCTAACACAAAAACATGACTTACAACACATATTAACAAGAATCGGAAAAACTCAAGTACTGTCCTTCCTTTGAGTAGACCCCCGGGTTTCCTAGCGCTGCGGAAACCTGACCCGCTCCGGAGCTAACACTCCGTCAGTCGCCAGACTCAAGAAGAAACAACATCAAACACCAACACCAACATACAATCCACACCACCTAACACTAACCACAATATACAACATTTCGACTACAACATTGTCACCATTACAATCGGACGATACCGAATTCCAGTCGGGCCATACCGCATCCCACTAACCGCACACGCAATTACTTTCAAAAATTAAAAACGGGAACCCATCCCCCACGCGCTCTCCGGCAATGTACAATTTCAAAACAACAACTCAACTACAACACGTGCCCATGGCGGCTTCAGATTTACAATTCAAAACATTTAACAATAATTCATAAAAAAAACATATATAATTCTACATTTCATGTCAACTATTAAGTGCCATTTTATTTGCCAGACTATCTCCAAGTTTGCAAGCCCCATCACACCAACGGACAAAAGGGTTCAGGCCTAGAATGAACCACGCTCTGCTACCATTTGTAACCTCTCTATGCTTTTAGTATTGATTTTGTTTCCTTTTTTTTTTTGAAAGAGAGGTTACAAGTTATTTAGAACTAGGCGAGAGCCTAGAAAAGCTAAAATTGGGCTGGGTCCAGTATGATGGGACTTGCAAATGAAACACTGAACTTAAGATAACAACAATTTATTGTTCTTGGCCAGTACAACCTATGAGCTCCTAAAGGCCAGATAAATAAGTCTTTTGATCGTTAAATATAATTTCATTAATATGTGCCTTGCCCAAAAGTTGGACAAGGAATAATAATAATTAACAGCACTAAGTATTGAATAATTATTAATAGTTGAACCATCATTGACTAACAAAATCATGGGATGTTACATAAATAACAAATTGTAGTTATAGAATAATACAATTAAAAAATTGGCACATAGTTTCGACCTGCAAGTAATCACTTTTTATAACAAGGCATAAATATACAGAAATATACACAGGCATAATGAACATGACAAGTAACAATTATACAAAACAACACACACATATAATTAACATCAACAAACGTTTATATTTAAATAACCCATCACATGTTCACCCTGGTCATCAGCGCATATAATAATCTTGTTCAACACCCATAACCCCCTTACTGTTTAATTAATAGGTGACTAAAACCCCCTCCCCAAAACTTCAATTAAAATATCCCAGGAGTGGAGCAGACATGCCCCCAAGTTTTAACAAGATAAGTGTTAACTGAATGTTCTCTGTAAGCCATGCGGCCCGCGCACAAATCCCATGCCGATATTTAATAATCAATTAAATCCCATCAATTACTATAATGAAAAGTAGCATCACAAGGTCAACATGGATGTCCGGTTGCCTAACTGCATTTTATGTTTCTTTTTTACCTTCAAAACAGAATATAGAAAAATAGTGGAATTTGACCACCATGAGTATTCATAACTGACATTGATCAATCTTGTGTAGTCTTATGGTTAACTAATTGTTATAGGGAGCAATTACAATTATGGTTACAAAATTTGCTATGGTAAAATACAATCTGTGACAATGGTAAATTTTAAAGTGTGCAAATTATCTAAACAGTGGAACAGAATTTGTAATACAGAATATAAGTCATAAGAGTATTAAGTCAGCTCACAGTGTTACAAAACTTGACTACCGGCAGGGTCAGGCATTGGACGGGATCTAGCAAGATCTGACATAGACAGGCTTGCAGTGGACGTCTCCAACGGGAGTCGACCACGGTTTAAAACCACCCCCCAGATCATGAATGAATAATAAAATACATGTCCACATGGAGCAACATCGTTAACATAACCATCCCAACATGCTTAAAACAGAAATAGAATGAGATACAACTCTATCTACCGAACTCCCCTCGGCCCGGGCGGTGCGTGACCCCGGCCGAGTTTTCACTCTCAGAACGAGATATACATGATAGTAATTGAGGAGGCGTAAGCCTTACAAAATACAATTAAAATATTCCACCCATTGTCCGTAAATAACTGTCCACACTGGAACGTTTCATGAAAGTCTCACCGAGTACTTCGGCCACAAGGTTTAGGTTAAAAATGGTTAAATGTCACCTGGTTTGAAGGGTGCATGTTGAGGGCTCAGTAGTGGGTGTCCAGTCCATCCTTCCGGCTGACACAGCTGACGAAGGTTTTAAAGTTACATCGTCGGAGGCAGTTGTTCGGCCATCCTTCCAGAGCGGGGCAGATTCTCGGCTACCTCGGAAACCCTGCACAATTATATCTGGGATTACTCATAGGTTCATGAAACACACACTACCACATTTACCCACTGACATAGCATGGACTGTCCGGTTTATAAACTCGAAAAAATTGCCTAAGTCAAGAATCCCATTGAATGTGGTAAATCACTTCAAAAATAACTTCATTAAATATGTTACTATAGAATATGTCTAAATATAGTCACTCCATAATCATGATAATTTTAATTAACCTTTATGCAAAAGTTTTCATGACGCACTTACAGGAATTGGCAACTTTTAACAAGTTCGTGACATATACAGATATCAGAAAATTACTGACTTACGCCCCATCTTAGTTTAGTTAATTTGGTAGAAGCATTACTGGATTAATATAAAACATAATTTTATCCTTAACGTTACAGTCAATTAACCAGGGTTGAGATAAAGCATACATAAAACAAATTATAACCTGAAACTCGCCATGCGCTAAGGATACACTGCAATATATATCTCAACGCATCCACTTTAATATTAAATCAAACCAATTTGTTTTTATATATAATTAAAATACATATTTTAATGGACTTACCGGAGGTCACGTAGCTTTCTACTTATTCATAGAAGAAGCTGGGAGACGAAAACTGTTCAATCTACTCTGCCAGCCGGGGACCAGAATGTGAAGCGCCGAGCGTCGTATTGGAACTGAACTAACTGGCTCTTGAAAAAACCGTATGTTACAGCGATAGGGCGCGCGCGAGACGAGCGGCGGAGGGGTAATTCACAATGACAAAGTCCAATTGATCGTACCAAAGGACAACTTCTTTCGCGTCGACAAATACGTAATTTCTTTAATAAAGCACAATATAGATATCGGAAGATCGCCGCATTTTCCAAAACGCGCCACAGTGAGAAAACGTAATTTATACAGTATTACAAGTTCTCTCATACTATAATTTGCTCCTTTCTTAAAGATAACTTTGAAGATGTAAACAAACTATCATAAGTCTTCACATATAAAATGATACATACATACGCACGCACACACTCACATCACCAACAAGTTCACCCAAATATTTAATTGTTTCGTTATGTTTGTTATTTCTATTGTATTTCATACACACGTCCTGAAGATGACAATAAATAAGGTCGAAACGTCGACGCAAAATAGCTAAAATTTGTATTATTGACCGATCATCACTAACCATCCACTAAAACATTATTATTATTAGTATTTTAATTAATAAATTAATTATTATACTAATTAATAGTATTTAATTTGGTTATCACAAACAGAAGTAATACTTTTGCACATAAATATAGAATTTTTGCCGATTAGCTCCATCCGATATGATGATGAGCTGTAAAACTTGAAAGTGCTAATCGGAAAACAAATTCTGTAGTGGTGTGAAACAGTATTATTTCGGTTTATTAATATTTTTATTTAATTTTAATACACGGCTCGGACACTACAATACTTACTACTGAGGCAGCAGAGACCCTTATTAGAGGAAGAGAAGAATAAGTGTAATAAAACGGTTGATATCTCCTACTGAAAAGCCTACGGTGGACGAAAACAAAGCCTTACTAAAAGAAACAAAATAATGTGCAGCATATAAATTGTATTTTCAGCAAAATTATTTTATATTTTCTAGTCTTAATCGTAAAAAGTAATTACTGGATACATTAAAGGTTTACATGCCCAAAAATCATTTTACATTTTGTATAAGGTAATATAAATGTATCGTCTATGTAGCATAAAAGTTTCCACTTATTTCTGTACCTTTAATAAAGGGACGTTGTGAGGTGAAATATTGCACGTGAAAATTGTATCCACAGCACATACAACACACTTGTGTAGTTGCGAGATTACTACGCTAAATATAGTTAAGTATGAATAAATTTGCTTTTCTAGTCGTTGACTGTCAGCAGATTTACATAATTTGCGCCTTGAATGTTGAAAATTACACATCTCTAATCTATTTTAATATCTGGAGCCAGGCAGTGCAAATTGGTGGTGGAAGCAGGAGGGAAATGGGAAATATATTTATAAGGTAATAGGCTGACACACGAGACGTCTACTAATGAGAGGAAGAAAGTGAATGGGCGGTAGGAAGGGACAAAAAGCATAGAAGCATAGCAGTTCACCATTACCAGAATAGGCTATTTTAATTCCACAGAAATCTGGCATTCATTGCAACGTTGTTTCCAGTGACGTTTGCAATGTTCAATTTAGAGTTCAAATTTATGTCTTGATTATAATATTGCCGTGAATAAAATTTACTAAGCTTCATTCCCCGTAATATGCACCTACTTTACACAAATTTCCCTTGTCTAAGTTATTTTAAACAAGAAAATTATTGTGATCTTCGTACTTTTTAAATAATTAGACAACACGTATGCAAGGGTTAAATCTTGTTAAATTGAATTAATTAACTAAACGAAGTACTCAACGGTTTGTGTTGTTGTATAATTTTGACTTTCAAATCTCATTAATTATGCGTGTTTCAATAACTAAGTATCAGTAAAGTATCTGTAGACGTCAAAATTTCCTCTAATAAAGATACCTCAAGACATTCAATATTTTGCGCATAAGTATTTTAGTTACCACACGCCATCCTGTTCCAAAAAATAAATTACATTTAACAAAAAAATCAATGCGCGGAGCATGACAGAAATGTAAAGATCACAAAAATATAAAGTTGACTGTGCACAAGTCTAATATTAATAAGTAACTGTCACGACTGTGGTCCGGGAAGAATTTTCTTACTGTATACTTTGCAGTCTCTTCTCACAGCCGAGCATCTCCTCACTTCTGGTACTCTTAAGACCTGTTGTAAGTGATAGGTGTCACTTCTTTTAAGCGTTTCTCTTCTTTTCCCTTTCGACAAACACGTAGAGTGTTCTGTGATGTAGTAACAGTATTATATGTGTTTACCGATTTTTCAAGCAAAAATATCAATGACGCACGAAATCCGTGTGTTGTTCTGTAGTTATTTCTATCTTAAGCTGAGTAACCGGTAGGTAGATTTGTGTAAATCCTTACATATACAGGGTGATTCACGAAGACATGCAGATACTTTAGTAGCTCATTCTACATGTAAACATAAAGAAAAATTTGCATATAAATATAGGTCAGCAAACGCTTCGTTAGCGAGTTATGGCTATGCAATTGTAAACTTACAAAATGACTCAAATATTTTACAATTCAAAACATTTAATTGTTGGACAGCTGTTATTATTATATTGTCAACTTATGAAGTAAAATTTCTCCAAATAAATTATTCCGAATTTTTTGTTGTTTCTTTCATTTTTCACCGGTTTTCCCAAAAACTATTGAAGCTACAGTTCTAGGACTTATTTTATTAAATTTTTCAGGTCAAAAACTATATGAAATCATTAAGTGTGTCCTTTAATTTGGATTCCTGGAAATTCAGTACGGCCTAATGTGACCAGCGGAGCTGAAATCATGGTAAAATATGTGGCTAACCATAACTCGCTAACGAAGCGTTTGCGGACCTACATTTCTAGGAATTTTTTCTTTATATTTACATGTAGAATGAGCTCCTAAAATCTCTGCGTATCTTTGTATATCACCCTGTAGAAAACGTATTGAAACGTAATGAAAAATCTGGACACTTTACTCCAGGCTATATAGAGTTGGTTGTAAGAGTCCAATTTTAACTGCTTCGTGTTAAGGCCTAGATTTTTTTCTTAAGGTAAAGTTTTCGTTTTCAATTATTCTTTATTTAGAATAAAGCCTTTGTGTTTTACACGAATAATTTTTGTTAGCATTTAGCTATTCAAAAGTCTTATGGTAGAATGGTTGGAACGGTAGGTTATGACCGAAATAGGACTCTTTTTAAATTCCGAAAGCAGTTCTGTTGTTACCAATACACATTGGTAGTTACAACTTTAATTACAGGTGAAATTAAATAAAAACACTTGTATAGAATTTTCAGGCTAGAGACAACCCAACACATAATAATATAATGTACTATAAACCATAAATGTCACACTAAGTAATAGTGAATTTCTTTACACTAATCTGCAAAGGGCAATAACACTCAGATAACACACACTAACACCACTGGTTCAAAACTCAAATATGCCAGCCGCTGGCGCTCACACACACACACACACACACACACACACACACACACACACACATATTATATACTGTTACGACTGTCTACTGCTCGTTGTATGGTACAATGGAAAACTAAATACAAAACACCAATTAAGTCGCTAATCACCAGATTTATTTATCACAGTTCGTCTATAATAACACAGTCTCTTAGAACAAATCAAATAGAAATTGTTCACACGCAGAAAAATGTCAGCTAATATAAAACACAAATGTATTACAATTATACCGTTCGATTATAAAACACAACACTTCAGTACAATAACCACTTGAACGCACAGAGTAATCATTTGTAATCGCGCAACAATAAACTCTAACCGCACTGTAATATATGGCAACTATAACTGAAACTGAACGTCGTTGTGTAATGGTATTTATACCCCGCCGAAATATTAGATTATTTCATACTGCGCGTTAGCTTTACAATACGACGTAAATAATTTCGGCCTTCACACAATCCGCGCGTCTGATGGCTTCCAGAAAAGTCTCGCGAACGCATGTTGAAATCACGTAGTCCACAACATTCCCTCGGATTCCAATGGATCGTTCGAGAAACACGTAGATTATTCTGTGATGTCGTAACAATAGGTAACTTTTTCATGTACGACAAAATTCTACATTTTTACCGAATGACACATAAGGAGTAGTTACGAAACCTTATAAAACTCTGGAAACTTATGTAAATAACCACTTTATAACGCCCCTCAGTCCAAAATGTCGCCACGTCAAGCAGGTTGAATATCTAGTGGGTGTAAGTCTGAGCCCTCCTTATGCATGTTCGTCTTGAAATGGCTACACATTTCTGCAGAAATACTTAGTGAACGTTTGTAATTCTTAATGAATCTCTGCTGCCAGGCTGTTTAGTAAACGACAGTGAAACTGCGCTGATTTTCTTATTGTACCCAATAAACAATATCTTTGATCATCTTTTAGCGATTGTAGAACCTTTCCAATTACCTTGATGTTTTGGGAAGCGGCCACTACAGTGTTTGCGTTTGGGAAAAAAATTTGTTCTGATTGTTCATAATCTACTCTACTACTACAAATACTGTGGTTTGTTTTCATTGTGTCACTGGTCATTTTCAGCCCTCCTCTTATCGAACTGCGTATTTCATGCAGTTGGTTGTCTAATTTGGAAGTATAAATTCCCGTTTTTTAGATTTTGCATATCGGTGTTCGGTGATCACAACATGAAATCTCCATGAAGACGAATCTCTCACCGAAATACTATATTAGTCATACCGGCTATAACTTGTGCTTCTACAAACACACGCGTGAGCGCACACACACACTCACAAACATTATTATAAGTGATTGTTTACGTTCGTGCCAATCTGTCTAATTATGGAGATAAGCAAGGATAATTACTCGGTCGATTCTGAGTTCCTGCTATTAGAAACTTTCTCAAAAACGCTATCGTCTTGCTTTCAGCTGAGTGCAATTAATATCTTGCAAATGTTTACCTCTCTTCGCTCTCCTAGAGTTCTCTCACCAAATTTATGACGGGTGCACGCATCGTCCTGTTGTACAGTGGAAATAAAATAACTGAAACCATATGGTGTTGATAATTGCATCTTTTTAACTACAATTGAAAATAAACAGATGCGCTAATAAACAATTCTCAGACGCTAGCACTTATGTTTATACCCCGTTGATGTTGAAGAACAATCTACTACTTTTGGGTCATGTGTCGAAAGTAATTGGGTAGTTATAGAATTGCGTAGTTAGATCTAGACGTTACCACAATGCCTGTAGATGAATGTCGTCACGCAGGTTAACTATTTCAGAGGCGTAAGGAACCTCGGCTGGGTATAATACTAATGCTCTGCAAGCTGCTAGTAAGTTGTAGTCAAGAAATTGATAAATGCTTGTATTATAATAACGCTTACAGTAGGCAGTATACTATAGTATATCGCAGTTAACTGTGATTTTTCGTGTGCTAACATCAGTGGCATTTTAACAAGAAATAGTTATAAAGCAAAACGTTAGTCTCTCTTACTGCAATACGGGAATTCAAGTTAGTAATACCAAATATACTGTAATTTACAAAGCAGGTCTGCATCTGCAAGTACAGACAAGATAGGGTCATCATGGATGGTGGCAACTGTCTATCAACTACGGTGGCGGACACGCGCAAAGGAATTCTCAATCTGCAATATTTTCTCAAAGACAATTGATGAATCAGTACGTTACGAAATATTACATGATACCTTACATATAAGTAGACTGTAATATTACACTACTACTCCTCCGTACCATGTATCTTTACACGGCGTTTTGCATATCCGCTGTTACTGATTCTACAACGTTGACTTTACTTACCAATTTATTTGTCAATAACACCCGTCTCTATTATACTGAGAAAAACAACATTCTTGATACAATAAAATATTAACAAATATGACTACAGTACTATTATTGTAGTAATAATAATGTCTATTATTATTATTATTTCCTCAAATTTTTAGTGACCGTCAATCAATGAATGTTTTAGTGGATGGTTAGTGAGGATCGGTCAATAATACAAATTTTAGCTATTTTGCGTCGACGTTTCGACAATATTTATTGTCATCTTCAGGACGTGTGTATGAAGTACAATAGAAATATCAAACATAACGAAACAATTACATATTTGGGTGAAGGGGATGTGAGTGTGTGCGTGCGTATGTATGTATCATTTTATATGTGAAGACTTATGATAGTTTGTTTACATTTTCAAAATTATCTTTAAGAAAACGAGCAAATTATAGTATGAGAGAACTTAATTTATACAGTATTACAAGTTCTCTCATACTATAATTTGCTCCTTTCTTAAAGATAATTTTGAAGATGTAAACAAACTGTCATAAGTCTTCACATATAAAATGATACATACATACGCACGCACACACTCACATCACTAACACGTTCACCCAAATATTTAATTGTTTCGTTATGTTTGATATTTCTATTGTATTTCATACACAGGTCCTGAAGATGACAATAAATATTGTCGAAACCTCGACGCAAAATAGCTAAAATTTCTATTATTAACCGATCCTCACTAACCATCCACTAAAACATTACTATTATTAGTATTTTAATTAATAAATTAATTAGTATACTAATTAATAATATTTAATTTGTTTATCACAAACAGAGGTCATCCTTTTGCACACAAATATAGAATTTTCCGATTAGGTCCATCCGATATGATGATGAGCTGTAAAACTTGAAAGTGCTAACCGGAAAACAAATTCTGTAGTGGTGTGAAACAGTATTATTTCGGTTCATTAACATTTTTATTTAATTTTAATACACGGCTCGGACACTACAATACTTACTACTGAGGCAGCAGGGACCCTTATAAGAGGAAGAGACGAATAAGTGTAATAAAACGGTTGGTATCTCCTACTGAAAAGCCTACGGTTGACAAAAACAAAGCCTTACTAAAAGAAACAAAATAATGTGCAGCATATAAATTGTATTTTCAGCAAAATTATTTTATATTTTCTAGTCTTAATCGTAAAAAGTAATTACTGGGTACATTAAAGATTTACATGCCCAACAATCATTTTACATTTTATATATGGTAATATAAATGTATCGTCTATGTAGCATAAAAGTTTCCACTTATTTCTGTACCTTTAATAAAGAGACGTTGTGAGGTGAATATTGCATGTGAAAATTGTATCCACAGCACATACAACACACTTGTGTATTTGCGAGATAACTACGCTAAGTATAGTTAAGTATGAATAAATTTGCTTCTCTAGTCGTTGACTGTCAGCAGATTTACATAATTTACGCCTTGAATGTTGAAAATTACACATCTCTAATCTATTTTAATATCTGGAGCCAGGCAGTGCAAATTGGTGGTGGAAGCAGGAGGGAAATGGGAAATATATTTATAAGGTAATAGGCTGACACACGAGACGTCTACTAATGAGAGGAAGAGAGTGAATGGGCGGTAGGAAGGGACAAAAAGCATAGAAGCATAGCAGTTCACCATTACCAGAATAGGCTATTTTAATTCCACAGAAATCTGGCATTCATTGCAACGTTGTTTCCAGTGACGTTTGCAATGTTCAATTTAGAGTTCAAATTTATGTCTTGATTATAATATTGCCGTGAATAAAATTTACTAAGCTGCATTCCCCGTAATATGCACCTACTTTACACAAATTTCCCTTGTATAAGTTATCTTAAACTAGAAAATTATTGTGATCTTCGTACTTTTTAAATAATTAGACAATACGTATGCAAGGGTTAAATCTTGTTAAATTGAATTAATTAACTAAACGAAGTACTCAACGGTTTGTGTTGTTGTATAATTTTGACTTTCAAATCTCATTAATTATGCGTGTTTCAATAACTAAGTATCAGTAAATTATCTGTAGACGTCGAAATTTCCTCTAATAAAGATACCTCAAGACATTCAATATTTTGCGCATAAGAATTTTTAGTTACCACACGCCATCCTGTTCCAAAAAATAAATTACATTTAACAAAAAAATCAATGCGCGGAGCATGACAGAAATGTAAAGATCACAAAAATTTAAAGTTGACTGTGCACAAATCTAATATTAATAAGTAACTGTCACGACTGTGGTCCGGGGAGAATTTTCTTACTGTATACTTTGCAGTCTCTTCTCACAGCCGAGCATCTCCTCACTTCTGGTACTCTTAAGACCTGTTGTAAGTGATAGGTGTCACTTCTTTTAAGCGTTTCTCTGCTTTTCTCTTTCGACAAACACGTAGAGTGTTCTGTGATGTAGTAATAGTATTATATGTGTTTACCGATTTTTCAAGCAAAAATATCAATGACACACGAAATCCGTGTGTTGTTCTGTAGTTATTTCTATGTTAAGCTGAGTAACCGGTAGGTAGATTTGTGTAAATCCTTACATATACAGGGTGATTCACGAAGACATGCAGATACTTTAGTAGCTCATTCTACATGTAAATATAAAGAAAAATTTGCATATAAATATAGGTCAGCAAACGCTTCGTTAGCGAGTTATGGCTATGCAATTGTAAACTTACAAAATGACTCAAATATTTTACAATTCAAAACATTTAATTGTTGGACAGCTGTTATTATTATATTGTCAACTTATGAAGTAAAATTTCTCCAAATAAATTATTCCTAATTTTTTGTTGTTTCTTTCATTTTTCACCGGTTTTCCCAAAAACTATTGAAGCTACAGTTCTAGGACTTATTTTATTAAATTTTTCAGGTCAAAAACTATATGAAACCATTAAGTGTGTCCTTTAATTTGGATTCCTGGAAATTCAGTACGGCCTAATGTGACCAGCGGAGCTGAAATCATGGTAAAATATGTGGCTAACCATAACTCGCTAACGAAGCGTTTGCGGACCTACATTTCTAGGAATTTTTTCTTTATATTTACATGTAGAATGAGCTCCTAAAGTCTCTGCGTATCTTTGTATATCACCCTGTAGAAAACGTATTGAAACGTAATGAAAAATCTGGACACTTTACTCCAGGCTATATAGACTTGGTTGTAAGAGTCCAATTTTAACTGCTTCGTGTTAAGGCCTAGATTTTTTTCTTAAGGTAAAGTTTTCGTTTTCAATTATTCTTTATTTAGAATAAAGCCTTTGTGTTTTACACGAATAATTTTTGTTAGCATTTAGCTATTCAAAAGTCTTATGGTAGAATGGTTGGAACGGTAGGTTATGACCGAAATAGGACTCTTTTTAAATTCCGAAAGCAGTTCTGTTGTTACCAATACACATTGGTAGTTACAACTTTAATTACAGGTGAAATTAAATAAAAACACTTGTATAGAATTTTCAGGCTAGATACAACCCAACACATAATAATATAATGTACTATAAACCATAAATGTCACACTAAGTAATAGTGAATTTCTTTACACTAATCTGCAAAGGGCAATAACACTCAGATAACACACACTAACACCACTGGTTCAAAACTCAAATATGCCAGCCGCTGGCGCTCACACACACACACACACACACACACACACACATATTATATACTGTTACGACTGTCTACTGCTCGTTGTATGGTACAATGGAAAACTAAATACAAAACACCAATTAAGTCGCTAATCACCAGATTTATTTATCACAGTTCGTCTATAATAACACAGTCTCTTAGAACAAATCAAATAGAAATTGTTCACACGCAGAAAAATGTCAGCTAATATAAAACACAAATGTATTACAATTATACCGTTCGATTATAAAACACAACACTTCAGTACAATAACCACTTGAACGCACAGAGTCATCATTTGTAATCGCGCAACAATAAACTCTAACCGCACTGTAATATATGGCAACTATAACTGAAACTGAACGTCGTTGTGTAATGGTATTTATACCCCGCCGAAATATTAGATTATTTCATACTGCGCGTTAGCTTTACAATACGACGTAAATAATTTCGGCCTTCACACAATCCGCGCGTCTGATGGCTTCCAGAAAAGTCTCGCGAACGCATGTTGAAATCACGTAGTCCACAACATTCCCTCGGATTCCAATGGATCGTTCGAGAAACACGTAGATTATTCTGTGATGTCGTAACAATAGGTAACTTTTTCATGTACGACAAAATTCTACATTTTTACCGAATGACACATCAGGAGTAGTTACGAAACCTTATAAAACTCTGGAAACTTATGTAAATAACCACTTTATAACGCCCCTCAGTCCAAAATGTCGCCACGTCAAGCAGGTTGAATATCTAGTGGGTGTAAGTCTGAGCCCTCCTTATGCATGTTCGTCTTGAAATGGCTACACATTTCTGCAGAAATACTTAGTGAACGTTTGTAATTCTTAATGAATCTCTGCTGCCAGGCTGTTTAGTAAACGACAGTGAAACTGCGCTGATTTTCTTATTGTACCCAATAAACAATATCTTTGATCATCTTTTAGCGATTGTAGAACCTTTCCAATTACCTTGATGTTTTGGGAAGCGGCCACTACAGTGTTTGCGTTTGGGAAAAAAATTTGTTCTGATTGTTCATAATCTACTCTACTACTACAAATACTGTGGTTTGTTTTCATTGTGTCACTGGTCATTTTCAGCCCTCCTCTTATCGAACTGCGTATTTCATGCAGTTGGTTGTCTAATTTGGAAGTATAAATTCCCGTTTTTTAGATTTTGCATATCGGTGTTCGGTGATCACAACATGAAATCTCCATGAAGACGAATCTCTCACCGAAATACTATATTAGTCATACCGGCTATAACTTGTGCTTCTACAAACACACGCGTGAGCGCACACACACACTCACAAACATTATTATAAGTGATTGTTTACGTTCGTGCCAATCTGTCTAATTATGGAGATAAGCAAGGATAATTACTCGGTCGATTCTGAGTTCCTGCTATTAGAAACTTTCTCAAAAACGCTATCGTCTTGCTTTCAGCTGAGTGCAATTAATATCTTGCAAATGTTTACCTCTCTTCGCTCTCCTAGAGTTCTCTCACCAAATTTATGACGGGTGCACGCATCGTCCTGTTGTACAGTGGAAATAAAATAACTGAAACCATATGGTGTTGATAATTGCATCTTTTTAACTACAATTGAAAATAAACAGATGCGCTAATAAACAATTCTCAGACGCTAGCACTTATGTTTATACCCCGTTGATGTTGAAGAACAATCTACTACTTTTGGGTCATGTGTCGAAAGTAATTGGGTAGTTATAGAATTGCGTAGTTAGATCTAGACGTTACCACAATGCCTGTAGATGAATGTCGTCACGCAGGTTAACTATTTCAGAGGCGTAAGGAACCTCGGCTGGGTATAATACTAATGCTCTGCAAGCTGCTAGTAAGTTGTAGTCAAGAAATTGATAAATGCTTGTATTATAATAACGCTTACAGTAGGCAGTATACTATAGTATATCGCATTTAACTGTGATTTTTCGTGTGCTAACTTCAGTGGCACTTTAACAAGAAATAGTTATAAAGCAAAACGTTAGTTTCTCTTACTGCAATACGGGAATTCAAGTTAGTAATACCAAATATACTGTAATTTACAAAGCAGGTCTGCATCTGCAAGTACAGTCAAGATAGGGTCATCATGGATGGTGGCAACTGTCTATCAACTACGGTGGCGGACACGCGCAAAGGAATTCTCAATCTGCAATATTTTCTAAGCTTCATTGTCCGTAATATGCACCTACTTTACACAAATTTCCCTTGTCTATGTTATTTTAAAGAAGAAAAGTGTTGTGATCCTTGTATTTTTTAAAGGAACAGACAAAATGGTATGTGTTAAATCTTGTTAAATTGAATTAATTAACTAAACGAAGTACTCAACGGTTTGTGTTGTTGAATAATTTTTCTTTCAAATCTCATTAATTATGCGTGTTGCAATAACTAATTATCAGTAAAGTATCTGTAGACGTCTAAATTTCCTCTAATAAAGATACCTCAAGACATTCAATATTTTGCGCAATAGTATTTTTAGTTACCACACGCCATCCTGTGCAAAAAGTAAGTCACATTTAACAATAAAATCAATGCACGGAGCATGACAGAAATGTATAAATCACAAAAATTTAATGTTGACAAGTCTAATATTAATAAGTTACTGTCACGACTGTGGTCCGGGGAGAATTTTCTTACTGTATACTTTGCAGTATCTTCTCACAGCCGAGCATCTCCTCACTTCTGGTGTTCTAAGTCCTGTTGTAAGTGATAGATGTCAGTTTTTTAAGCGTTTCTCTGTTTTTCGTTTCCCTATTCAATTTTTGTATTATATAATTTCTCCTTTTCCTGCCTTAAAAAGGTTTAAGGACTTTGCCTATTCCAAGTTCACAGGCTCTCTTTATTTTTTCAGATTTTCCATTCTTTATTATATTCTTGTGATCTTCATATAAGGTATTCCCCGTAGTACAAAAAACTTAGAACGTTATGAAACAACGTTATATTGTAACTCCACTTTTGGATTTTGTCTATGGACATACTCATTATATGCTGTCTGCATTGCCTCTAACGCGTGGCTATGTCATCCACTACAGTCTTTTTATATGACCATATTCCGTAACCTACTCAATAGGCAAGAGCTTTTAAGCTTCATCAAAATGATACCTCTAGTGCCTTAATTGATATTTCTTGCTTCCCTATTAGTGTGCAACGTTTACATTCACACGGTTGGATAAGTTTAGTGATTAAGTGTTTTTCTAAACATTAAAAAACTATGTAATGAATACTTTGTAAATATATACTCATTAAATATTAAATTGTATTTAACGTTATTATAGCTTTCTTTTTCATTGTCAACACTCACGCCTCACGTGTGCTTAAGTAGAGCTGTAAATCAAGCGTGACACATTGTATACGCTAACAGTATAATATTACACGTATACAATCAACAGAGTACAACAGCGTACTATCAGTTATGTTGCACTGATTACCATAATCAATGCGCTACCCTGACAGGTATTTTGCATATTACAATTACAGCTACATGACTTTTGGGATGGATAATTACACATAATTGAATACATGAACGTTATTACTGCGCCTTATAAAATTACGTAACGGTGTTTTTTTTCTAACTTTAAAATATATTTAAAATTTCAACACTACATTATAAAAGGCAATATTGTACAAACATTAAAAATCCAAACGTGTCTTATAACTAATGTCAATTACAAGTAGTAAGAACATAATTCGTAATCCTCAAACTTTTCTGTCGTATTAGAGATTATTATGTTACGCTGGTAAGAAATAATAAACAATCACAACCATATATGAACACTTTAATGACATCAAAACTAATTTCATATTTGTTTTGTAGAAATCGCACACTGCATCTCATTCTACAAACAATCCACAATACATTTTAATACAGATATTGTTGAGAAAGCGCAAAGTATAAGGGTTATTCAGAAATCAATTTACAAATGACTCGTAAAGAAAAACGAAAACCAACACAAATCTTTTATAATAAGGGGAAATTTTATTAAGATTTTATACGTGTCTGTGTTAGTTATCACAAAATTGCTACTCAAATACAATTGCTTGTGATATTGTTTCACCAGCTTTTGTAGCCCTTCATTGATGCCGCTGCCGGTACGTTATTCAGAGAAAGTTGACTCCGCTAATGATACCGTCGTTGGTTTCATAACTCTGGGTAGTCAACACGATCATATCATGGTGGCAGTATGTCACCTTGGTCAGCAAGTGTGACGATCTTGAACTGACTGCCAACAGGGTAGTACAAGACCGTCCTGTTTGAACCTTCAGCGAAGTGAGAGTTTCTCCAGTCTGTCCTACGCAACATTTAAACCCCAGAAGCCGATTCCCCGGCAGAGAGATTAACAACCTAATACATTCACATAGACGGGCCGACGCCTAGAACTAACTTTTGATAAGAAGTCGCTGGGACATTCGCCGTCCACATCAAACCGTTCGGGACAGGTTCTTGCACGGTCACTGATAGTGGCCAATCGGTTTCGCTAGCACCTTTGCAAATGCACAGAGCCACGTCTTCCGATGTCGTCCAGGAACTCGATATTCACACGTGAGTATACAAAACAAAAAACAGAATGTTTCAATGAACACTATTGCACGCTTTACAAGCGAGGGAGAAGAAATTGCAGGCACTAAGTTTGGCTGGTTACTACTCAAACGGAAATATACACATAGTCCACGGATTTTCCTATAACAATGTAAAAGCATACTGGTCGCTACAGCGTGTGTATGTCTCAACAAGTTTGTGTACACCTCCTGATCGGATGTTAATTTTTAAATAGATTTCTTATTACTTTTTACTTTTTAGGTTCGTGATGCCGTTTCTCGGTGGGTCTTGGCAATGGTGGATCTTTGATACTATTGCACTGAACATGTCTATAATATGCAACAATATACACCATTCTCTCATTTTCCTTATTCATAAAATTCTTCTTTAACCAAACTATATTTTACCTTCAGTTTAACTAGTTTCCTAAGTTGCAGACCTTTACATTCGAATCCTTGAAAAACGTACCTAAGCTATTCCAACATACTTGCTAAAATAAAAATAAGTTTCGAGTTGTTACAAACATATGCAAAAACTCAATTTTGTATAACATTTCCGGGCACTACAGCAATAAAAGCATGTCACCTACGAAGCCTCTTGTATACTCAAACTGTACACACCTGAGACGCATTCACATTATCTTCCTCATTGTCTAAGTCTTCAAAACAGGAAGCAACACAAAGGGCGTAACAACACGTTATATCAGACAACTAAATTTTTATTTATAATTTTATCTGTGAACAGGTTTTTTATTATAGTGAAAGTAGCTCTTGCCATTTGTGCTGTTACAGGAATTAGATAATTTACGTGGTTCTTCAAAGTTGCTTTCATTCTAATTTATTGACGATTACTTATATTTCTTACGCTTTAAAAACAAGCACGAGAACCGATTTGGACATACGCATACGAGTTTCTTCCAATTGTTCTGTTGTTACTTTTTGCTAATACCGTACCAACACTAGTTTTCTGTTTAATACACGTTGTTTTTTTTTATTGAGACCAATCTTTTTGTTTATACTATGCTGAGGCTAGATCAGTGTCTCTACTTAGACCGCCAGTAAGCGTTTCTACACGAAGTCTGCACCAACCTGTTTAAGATACCCTGAATGATACAAACGAACACATAAGTTCAAATAAAACAGTCCTAATCCAATATCCCTAAACTTATAAGAAACTGGGCAAACTATACACGGTTTTTGAATATTTTGTGGAATATATTTAAATTTTTAGAATTTACAGTACTGTTTCACTTGTCAGATGGCGAATATTTTGTTGTAAATTACAAGTTTGTGTTAACATTGTGCACAGGGTTTCTGAATGCATAGTTGTGGGACAAGACCTTGTGGTCCGTCAAGTGACTGGGAATACCGCTTTGTAGTAACATAAGCAACTTATTTGGATTTAAGACAAATAAAACAACGCATGTTAAGCTGGAAACTGTGTTGTTTTTAGTAATATTGAAGAAGCTTACAAGAAAGACTGCACTTGAAAGCTATATCTACGTCTGTGTCTGTACAAATATATTTTCAATTCAAAAGGTTCTTAGATTTAAAGGTGTACAAGAAATCAGGACTCAAATGAAACTCAAATATTCAGACACACACGCGCACACACACATTTTGTTTTCATATGCTACTTGTCTACCAAACAACTGCAATATGGAAAGTATCGTTCAAACATCGGATGAGCAGATACTGGCGTACAATAGAATCGTCAGTGATGCTGAGGAAATTACAGTCTTTTAAAGTAACTATTTTATACCATTATATTTTATGTTGATATATTAAACGGTTTAAACTTCCAATGGTTGTTAAATTTTTATTGCAGTAACAGCATATGACACTAGCGGGTTTGAAAATCGTAAAGTTGTCTCCATTTTATTCACGGCGTACGATTGTAATATAAAGACGTCTCATTTTACATTTAAGCATTTATGTAACTCCGGTACGTGACTTACTACAGCGATTATACAATAAGCACTGTTTTGCATTCAGCAGTTGTTTTCTTTGTAGGCGCAGCCCGACTAATTAAGTACGCCAGGGCCAGACGTCTAATAACACAACAACAGTAAACTAGGTTCTATTACACAAGTTTGGCTGTAGCTGGAAAAAATTTGTTTTTGTCATTTCGAATACGTATAATCACTGATATAACTACAAAATGACAGTAAATATTTCTAGCTACGTGATATATACACGTAACATCACTGTAAATGCCACTTCAACGTAACTAACGTATGTGACGTCTTACGTGACGCTTGTAGTTTTATTTTCATTAGTAACGAAGATAAAAAAAGTGTGTGAAGTTGAAAACAGTGTTGTTATTAGCGATACTGAAACTACAAAATCTTGCGAGACAAGCTGTGTTGGAAAGCTATATGTACCTTCATTTTAGAACAAATATATTTTTATTATAAAAGGTTTTTAGATCTACAGATACACAAGTAATGAATACCTAAACTAAACTAAACACACACACACACACACACACACACACACACACACACACACACACACACACACAAACACACATTTTGTTGGCATATGCTACTTCTCCATCAAAAACTGGAGAAGTATTTGCAATTTGCAAAGTGTCGTTTAAACATTGGATTGGCGTACAATAAAATCGTGAGTGATACTGAGGTAATTGTAGTCTTTGTAAATAACTATTTTATATCCTTACATATTATGTTGATATATTGAACGGTTTAAATTTCTAATGGTTGTTAATTTTACTTCCATATTCCTTAAGGAATGGAAGTATGGTGATGGCAAAAAAAATCGTGTTCGAGATTATTGCAGATTCTGATTCTACTACACTCAAAACATGAAAAAAAGTCGTTTTCCGAAAAGTGTCTGTGTGTCTGTCTGTGTGTCTGTGTGTCTGTCTGTCTGTAGATTTTTTTTCTATGGCAAACGATAACTGCCGCAAATTCAAACAGAATCAAATAATTTTTTGCATACAGCCCGGTTTTGCAGAGTTCTCGCGACCTATTGTTTTTGGTGAAGATCGGTTGAGGGAAAGGGGTAGTTTACCTGCAACGGTTTTTTTTTAGCAAGGCAAATTTTGTTTGTTTGGCAAACGATAACAGCCGCAAATTCAAACAGAATCAAATAATGTTTCGCATACAGCCCTGAATTGTAGAATTCTCAAGACCTATTGTTTTTGGTGAAGATCGGTTAAGGGAAAGGGGTAGTTTACCTGTAACGTTTTATGTTTTAACAAGGGTATTTCCTATGGCAAACGATAACAGCCGCAAATTCAAACAGAATGAAAAGATTATTTGCATACAGCCCTAAATTGTAGAGTTCTCAATACCTTTTGTTTTTGGTGAAGATCGGTTAAGGGAAAGGGGTAGTTTACCTACAACGTTTTTTTAACAAGGGTATTTTCTATGGCAAACGATAACAGCCGCAAATTCAAACAGAATCAAATAATTTTCTGCATACAGCCCTGATTTGTAGAGTACTCGCGACCCATTGTTTTTGGTGAAAATCGGTTGAGGGGAAGGGGTAGTTTACCTGCAACGGTTTTTTTTATCAAGGGAAATTTTTTTTTTTTGGCAAACGATAACAGCCGCAAATTCAAACAGAATCAAATAATGTTTTGCATACAGCCCTGATTTGTAGAGTACTCAAGACCTTTTGTTTTTGGTGAAGATCGGTTAAGGGGAAGGGGTAGTTTACCTGCAACGTTTTTTTATCAAGCGTATTTTCTATGGCAAACGATAACAGCCGCAAATTCAAACAGAATCAAATAATTTTTTGCATACGTCCCTGAATTGTAGAGGTCTCAATGACTTTCGATTTTGGTGAAGATCGGTTAAGGGGAAGGGGTAGTTTACCTGCAACCTTTTACGTTTTAACAAGAGTAAAGTACTTGAAAATTTATTTAAACTTTTTGAAACAATGGTAATTGTTAAAAATAAAATAATTTTGTTGCCAGGCAATAAAATTATAATTTTTTCATTTTAATGTAATATAATATTTTTCATTTAATACAGCAATAAAAAGGCAGGTAAGACACAGCCTGGCTGTTTGGCTGAAAATGATTTTAAATATAAATCTTAGAATATGGAAGTCATGTATGGTTCTCCATACCGATATTTGATACGGTAATAGCATATGACAGTAGCACGCTTGAAAAGCGTAAAGTCTTCTCTATTTTATTCACGGCATAGCAATGTAATATAAAGGCGTTTAATTTTATATTTAAGCATTCATGTAACTCCGGTACGTGACTTGCTACAGCACTCATACTGTAAGCACTGTTGTGCATTCAGCTGTTGTTTCCTCTGTAAGCACAGGCCGACTAATTAATCAGGCCAGCTTCAGATTTTTAATAACACAACAGCAGTAAAGAAGGTTTTATTACACAAGCTTGGCTGAGCTGGAAAAGATTTGTTTTTGTTATTACGAGTACGTGTAATCATTGATATAACTACAAAATGCCAATAAATTATTATTCCTACGTGATATATACTTGTGACATCTCTGTAAGTGCCACTTCAACGGTACTAACGTATATGATATCTTCCGTGATGCTTATCATGTATTGCTAAACTAGTTACTACACGCGTTACACAGCAGGATCCATCAGCAGTGAGCTAGATAGGACACTGCATTTTTCAGTTTAATAACGTTAACTGAAATCCATGGTAACCAGAAGAAAGACGTTCGGGGCTGTACAAAATAGAGTGCGAAGACTATAATAGTTTTAATCTTGGAGACACAGGCATACAATTCTTGGATAGGTACAAGAAACATCTGCCTAAGGGTGACATTAGGAACATTAAATCAAACTTTGCCTTACATGGCATCAATTATAACCATAATTATTCCAGTTTTCAAAACAGTTTCAAACTTCTGCATTTCTGCAAAAGAGCAAACTCATGGACGCACTGTAAAGATTTTAAAAATTTACAAAGCTTCTAATACTCAGGATGATCAGCTTCTGAATGAAAATGTTTCTTTCAAATCTAACGAGATATATGATACAACTATACGGGTGCTAGAACAATATGATAGATAAGTGGAGCACAGTGTGATGTGGAATTGTTTGTCACACGCGAGATCCGTAGTGATGCGCATCGTGAGATAACGAGGGTTGGGAGTCCCTTAAATAATGGAATGTGTATGACTTTTATTTATTGACGTACTCGATGTGAGTAAACATATTTTGCCACATGATGGTGGAACTATAAGTCTAGAAACGCGTTGTATATAAAATATAAAAAAAGAAGTTGCAAGGAAGGGAATCGGGAAGGTACAGAAGGTAAATTCAACATTTTAAGTCCTTTTATGCTGCTGCTCTCTCTTGTTTAAGGGCTGCAGTGATGTCTTAGAGGGAGCAAATAAGTGAGTTTTCCGCACCTAATTTTTAACATTTCGCCGAGGTTGTTGATCATCATCTTCGCAAAACCGCTTATGGAAGATAGAAAATTAATCTCAGAAAAATTAATTCTGCAACCATCTAACAACAGAATCATCATCTTTATCTTCACAACAAGGCATAGACAAGGTGCAGCTTGTTTCGCGTTTAAAAATCCTCCAGCCATCTCTTCCTATGTCTACCCACACATCTGTGTCCTACAGGTTTGTATGTGAAGACTCTTTTTGCCAGTCTGTAATCTGACAATCTTCTTGAGTGTTCTTTCCACCGCTGTAATCTTTGAATTTTTCATTTAATTTGAAAACTTGAAACCTTCTCTTGTGGTTTCATTCTTCATAAGGTCGAGTACATAACACCTTTTATCTCCTCTAAAAATGCCATTTCGAGGCCTGTATTTTACTGTATTATTTGTTGTTAGTTTTCCATAATTCACACATATAGGGTTGTTGAGGAATTGGCATAACTTTGTGGTACTTAAACTTGTTATCTCTCCCCTTGTTTATCTCCCCTCGACGTATCTTGTTTCTATAAATGCGGTTGATTTTTCCACAGATCGTCTGAAACTTGCTTAACTTAACACTTAACATCAATATCATAATTCCTATCATAACCAATATCGTTTCCCAAATAACTAAAATGACTAACTTGTTCTAGAATTTGACCATTATTTAATGTTTTAGTTCTTACTGTTTTTTTTTTTGCCTCGAAATGCTATTACACTTGTTTTCATAGTAGTGGTTTTTATTTTATATTGTTTGCAAATCTGACGATGCTTACAAAATGATTTTTGCAAATTAGGTTCTGTATTTGGAAGTAGAAGCATGTTGTCAGCAAACAACAGTGCTTTCAGAAATCTGTCATGTGATATCATAATACCAGGGTTCACTAAATGTTTCCATTCCGAGTTTGTTATTAGTCCTATTTTTTTGCTGCCGTAGCGGCTGAACTCCGACGGAGTACATCAAACTTTAAATACCCGATGATTTTGTATACGAATTCTGCTATGTTCCCTAGCTCAATACCATCCTGTGCCGCCATACACATCAGGATGTTTTGAGACAATAGGCTATCAATAAGTTGTGTAGCAGAGTGTCGCTGTTAGCATTTTTGGTAAAGTAACGCAGATGACGTAAGAGCACATTATGTGCCATCACATTGCCGTTACGATGGGTGCAGAAAAACAGTGTTGTAAGACAAACAATTCAAAAGTTCGAGAGGGTCGCAACGATTTGAAAAAACAGAAGACCGAAATGTTACAACTGTGGAAAACCTTGTCATCTACAGGTAGACTGATACCGAGAGAGGAGAGTGATCGCACCAATTAGAGAAGTAAAGCCCCAGAACAGCACAAAGTTTCCAAGCTACATAAGACTAGTGGAAACTTGATCGTCAATGAATTTGCGGAAGGTAAACCAACATCACTTACAGTTGACACGGGCGCAATAGTGTCCATTGGGCACCCAGATTTAGCAAGCAACCGCCAGCCTCTAATTAGCCCTTGTACAATACAGACTGCGACTGGAAGCCCCGTCAAGGTGCTAGGAAAGGTAGACATACGTGTACGCCTGGGTCTTCTCGAGTTTAACCACCAAATGGTTGTTGCAGACATTGTCGATGAAGTAATTCTTGGCACGGACGTTATGAATGCCTACGGAGTCGTTGTGGACTTAAGAGAAAATATCCTCAGGATCGGCCAAGAGGAGATAAGGCTTTGCATGGCTACAATGACAGGGTCTACCAACCATGCGAATAAACAAGTGGCATTGGCCGAAGAAATAGTCAACACGTCTGGTTAAGAGGAACCCTACCTATTGCAAGCGGAAATGGAGGAAGAACTAGCAAAGAAAAATGTAAATAAATGTATTGACAAAAGAAGTGGTTGGAAAACCAACTATGGGTGTCGAGACAAAACTCTTGCTTATTCCTGAGCTGATAGAAGCGCCCGAGAGAAAAGTGGCTGAGGATGAGGTTACGCAAGAGGTTGGTGACGAGAACCAAACCGACTTGGAGCAGCCAGTGGTGTTTAGGTCATCAGTTCATGACGCAACGGGATTGATTCCAGCAAAACTGGTGGTTGAGCGGAAGACTCGCATTCCTGAGAACGTGATGTTCGGAACACACGAGACTGAATTCGAAGAACCGGATAATTATCTTTCGCAAGGATGTCCACCTAGATCGCCTGGTCGAGTATTACTTCAGAGACTATTTGCCAGTTCGAGACGAACAGGCTTAAGGACGAGGCAGTGTTATGACATTACAGAACAGTCTACGTGTTTGTCGAATGTTCCAGGAGAATTTCGTTCTAGTGTGTGTGGCATACGTAACTCTTGACGCATTCGCGAGATTTGTCTGGAGGCCGCCAGCCGCACGGACTGTGTCAAGGCCGCAATTAATTACGTCGTACACACTGGCGCTAAGACGCAGTTTGGAACCTTCTGGTCTGTCCGCGGATGTATAAATACGAGGCGGCAGCGGCCTTAAATTCAGAATTAGTTGAGATATATTTACAGTGCGGTCCGAGTTTATTGTCGGGCGATTACAAGTGATTATCGGGAGATATTACAGTGTGCGTTCAAGTGGTTATTAGTGAAGTGTTGTGATTTATAATTGGGCGGTATATTGTAATACAAATGTGTTTTAATATTAGTTGACATTTTATTGCGTGTGAACAATTTGTATTTGATTTGTTGTAAGAGACTGTGTTGTTAAATACGAACTGTTTAACTGTGAAAATTAAAGCTGGTGATAAGTGACTTAATTGGTGTCTTGTATTTTGTTTTCCACTGTACCTACGATGATCAAGTAGACCGTCGTAACAATAGTTTAAAAATAATAAAGCAAAACGTTAATTACGTATTTCTGTACGCACAAATTTAAAATAATCAATTTACAATAAAGCACAAACGACGCCCGCAACGAATCGCAAGTTAAAATAACAAAAACCTGTCTTCGGAATGAATACGCAGCGCACAATGTAACTCAGCTAAATCTCTGCTTACAAAACCCTCTTTGTAGCGTAGTCTCTGACAATTTTGAGTAAAGGTATACTCAGGCATTTTACCTATCTCTTCATCAACATAGTACTTCTACGTCAACGTATTTGTCTCCGCACAACGATATTATAACTATATTCTCTAAATAATTGTGTCTCTTTGTTGTAAGACTTGTCTTCGCAAATCCTTAACTACTGTTAATGTCATCGGTAGCAAGTGTACGAGTTAACTTATAACGAGTTAAGTTTTTACATTTACTAGTTAACTAGTGGACTCCAAACGATAGATTTCATTGTCATATCTATTTATAGGCCTATATGTAATGTTTTAAGTACTGTAATAAATGCAGTACAGTTACCAAACATTAAGTAACATAATTACTGCTTAGGTTATTGTTCTTAATTTGATGACTGCAAAATATTAACTCTTAAGCTTACTGATAGATAATAATAAATAATAATGATAAATAATAATTAATTTCATGATCTTTATATTTTTTCTCAAACACACAAGGAACGTACATATTCTTACAAATAAAAAAAGTTTCTAAATCTTTTAATTAAAATTTTGCACTTAATAGGATTCTACGTATTTCAATTACTTTCAACGCCCAACTTTTTTTTTATAAAGCAAACAAATTGCGTATGCGTGTGGCTTTACACACGAGACTGACGTGTATAATTACGTTATAAAGGCCAGCAAAATAGTTTTGAATCTCACACGATCTGTACAAACAACACGTGGCTGTTGACTTCTTCTTAATTGTTTCACACTATCTGTACCTGGTTATACATGGAATCAAGACAATTTAATAAAGTATGTCAATTGTAATAAATAACACGTTCATTGCATAAATGCAACTTCTTTAAAATCATTAAGTATTTATTTAGCAACAAAAATAATAAAGACCACTTGTGAGCATTCAGAAACTCATTACTGAAGAGAATATTGCTTAATTAACTAGGTATAAGAGATTAAAATTATATTGTATTAAGTTCCTTGTTGTATATCATACTATATGTTTTAAGTAAATCTTGAATTAAATTCGATGTGTAAAATTGTATGTACACAAACATAACATATCGGGAGGTAATATTTTAACAAAAATAAACACAGTTATCTACTAACTATATTAGTATTATCAATTTGTGAGAATTTTGATTATAAACCAGACGTAATCAACTGCTCAAACGTTAGACAGCTATAAGTTCTATAACCGCAGTTAATTAATTTTATACTCAGACACGTTATATAATAAAGCCTTACACGAACAAGAGTTTGGAATGAAATTAAACAGCAAATTAATAAGTAAAACGGTTTCGTTGTATTCAGTGATATTACATACTATTACGGCTGTAAACTTGGTCGTCGTAGGTACAGTGGAAAACAAAATACAAGACACTAATTACGTCACTAATCCCCAGCTTTAATTGTCACAATTTAACAGTTTATAATTAACTCGTACAATATTTCCAGTCAGATTTGTCCACACGCAGTAACAATATCTATTAATAGAGTTTCACACAATTATTAACACAATACTACTTCACTTCGGCAAACACTCAATCAGCACTAGCAAAAATCGCTCACGTAACTAAACTGTCAACCCGGCTGCTATGGCTTTATATACGCCGCGCTGAGGTCCAGTACAGCTTTCCCTCCGTAACTGCACGCCGGCGGCTTAATGCGTATCTCATGTGTTCCTGGAACTCACTAGAATCACCTACTTGAATGACGCAAGAGCTGCCACACTGGACGGGGGGAGTGGAGAATGTTCTGGGTTGTTCGGTAGGCTTCTCGTAACAATACTAACATTAAGGTCTTAATCACCTTGTAAAAGTTACTGATATTGTGGGATAAAAATTGTGATAAACACAGACATTTTAAACCAAATTTATATTCTGTAGTCGTCACTTTTCCCAGACATATAACCAGAAATACATAAACACCATATTATAAGTGTGCCCCAGTTTAAACAACTGGAATATGTTAACTCAGAAAAAAACCGTATTGAATCAAACCGTGCCAAGTTTCAAAATATAAAAATATTTATTTGTAATAATAACACGAACTACAAAGGCATCTGAGAATGGATAAGTACTGCGTATAATTGCTACTGTCGTAGGGGGCCAAAATGTGAAAGTCAAAAGTTAAACAATGCACAGAATCAATCGTTTGAAGGCACACCGTTTGAAATGTGACAGTACGTAAGAATATTATCTCATACTGGACATCAAAAATCAATCTGCAATGTAAGCCAATGAGGCAGACTTAAATGATGCAATCGAAGTTCATACAAAAGGCAAACGCTTAAATTGTAATAAAATAACATTTTCTTGAATACACATTAAGAGGTGACTGATAACGTATGATCGAGCTGATGCATATGTAATATTTCAAAACCCGACCGCTTTTCTCAAGGCTCGAAGCGCAAAAGAACCGTATGTGAAGTAACAACACAGCAACATGACACAAGTCTGTAACAATCTTTAACGTGGGGTAAGACAAAAGTTCAAAGTTTATTGACAACTACCAGGAAGAAACATTTACAAAGTATTTTTAACAAGAACTTTTGACGAAAAAAGCAATTTAGCAGAGTCTTTGTTTGAGTGTGTTTGTAACTTTTTTTCAACACGCTTAACGGCAAAACGTACGTTTTCTTCAATAGTTGTTCAATTCGTTATACAGAATGTAGTTTTTTAAATACTTTTCCTTATTTTATGCAATGGTTAACTAAATTAATAATTGAAATAAGTATATTTTTATATTGTAAACATATTTAGTCATGAACTAATTCACATAGCTACAATAACTCTATAACATATATTTATATTGTTATTAAATACTCGACCGGCACAGTAACGTTTCCACGTTGAAAATATATCGTGTAAACGAACGGGCGATGTTTTGGAACGTTCCGTGATTTTTAGAGCCTAGGTACTCATTGCAATTTGCCAATTATGTTACACAACATAATGGACGTTTCTGAGCGCTCAGTTTCTGCAACTATAAGTGGAGGTCTTCCGAAGAGAGTCAGTCCTGCACTGTAAAGCAAACTGACAAAGACGTATTATAATAATATCAGTCAGTTTAGGATTGCAATTCAATGTGTGTTTTTAGTGTAAAGTGTTTAATGTGCGCGGACGTATGTAGTTAGTTATATGCGTTACTGATTGCAAACAGTCTTAGTTAAGATACATTCGTTTGTTTGTTTGGAAGTATTGTTGCACATTGATTTTCTTTGATATTATAAGATTAAAAAGCTAGTACGTAAGGATATCTCTGTCTTCATTAGTTTTGTATATGTTACAATCCGTTCCACAATCGTAAAACACGTAACAAAATTAGTGTTTTTTTTTTAATACGTTCTTAATATTGAGAGCTTGTGTAAATCATGGGATCGTGGAATGTTCTTAACAATGTTGTTGCTATACGTTTTGTCAGTACGCGCAGCAGTCATGCTCAGCAGCATGTTTTTATGTGTCCCTGATGTTGATATTCCCTTGTTATATATAAAGTCTAGTCCTTGCTAATGAATATGACACACATGCATCGCGTACAGCCGGGACGTACAGCGATAACAATTCTAACAACATACCAGCGCTAATCAACTGAGGAGGTTTATAATAATAATAAATTACGTACTCCGGCGGCTCCTAACGTAACTGCGATTATGCAAAACGTCTGAACAGTTTTACTGTGGCTTGTGGTTAACATTTTTCATAGCTGGCGTTGGGGCAGCACTTTGGAAAGGTTAGGAAGGTTATAATAAGAGATGGTCAGAGTCCATTCAGCTCAAACACCATACAGTACCAGACGAATATCTGACGGGTACCTACACACGTCACTAACTACTAACTGAGATATATGGATACGGAAATCAAAGAAACTGGGATCCAATCAACGGACTTCAAGTAACAGGAGAAAGAAATAAAGGAGGAGAGGAACAGAAACAAAGAAGAAGAAAATAAGGAGAAGCAGAAAAAGAAGAAGAAAATGTAAAAACAATATGTTTATTTTAGTGCGTAGGCTTTCACGGCCGGTGTCATTACAATTATTCACTAAAACTTCCGGGCTGAAAGGCCGTGGTCGATTGCTTAAGTTTCTGCTAAACGTTTCGGCCGCACCACCGGTGGCCATCTTCAGTAGCAAAAGAAAGAAAAGTGTTCGATAGATGATACGCCGAACAACGTCTCCCAATGGACTGGGAACAAGCAACAGTGAGTACCTGCTACGATGCCTCTATTTATAACATTTTGTCCGCTTCAGGTGTATAGCACGGACCAATGAGAAGCCAGCTCGTCATACTCAATTCTGATTGGCCATGGAAAACAGACCATGCCAGACACTATTTAAGGAGATGCTTTCTCCTCGGCGGTTCATAGCGACGGACGCATTCTTATGAATATGGATGGACTCCAGATGCAGGCGAGTGAAGTAACCCCGGACAGAAGACAACACACGGGCTTCATCAAACATTACCCGGTGATCGTCGTGGGACAGAGCGTGTTCAGCAACTGCGGACTTCTCCGGCTGGCCCAGGCGGCAGTATCTCCGATGTTCAGAGAGGCGCGTCCGGACACTACGCTTCGTGGTGCCTATGTAGACCTGGCCACACGTACAAGGAATACTGTACACCCCGCACGACGAGAGTGGATCCCTGGCGTCTTTCACCGGTCGCAGGAACTGCTGGATCTTTTTGGTTGGCTTAAAGATCGTCCTGACGCCCCGCTTACTCAGCAACCTGCCGATGCGATCAGTCACGCCACGGATGTAGGGCAAGACAGCAGAGCCAACAACTTCAGGCAACTCCGACTGGTCCGGCCTACCAGATCTTCTCGGCCGGGCAGCTCTCCTAACCTCCGCAGCAGAATAGCCGTTGGACTGCAGTGCTTTCTCGAGATGCCGAAACTCATCTTCGAGATACTGGGGCTCACAGATTCTTTTTGCCCGGTCTACCAGAGTCTTCAGCACCGCCCTCTTCTGCCTAGGATGATGATTGGAGGTCTTGTGCAGATATCTGTCGGTGTGCGTTGGCTTCCTATAAACTTTATGTCCCAAGCTGCCATCGGTCCTTTTCAGGACCAACACATCCAGAAAAGCCAATTGATCACCACTCTCGCGCTCCATCGTAAACTGTATGCGCGGGTGTACAGCGTTCAGATGTCCAAGGAAGCGTTCCAACTCCTCATCCCCATGGCTCCAGACCACGAAAGTGTCGTCCACATACCGCAACCAACACTTCGGCTTCAGAGGCGCAGATGAAATTGCCAACTCTTCAAATCTCTCCATATAGAAGTTTGCAACCACAGGGCTGAGAGGACTTCCCATGGCAACGCCATCCAACTGTTCATAGAAGCCGCCATTCCACTGGAAGTAGGTCGTTGTTAGGACCTGCCGGAATAAAGCAGTGATGTCCGCCGAGAACAGGTCACCCAAATACCCCAAGACCGCCTGAACAGGGACCATGGTGAAAAGGGAGACCACATCAAAACTCACGAGAACATCGCCAGGCTCCAGCACCAACTCCCGGATCCTCCGAAGGAAATCAGAAGAGTCTCGGACGAAAGAATCCGTCTGCCCGATGTGCGGCTTGAGCAATCCAGTGAGGTGCTTTGCCAAGGTGTAAGTAGGCGAGCCAATAGCACTGACGATGGGCCTCAGCGGAACGTCTTCCTTGTGGATCTTGGGTAAACCATAGAGGCGGGGGGGAAGGGCCTCCGAACACCGGACGGCCGTCTTCACATCAGGCGCCAGAGAAGATTGCTTAATCAAAGAATCCGTTTTTCTCAAAACAGTTGTAGTCGGATCTTTGTTCAGCCTCCGATAAGTGGCCGGATCTAACAAACCTTCAATCTTCCGCTGGTAGTCTTCGGTGTTCAAGACCACAGTGGCACTCCCCTTATCCGCCGGCATAATGACAATGGATTCATCCCTTTTTAATTCCTTCAAGGCTCGCAACTCCGCCGACAGAAGATTGCATTTTGGCGGAGCGGCCCTTCTAAGGGCCCTAGAAGCTTCCATACGTATTTCATCTGCCTGGTCTCGGGGTAGTCCTCGGATGCCTGCCTCCACGCTCGCCACTATTTCTTCCACCGGTACTGTCTTCGGGGTCACTGCAAACTTCTCACCTTTAGCTAACACCGAGGTCTCGTGTGGTGTTAGTTGACGGTTCGATAGGTTTATAACCATCCTGTCCATCCTGTCACTATCCAGTGTTCTTCCCCTGATGTTCTGGGAAGCGAACCGCTCGAATTTTTCACGCTGTCTCTGGCTAGTACTGGCATGACACGACTCAAAAGCATTATAAGTGAGTCCATCCAACATCTCCCAATCATGTCGTTGGAGGGTACTGCTTAGATGTAGATGCAGTTTAAACAGTTCTTGGTCATTTAATGCCAACTCTTTTCTTGTAAAGTGTATTCGTTCTCGCAGCATGGCAGTCTCAGTTCTTCTGTATATCCTGTTGGCCTGAGGTGTATTAAATAAATGTCTATGTCGTAGGAACCTTGGAACGGTTCCCGTGTCTCTACATCGAAGTAAAAAGGCCAAGGAACACAGCAGACTGGCTTTCTTCTTGCGTAGCGTCTCCAGTTTCTTAATTTTCTTTACAACCTCCTCCCCGTAGAGGTTCTTAATCTTAGTGCGTAGGCTTTCACGGCCGGTGTCATTACAATTATTCACTAAAACTTCCGGGCTGAAAGGCCGTGGTCGATTGCTTAAGTTTCTGCTAAACGTTTCGGCCGCACCACCGGTGGCCATCTTCAGTAGCAAAAGAAAGAAAAGTGTTCGATAGATGATACGCCGAACAACGTCTCCCAATGGACTGGGAACAAGCAACAGTGAGTACCTGCTACGATGCCTCTATTTATAACATTTTGTCCGCTTCAGGTGTATAGCACGGACCAATGAGAAGCCAGCTCGTCATACTCAATTCTGATTGGCCATGGAAAACAGACCATGCCAGACACTATTTAAGGAGATGCTTTCTCCTCGGCGGTTCATAGCGACGGACGCATTCTTATGAATATGGATGGACTCCAGATGCAGGCGAGTGAAGTAACCCCGGACAGAAGACAACACACGGGCTTCATCAAACATTACCCGGTGATCGTCGTGGGACAGAGCGTGTTCAGCAACTGCGGACTTCTCCGGCTGGCCCAGGCGGCAGTATCTCCGATGTTCAGAGAGGCGCGTCCGGACACTACGCTTCGTGGTGCCTATGTAGACCTGGCCACACGTACAAGGAATACTGTACACCCCGCACGACGAGAGTGGATCCCTGGCGTCTTTCACCGGTCGCAGGAACTGCTGGATCTTTTTGGTTGGCTTAAAGATCGTCCTGACGCCCCGCTTACTCAGCAACCTGCCGATGCGATCAGTCACGCCACGGATGTAGGGCAAGACAGCAGAGCCAACAACTTCAGGCAACTCCGACTGGTCCGGCCTACCAGATCTTCTCGGCCGGGCAGCTCTCCTAACCTCCGCAGCAGAATAGCCGTTGGACTGCAGTGCTTTCTCGAGATGCCGAAACTCATCTTCGAGATACTGGGGCTCACAGATTCTTTTTGCCCGGTCTACCAGAGTCTTCAGCACCGCCCTCTTCTGCCTAGGATGATGATTGGAGGTCTTGTGCAGATATCTGTCGGTGTGCGTTGGCTTCCTATAAACTTTATGTCCCAAGCTGCCATCGGTCCTTTTCAGGACCAACACATCCAGAAAAGCCAATTGATCACCACTCTCGCGCTCCATCGTAAACTGTATGCGCGGGTGTACAGCGTTCAGATGTCCAAGGAAGCGTTCCAACTCCTCATCCCCATGGCTCCAGACCACGAAAGTGTCGTCCACATACCGCAACCAACACTTCGGCTTCAGAGGCGCAGATGAAATTGCCAACTCTTCAAATCTCTCCATATAGAAGTTTGCAACCACAGGGCTGAGAGGACTTCCCATGGCAACGCCATCCAACTGTTCATAGAAGCCGCCATTCCACTGGAAGTAGGTCGTTGTTAGGACCTGCCGGAATAAAGCAGTGATGTCCGCCGAGAACAGGTCACCCAAATACCCCAAGACCGCCTGAACAGGGACCATGGTGAAAAGGGAGACCACATCAAAACTCACGAGAACATCGCCAGGCTCCAGCACCAACTCCCGGATCCTCCGAAGGAAATCAGAAGAGTCTCGGACGAAAGAATCCGTCTGCCCGATGTGCGGCTTGAGCAATCCAGTGAGGTGCTTTGCCAAGGTGTAAGTAGGCGAGCCAATAGCACTGACGATGGGCCTCAGCGGAACGTCTTCCTTGTGGATCTTGGGTAAACCATAGAGGCGGGGGGGAAGGGCCTCCGAACACCGGACGGCCGTCTTCACATCAGGCGCCAGAGAAGATTGCTTAATCAAAGAATCCGTTTTTCTCAAAACAGTTGTAGTCGGATCTTTGTTCAGCCTCCGATAAGTGGCCGGATCTAACAAACCTTCAATCTTCCGCTGGTAGTCTTCGGTGTTCAAGACCACAGTGGCACTCCCCTTATCCGCCGGCATAATGACAATGGATTCATCCCTTTTTAATTCCTTCAAGGCTCGCAACTCCGCCGACAGAAGATTGCATTTTGGCGGAGCGGCCCTTCTAAGGGCCCTAGAAGCTTCCATACGTATTTCATCTGCCTGGTCTCGGGGTAGTCCTCGGATGCCTGCCTCCACGCTCGCCACTATTTCTTCCACCGGTACTGTCTTCGGGGTCACTGCAAACTTCTCACCTTTAGCTAACACCGAGGTCTCGTGTGGTGTTAGTTGACGGTTCGATAGGTTTATAACCATCCTGTCCATCCTGTCACTATCCAGTGTTCTTCCCCTGATGTTCTGGGAAGCGAACCGCTCGAATTTTTCACGCTGTCTCTGGCTAGTACTGGCATGACACGACTCAAAAGCATTATAAGTGAGTCCATCCAACATCTCCCAATCATGTCGTTGGAGGGTACTGCTTAGATGTAGATGCAGTTTAAACAGTTCTTGGTCATTTAATGCCAACTCTTTTCTTGTAAAGTGTATTCGTTCTCGCAGCATGGCAGTCTCAGTTCTTCTGTATATCCTGTTGGCCTGAGGTGTATTAAATAAATGTCTATGTCGTAGGAACCTTGGAACGGTTCCCGTGTCTCTACATCGAAGTAAAAAGGCCAAGGAACACAGCAGACTGGCTTTCTTCTTGCGTAGCGTCTCCAGTTTCTTAATTTTCTTTACAACCTCCTCCCCGTAGAGGTTCTTAATCTTAGTGCGTAGGCTTTCACGGCCGGTGTCATTACAATTATTCACTAAAACTTCCGGGCTGAAAGGCCGTGGTCGATTGCTTAAGTTTCTGCTAAACGTTTCGGCCGCACCACCGGTGGCCATCTTCAGTAGCAAAAGAAAGAAAAGTGTTCGATAGATGATACGCCGAACAACGTCTCCCAATGGACTGGGAACAAGCAACAGTGAGTACCTGCTACGATGCCTCTATTTATAACATTTTGTCCGCTTCAGGTGTATAGCACGGACCAATGAGAAGCCAGCTCGTCATACTCAATTCTGATTGGCCATGGAAAACAGACCATGCCAGACACTATTTAAGGAGATGCTTTCTCCTCGGCGGTTCATAGCGACGGACGCATTCTTATGAATATGGATGGACTCCAGATGCAGGCGAGTGAAGTAACCCCGGACAGAAGACAACACACGGGCTTCATCAAACATTACCCGGTGATCGTCGTGGGACAGAGCGTGTTCAGCAACTGCGGACTTCTCCGGCTGGCCCAGGCGGCAGTATCTCCGATGTTCAGAGAGGCGCGTCCGGACACTACGCTTCGTGGTGCCTATGTAGACCTGGCCACACGTACAAGGAATACTGTACGCCCCGCACGACGAGAGTGGATCCCTGGCGTCTTTCACCGGTCGCAGGAACTGCTGGATCTTTTTGGTTGGCTTAAAGATCGTCCTGACGCCCCGCTTACTCAGCAACCTGCCGATGCGATCAGTCACGCCACGGATGTAGGGCAAGACAGCAGAGCCAACAACTTCAGGCAACTCCGACTGGTCCGGCCTACCAGATCTTCTCGGCCGGGCAGCTCTCCTAACCTCCGCAGCAGAATAGCCGTTGGACTGCAGTGCTTTCTCGAGATGCCGAAACTCATCTTCGAGATACTGGGGCTCACAGATTCTTTTTGCCCGGTCTACCAGAGTCTTCAGCACCGCCCTCTTCTGCCTAGGATGATGATTGGAGGTCTTGTGCAGATATCTGTCGGTGTGCGTTGGCTTCCTATAAACTTTATGTCCCAAGCTGCCATCGGTCCTTTTCAGGACCAACACATCCAGAAAAGCCAATTGATCACCACTCTCGCGCTCCATCGTAAACTGTATGCGCGGGTGTACAGCGTTCAGATGTCCAAGGAAGCGTTCCAACTCCTCATCCCCATGGCTCCAGACCACGAAAGTGTCGTCCACATACCGCAACCAACACTTCGGCTTCAGAGGCGCAGATGAAATTGCCAACTCTTCAAATCTCTCCATATAGAAGTTTGCAACCACAGGGCTGAGAGGACTTCCCATGGCAACGCCATCCAACTGTTCATAGAAGCCGCCATTCCACTGGAAGTAGGTCGTTGTTAGGACCTGCCGGAATAAAGCAGTGATGTCCGCCGAGAACAGGTCACCCAAATACCCCAAGACCGCCTGAACAGGGACCATGGTGAAAAGGGAGACCACATCAAAACTCACGAGAACATCGCCAGGCTCCAGCACCAACTCCCGGATCCTCCGAAGGAAATCAGAAGAGTCTCGGACGAAAGAATCCGTCTGCCCGATGTGCGGCTTGAGCAATCCAGTGAGGTGCTTTGCCAAGGTGTAAGTAGGCGAGCCAATAGCACTGACGATGGGCCTCAGCGGAACGTCTTCCTTGTGGATCTTGGGTAAACCATAGAGGCGGGGGGGAAGGGCCTCCGAACACCGGACGGCCGTCTTCACATCAGGCGCCAGAGAAGATTGCTTAATCAAAGAATCCGTTTTTCTCAAAACAGTTGTAGTCGGATCTTTGTTCAGCCTCCGATAAGTGGCCGGATCTAACAAACCTTCAATCTTCCGCTGGTAGTCTTCGGTGTTCAAGACCACAGTGGCACTCCCCTTATCCGCCGGCATAATGACAATGGATTCATCCCTTTTTAATTCCTTCAAGGCTCGCAACTCCGCCGACAGAAGATTGCATTTTGGCGGAGCGGCCCTTCTAAGGGCCCTAGAAGCTTCCATACGTATTTCATCTGCCTGGTCTCGGGGTAGTCCTCGGATGCCTGCCTCCACGCTCGCCACTATTTCTTCCACCGGTACTGTCTTCGGGGTCACTGCAAACTTCTCACCTTTAGCTAACACCGAGGTCTCGTGTGGTGTTAGTTGACGGTTCGATAGGTTTATAACCATCCTGTCCATCCTGTCACTATCCAGTGTTCTTCCCCTGATGTTCTGGGAAGCGAACCGCTCGAATTTTTCACGCTGTCTCTGGCTAGTACTGGCATGACACGACTCAAAAGCATTATAAGTGAGTCCATCCAACATCTCCCAATCATGTCGTTGGAGGGTACCGGTTGAAGACAGTACCGGTGGAAGAAATAGTGGCGAGCGTGGAGGCAGGCATCCGAGGACTACCCCGAGACCAGGCAGATGAAATACGTATGGAAGCTTCTAGGGCCCTTAGAAGGGCCGCTCCGCCAAAATGCAATCTTCTGTCGGCGGAGTTGCGAGCCTTGAAGGAATTAAAAAGGGATGAATCCATTGTCATTATGCCGGCGGATAAGGGGAGTGCCACTGTGGTCTTGAACACCGAAGACTACCAGCGGAAGATTGAAGGTTTGTTAGATCCGGCCACTTATCGGAGGCTGAACAAAGATCCGACTACAACTGTTTTGAGAAAAACGGATTCTTTGATTAAGCAATCTTCTCTGGCGCCTGATGTGAAGACGGCCGTCCGGTGTTCGGAGGCCCTTCCCCCCCGCCTCTATGGTTTACCCAAGATCCACAAGGAAGACGTTCCGCTGAGGCCCATCGTCAGTGCTATTGGCTCGCCTACTTACACCTTGGCAAAGCACCTCACTGGATTGCTCAAGCCGCACATCGGGCAGACGGATTCTTTCGTCCGAGACTCTTCTGATTTCCTTCGGAGGATCCGGGAGTTGGTGCTGGAGCCTGGCGATGTTCTCGTGAGTTTTGATGTGGTCTCCCTTTTCACCATGGTCCCTGTTCAGGCGGTCTTGGGGTATTTGGGTGACCTGTTCTCGGCGGACATCACTGCTTTATTCCGGCAGGTCCTAACAACGACCTACTTCCAGTGGAATGGCGGCTTCTATGAACAGTTGGATGGCGTTGCCATGGGAAGTCCTCTCAGCCCTGTGGTTGCAAACTTCTATATGGAGAGATTTGAAGAGTTGGCAATTTCATCTGCGCCTCTGAAGCCGAAGTGTTGGTTGCGGTATGTGGACGACACTTTCGTGGTCTGGAGCCATGGGGATGAGGAGTTGGAACGCTTCCTTCGACATCTGAACGCTGTACACCCGCGCATACAGTTTACGATGGAGCGCGAGAGTGGTGATCAATTGGCTTTTCTGGATGTGTTGGTCCTGAAAAGGACCGATGGCAGCTTGGGACATAAAGTTTATAGGAAGCCAACGCACACCGACAGATATCTGCACAAGACCTCCAATCATCATCCTAGGCAGAAGAGGGCGGTGCTGAAGACTCTGGTAGACCGGGCAAAAAGAATCTGTGAGCCCCAGTATCTCGAAGATGAGTTTCGGCATCTCGAGAAAGCACTGCAGTCCAACGGCTATTCTGCTGCGGAGGTTAGGAGAGCTGCCCGGCCGAGAAGATCTGGTAGGCCGGACCAGTCGGAGTTGCCTGAAGTTGTTGGCTCTGCTGTCTTGCCCTACATCCGTGGCGTGACTGATCGCATCGGCAGGTTGCTGAGTAAGCGGGGCGTCAGGACGATCTTTAAGCCAACCAAAAAGATCCAGCAGTTCCTGCGACCGGTGAAAGACGCCAGGGATCCACTCTCGTCGTGCGGGGTGTACAGTATTCCTTGTACGTGTGGCCAGGTCTACATAGGCACCACGAAGCGTAGTGTCCGGACGCGCCTCTCTGAACATCGGAGATACTGCCGCCTGGGCCAGCCGGAGAAGTCCGCAGTTGCTGAACACGCTCTGTCCCACGACGATCACCGGGTAATGTTTGATGAAGCCCGTGTGTTGTCTTCTGTCCGGGGTTACTTCACTCGCCTGCATCTGGAGTCCATCCATATTCATAAGAATGCGTCCGTCGCTATGAACCGCCGAGTCCAGAGTTGAGCGGAGCAGCAGCTAGTCGTGCTCCGGTGGTCGCAGTGTCCGGGTGATACCCGATGACTGCATGTTGCCTTGCTGTTACCTTGGCTAGCGATCTCGCGCTTTGAAAGGAATGGGACCTCCATCAATTTTATTTTGGAGGGACAGGATGTTATGATTTTACTTGGACCCTGGGACCTCGAAGAGACCCGTGACGGCAGAATGGGGGAGACCTCGAAGACCTTTCGCGTGAGAAGCAGGAATGACCCTCCCACAACGGGTAGGGCGCCCCTAGCCGCTCAGGAAAAGTCGCCGAGGGCTGCCAGGCGGCAATGTCGGCGCACGGGAGAGAGCGTAGGAGGAGGCAGCGTCCACCAGAGGTGGCACTAGGCACACCTAGGGCGAGCGCAGACCCCCCTCTAGTCTGTCGCCGAGCGCCAGCACGGACATGAGAAAGAAGGAAGGAGGAGGAGCGTGAAAATACTCAAGGTCGGGGGGATGGGGCAGATGTTCTGTAAGTGCTTATGGGGGGTCGTCGAGCAACGCTCGGGGGCGTTTGTGGCGTCTAGGTGGTGGGCCGACATCTGTGCTTAGTCGACGGATGTGAGGATGGGTCGAGACATAGGCTCGGGAGAATAGTTTGAGGGCTAGGGACCGAACGAATTCGGTAAGTGAAGGAACCTTCAACCCTCGCCTGATGGCATCATTTCTGACAAACCAGGGAGAGTTGGAGATGTAGCGGAGGGTTCGGGATTGGAAAGCTTCCAAACGGGCGACAACGGATGGGCTGAGTAGTACCCAAAAGGCGGGGGCTGCGTAAGTCAGGATTGCCCTAAGAAAGAGCAAGTAGATGGTGAGTTTAGTGCGCACAGGCACTGAACCCCGATGAGAGAGAAAGGGAAATAGTTTGGCTCTGACGCCTCTGGCGCGCTGGAGACTCAGAGAGACATGAGGTGCAAAGCTTAGGCGTCGGTCAAGAGTGACGCCCAAGTACTTTACAGTCCGTTTCCACTCGATTGGGCTCCCTTCAAGGGAGAGGGACTGGCAGCGGGAAGTTAATTTACGAGAAAAGGCGATCGCCTCGGATTTCTCCGCATTGACCGCCATCCTCCACTTCCTTAACCAGTCCGGAAGTACGGCGAGCTGACGTTGCACCAGGCCAGCTGCGAAATCAAGACTCGCTGAGCTGGCGTGGTACATAGCGTCATCCGCATAGAGCGAGAGAGTGACTCCAGGCTGAACAGGCAGGTCGTTCGTGTACACGAGGTACAGAACGGGGCCAAGGACAGATCCCTGAGGTACGCCTGCGGCGACTGGTCGGACGGATGAGTACGACCCTTCGACGCATACCCTAAAGATACGATCGCACAAGTACGATCGGAGAAAATGAACGAATGAGGCAGGGAGTGGGGAGTGGGCCAGTTTGTAGAGAAGGCCTTCGTGCCAGACTCGATCGAAGGCCTTACTCACGTCGAGCAATACAGCGACGGAGGACAGATGCTTGTTGTAGGCGTCCGTCAAATGGGTAACAACCCGGACGAGTTGAAGGGTCGTCGAGTGCTCTCTGCGAAAGCCGAACTGCTCCTGCCGAATGAAACCATCCAGCAGAGGCGCGTACCGACCGTGCAGGAGGCGCTCGAGTACCTTCGATATGACTGGCAACAGTGAGATGGGTCGATGGTTTGAGGGGTCAATACGCAGCTTGCGAGGCTTGGGGATCATGATGATTTTCGCACGCTTCCACAGGCTGGGGAAGTAATGAAGCCGGAGACATCCATTGAACAGCTCGTGGACCAAGTTGATGAGGCTAGGGGGAGCGTGTTGTAGCGCCGCCGCTCCGATACGATCATCGCCGGGCGCCCTATTAGGGCGAAGTCGACCAATAGCCGAGACAACATCGGCCCGGTCGAACGGGTCAGGGATGTCAGCTGGAGGGCGGGAAAAATATCCAGATAGGAAGTCTGCGACCTCGGCCGAGTGGACGGGGTCGCAGACGCCTCCGTGGACGGTGAATTGCTCCTCCATGGTTGCGGCAAAGACTTCAGCTTTGCCGGCCGCGGAGTACACAATGCCGTCCGGTGATCTGAGGGGATGGCGGGTCCTTTTGTCGCCATTAAGTCGACTCGCAGCCTGCCAGACAGACTCGGGCCGGACTTCAAGAGACTCGAGGTACGAGTCCCAACGATGTGCAGTGGCATCAAGCAGAAGCTGCTTGACAAGGTCAGATTGGGCGTTGAGCCTGCGTTTGATAGCAGGATCCCGGGTTTGTTGCCATCTCCGGCGGAGTTGGCGCCGAGTTTGGATGGCAAGGAGCACCTCTTCAGGTAATTGAGACCGGCGATTTGTCTCTGGGACAAGATAGGTGTGTGTGTCCATAGCGGACGTAACGACTTCTTGAAGATAGTCGGCCATACGGTCCGCATCAGCCGTAGAGGCGATGGGGGCCGGGGGGTCAGATGGCACTGTTCGTTGGAGTTCGTCATGATAGGAGCGCCAGTTGACTCTCCGTGGACGAGAGGGGGGTTGGAGAGGTGTGTCCAACAGGGGACGAACAGTGATAAGTACCGGGTCGTGGTCGGACGAGAGGTCCGATACAGCACTGACAGTGATAGGAATGGCCAGGTCCTTGACAATGACAATGTCAAGGACATCCGGAAGGCCCCTAGTGGGCACGTGGGTCGGTGAGTCAGGACCAATAACTGAGACCTGCAGATGACGCTGAACGTAGCTGTAGAGCGAGCGGCCACGCGGGTTCGTGACGCGGCTGTTCCAAGAGGGATGCTTGGAGTTGAAGTCTCCGGCAGCTATAGTAGGTAGTTCGTGGTCGAGGAGGGCGTCCCACTCCTCAGGCGGCGGAGGCCCTCCGGGCCCGGGAGGAAGGTACGCCGAAATTAGGCGAACCTCCCGATCCCCGATCCAGAGGGCCACCGCCGTCGTCTCCAAATACCTAGTATCTGGAGGGGGTAAGAGACGATGGGCAATGCGCCTGTGGACGAGAATAGCAGTACCCCCGCTGGGACGAGCGGGGGGTTGTAGCCGGGGCCTATCCGTGCGATATGTAGTGTACGCCGGAAGCTGAAAGGAAGCAGCAGGGGTAAGGAAAGTTTCGGAGAGGAGGATGACATCGAGGTCATATTCAGTGGCAAAGTTAGCCAATTCGGCTCGGCGAGACGGAACACCACACGCGTTCCATGCCACCAGCCGAAGAGGCCTAGACATTGAGAGGCAGGAGAGTCATGAGGGAGGTAAGAATGGTGACTAGCAGAGACTGGACGTCCTTGGCAGCCAAGATTTGAGGGATGAGGGTCTCAACCCAGACACGCAAACGATCGGCAAAGGTCGGATCCGAGGACCCTTCCTCCGTCGATGGCGCCTGCGGCGTGGGCGGGGGCACTCGATACATGATACCATTATCGGGCCGAGGTGTAGTTGTAGGCTGCCGAGGCTCTTGGGGAGCTGGGGCAGATGCTGACTTAGTTGCAGCGGGCTTGTGCTGCGTGAGGATGGTGGTCGATGACTTTTTCTTCTTTGGCGCGGGTTGCTTTCGCGACGAGGCCAAAGGAGGGAAAGATGCATCGGAGGCGGCGGCTGCCGCATAACTGAGCGCTCCGGCAGGCGCTGGGCAGGTCGGGGGGACTACAGCGGCTGCAGGCGCAGACGAGGTAGCCGGAACTGGGGCCGCCGGGGCGGCAGATGCAGGGGCTGAGGGTTTCTTGGGGGCAGGTGGGATAGGCTTTTGGGCCTTGGTGATGCGCTTTAGGGCGTCATGATAGTGCTTGCACTGGCGAGAGCTTGCCGGGTGTGGTTCGCGACAGTTTGCACACGTGGCAGTGGCGGTGCGTTCACGAGGACAATCGCCCTTGTGATGACCTTCACCACAACGAATGCAGCGTGTCGGGTAATGGCAATAGATACTGCTGTGTCCGTACCTCTGGCAGTTGTAGCACTGCTTGGGTCCGGGTCGGGACTCGAAAGCTGAAACTTTTACCCGGAGGTAAAAGAGAGAGTCTATTTGGTAAATGGCTTGGAAATTCCCTACCTTGAGGATTTTCACAAGGAAGGCATTTCTGGGAATGCGTCTGCCGGGGGAGAAGAGAGGAGTTACAGAGCTGACAGTAAAGCCCAAAAGTTCAAGGGCGTGCGAGATTGTAGGCTCGGGAACATCGGCGGGGATGCCGATGATCTCGACCTTGAGTTCCCTCTCCTCCGGCAGGGCGTAGGTGTAGTAAGGGATACCACGATCAGTCAGCAGCTTCTGGGCGAGCCGGAAACTGTCGATGGTCGTGGTCTCAATTCTGACGGAGCGGCCACCCTGACAAACTGCAGTCAGGGTATTCGCAGGAGCGGCCCGGTGAAGTCGCCGCATGACCTTATCCCAGTCAGTAGGCCGGTCAAAGATCAGAGGCGGCAACCGCCGAGTCGGGGTAGGTGGTGAGGTGGCCGTAGCGGGTCTATCCGTGGCAGGACCCAGCTGGGAAGACCGCCCGGACCCCGCGGAGTCGCCACTGTTTCGCCGTTTCCGGCTACTCACAGTTTGCCACTCCTCAGTGTCCATGGCACTCGTCCCAGCAGACACTGTCTCGGTTTCGGCAGGCAAAGGTTGCGCCAAAGCGCCAGGTGGGATTTCGTGGCCCTGAGAAGGACCGACGGGAAGGTTGGTTGCGGCCATCGGCGAGGTTAACCTACGCCTAGGCTGGAGAGACTTTACGGATCGCTAGCTGGGTAGTGAGGTATACTACTTAAAAGATACAACACTTACCAGGCAACAGTCAGCAGCGGAGAACACCAAAACACCACTAACACCAGAAACTCGAGTTCACCACTGCCCGCACAAATGTAACACAGAGCACTAATTATTTATAACACTTTGTGAAAGTTTCAACTTGATTAAAGAAGGAATAAATGAGATATAGCACTCCAGACAAGCTGGAGCCAGTGTTGTGCAATGGAAAATTCCACGCACAAGAACAAGAAAACGAACGACGCAGCCTACCTTGGCAACAGCTCAGGGTAGACTCTGAACCGCCGAGGAGAAAGCATCTCCTTAAATAGTGTCTGGCATGGTCTGTTTTCCATGGCCAATCAGAATTGAGTATGACGAGCTGGCTTCTCATTGGTCCGTGCTATACACCTGAAGCGGACAAAATGTTATAAATAGAGGCATCGTAGCAGGTACTCACTGTTGCTTGTTCCCAGTCCATTGGGAGACGTTGTTCGGCGTATCATCTATCGAACACTTTTCTTTCTTTTGCTACTGAAGATGGCCACCGGTGGTGCGGCCGAAACGTTTAGCAGAAACTTAAGCAATCGACCACGGCCTTTCAGCCCGGAAGTTTTAGTGAATAATTGTAATGACACCGGCCGTGAAAGCCTACGCACTAAGATTAAGAACCTCTACGGGGAGGAGGTTGTAAAGAAAATTAAGAAACTGGAGACGCTACGCAAGAAGAAAGCCAGTCTGCTGTGTTCCTTGGCCTTTTTACTTCGATGTAGAGACACGGGAACCGTTCCAAGGTTCCTACGACATAGACATTTATTTAATACACCTCAGGCCAACAGGATATACAGAAGAACTGAGACTGCCATGCTGCGAGAACGAATACACTTTACAAGAAAAGAGTTGGCATTAAATGACCAAGAACTGTTTAAACTGCATCTACATCTAAGCAGTACCCTCCAACGACATGATTGGGAGATGTTGGATGGACTCACTTATAATGCTTTTGAGTCGTGTCATGCCAGTACTAGCCAGAGACAGCGTGAAAAATTCGAGCGGTTCGCTTCCCAGAACATCAGGGGAAGAACACTGGATAGTGACAGGATGGACAGGATGGTTATAAACCTATCGAACCGTCAACTAACACCACACGAGACCTCGGTGTTAGCTAAAGGTGAGAAGTTTGCAGTGACCCCGAAGACAGTACCGGTGGAAGAAATAGTGGCGAGCGTGGAGGCAGGCATCCGAGGACTACCCCGAGACCAGGCAGATGAAATACGTATGGAAGCTTCTAGGGCCCTTAGAAGGGCCGCTCCGCCAAAATGCAATCTTCTGTCGGCGGAGTTGCGAGCCTTGAAGGAATTAAAAAGGGATGAATCCATTGTCATTATGCCGGCGGATAAGGGGAGTGCCACTGTGGTCTTGAACACCGAAGACTACCAGCGGAAGATTGAAGGTTTGTTAGATCCGGCCACTTATCGGAGGCTGAACAAAGATCCGACTACAACTGTTTTGAGAAAAACGGATTCTTTGATTAAGCAATCTTCTCTGGCGCCTGATGTGAAGACGGCCGTCCGGTGTTCGGAGGCCCTTCCCCCCCGCCTCTATGGTTTACCCAAGATCCACAAGGAAGACGTTCCGCTGAGGCCCATCGTCAGTGCTATTGGCTCGCCTACTTACACCTTGGCAAAGCACCTCACTGGATTGCTCAAGCCGCACATCGGGCAGACGGATTCTTTCGTCCGAGACTCTTCTGATTTCCTTCGGAGGATCCGGGAGTTGGTGCTGGAGCCTGGCGATGTTCTCGTGAGTTTTGATGTGGTCTCCCTTTTCACCATGGTCCCTGTTCAGGCGGTCTTGGGGTATTTGGGTGACCTGTTCTCGGCGGACATCACTGCTTTATTCCGGCAGGTCCTAACAACGACCTACTTCCAGTGGAATGGCGGCTTCTATGAACAGTTGGATGGCGTTGCCATGGGAAGTCCTCTCAGCCCTGTGGTTGCAAACTTCTATATGGAGAGATTTGAAGAGTTGGCAATTTCATCTGCGCCTCTGAAGCCGAAGTGTTGGTTGCGGTATGTGGACGACACTTTCGTGGTCTGGAGCCATGGGGATGAGGAGTTGGAACGCTTCCTTGGACATCTGAACGCTGTACACCCGCGCATACAGTTTACGATGGAGCGCGAGAGTGGTGATCAATTGGCTTTTCTGGATGTGTTGGTCCTGAAAAGGACCGATGGCAGCTTGGGACATAAAGTTTATAGGAAGCCAACGCACACCGACAGATATCTGCACAAGACCTCCAATCATCATCCTAGGCAGAAGAGGGCGGTGCTGAAGACTCTGGTAGACCGGGCAAAAAGAATCTGTGAGCCCCAGTATCTCGAAGATGAGTTTCGGCATCTCGAGAAAGCACTGCAGTCCAACGGCTATTCTGCTGCGGAGGTTAGGAGAGCTGCCCGGCCGAGAAGATCTGGTAGGCCGGACCAGTCGGAGTTGCCTGAAGTTGTTGGCTCTGCTGTCTTGCCCTACATCCGTGGCGTGACTGATCGCATCGGCAGGTTGCTGAGTAAGCGGGGCGTCAGGACGATCTTTAAGCCAACCAAAAAGATCCAGCAGTTCCTGCGACCGGTGAAAGACGCCAGGGATCCACTCTCGTCGTGCGGGGTGTACAGTATTCCTTGTACGTGTGGCCAGGTCTACATAGGCACCACGAAGCGTAGTGTCCGGACGCGCCTCTCTGAACATCGGAGATACTGCCGCCTGGGCCAGCCGGAGAAGTCCGCAGTTGCTGAACACGCTCTGTCCCACGACGATCACCGGGTAATGTTTGATGAAGCCCGTGTGTTGTCTTCTGTCCGGGGTTACTTCACTCGCCTGCATCTGGAGTCCATCCATATTCATAAGAATGCGTCCGTCGCTATGAACCGCCGAGGAGAAAGCATCTCCTTAAATAGTGTCTGGCATGGTCTGTTTTCCATGGCCAATCAGAATTGAGTATGACGAGCTGGCTTCTCATTGGTCCGTGCTATACACCTGAAGCGGACAAAATGTTATAAATAGAGGCATCGTAGCAGGTACTCACTGTTGCTTGTTCCCAGTCCATTGGGAGACGTTGTTCGGCGTATCATCTATCGAACACTTTTCTTTCTTTTGCTACTGAAGATGGCCACCGGTGGTGCGGCCGAAACGTTTAGCAGAAACTTAAGCAATCGACCACGGCCTTTCAGCCCGGAAGTTTTAGTGAATAATTGTAATATGTTTATTTTTTTAACATTTTTATTTTTACGTCATATAACTTAATTAGGATTTTTTATTTTGACCAGGTATAAAATGTATAACTTAAAAAACAATTATTTAAAATAAAGTACATTGTACATTAGTACAATACATATATTGCCTTATTTATCAGCTGATAACCGCACACGCGATTAGTGGCTGTCAGCCACATGTAGTTGACAAACTAATCCATGTGGTATTGCAACTAAACCCGCTAGTTATGTATGAGCGACACCATGAAAAACGTTTAACACAAACTGCAAACAAACAAGAGATAGAGCACATAATAGCTCAGGAGCATTTACATTCGTATAGACTAGATTTTTGGATTTATTTGCCCTTATAGGATTCTTTACGCTATTACATTCAAACAAATGTAATTCGATGAAATCAGTTTATTTATACAGTAATTTGCACAATATTTTTTAAACGCAAATACAGAAATTTACATAATTCTAACGCACTAATACCAGTAATAAAAATGCTATCCCAAACTCGCGCAACCCACTTAAAAATATAAAAGGGCAATGGACTGAAAAAAAACTTTGCTTATTCAAACAGAAATGTAGAAGAAAATGTTCATTCAATTTGAAATTTTCTTTAAACAAGCAAACTGTAGGAGCAAACTTAAAACCAAAATGAAACTAAAATTTTTTAGAAAGTATGGACATTACGGCATTTAGTGCTTGAATATGTGCTTTCAATGGTACCAGTTAGCGGGAAATCTCCAAATTATAGTTTTAATAAACAAGAAACAAGAAAAAACGCCACTATGGCGCGTATATAGTACGGCCTATGTTGCTTAAATACGTGCTTTTGACGGTACCGGTCATTGTAAACTCGCCTGATATGATGAAAACTAGCAAGAAAAAAAGCGTCGCCACCACGACACGGCACCAATACGGCCTATGGTGCTTACATACATGCTGTTGACGGTACGAGTCAGTGGGAACTCGCCCTCGACTATTGTAAAAATTAGCAAGAAACAAAGCCTGGAGCTTTGTACAAAGTACGACCTGTGTAGCTTCAATACGTGCTTTTGACGGTACCGGTCATTGTAAACTCGCCTGATATGATGAAAACTAGCAAGAAAAAAAGCGTCGCCACCACGACACGGCACCAATACGGCCTATGGTGCTTACATACATGCTGTTGACGGTACGAGTCAGTGGGAACTAGCTCCGACTATTGTAAAAATTAGCAAGAAACAAAGCCTGGAGCTTTGTACGAAGTACGGCCTGTGTAGCTTCAATACGTGCTTTTGACGGTACCAGTCAGTGGGAACTCCCCTAACTATGGTGTAAATGAGCAAGAGTAAGAAACAGAGCCCCGTCATAATGAGGGGATTTCAGTACTGTCTTTTTAACCAGAGGAGTGTTAGTGATGGTGCCAGGCAGTGGAAACGTGTTATTCTACGGTTTAAATGACCAAAAAGCAAAGCCACAAAAAATAACGCGACGCTAGTACAAACTCTGCTGCGTTTAATCCGTGACTTTGATGTTAGCAATCACTGGGTATTCGCCACACCGGTGAAAATGAATCGAAACTAGTATCAAATCCCCAACACTATGACTGGACGCCAGTACAGCTTTTAGTGGAGTGAATACATGTTGTATATGTTCACAATAAGTGGAATGTGTTAAAATTAAATTGGATCGTAACTCCATTATCATGCCACGAATTTCCTTTGCGCCGTGATTACTTGTTGTCGATGGTACCAATCAGTGGTAACAAGCCAGATTCTGGTTAAAATGAAAAAGGAACAAACCAAGCCTCCAGTATGGCGTTTGGTGTTTGCATGCGTTCTTTGATGGTGCCACTCAGTGGGAACTCCACAGGTTATGGTGTAAATGAGCATGAAAAAAGAAACAATTCCTCACTGGATGACGAGAAGCCAGTACGACTATTGTTAACTGAATAGTTTTGTTGACTTTACCAATCAGTCTGAACAAGCAAGATTGTTGTAAAAATTAGCAACAAAGTACCGCCACCGTGACGCAAAGCCAGCACGGAATTTACCGCCTTAACTACCTGTTGTTGATGGTACTAGTCATTGGCAACTCGCCAGTTTGGTGAAAACGAAAAAGAAACAAATCTCCGTCAGCATTTTTGCGACTTCAGTACTGCCTTTTGTGCCTTAAATTAGTGTGTTTTGATTATACCAGTCAATGAAATTTCTTCGAGCTATGGTAAAAATAAGCAAAAATAAAATATTCTTCCACATAGCCGAGACCCTAGGTAGGTCTTTGGCACTTCTGCTAACAATCAGTAGGAACTCGGGAGGCTATAGCGTAAATGAGCAAGAAACAAGAAAGGAAGCTTCGCAACTATGACTGGACGTTAGTACGGCCTTTGTTGCCTGCGTAGTGTAATTGATGGTACCAGTCAGTGGTAACTCGCTATACTGTAACCATTTACCTGCAGTGCGGTGTCAAGTGTTTCCTCTCGTATGGTAATTTACCTTTTTGTTAAAGAGACACGTTTACTAATGTCATACCTAAATCTTTAGGTAAAGAATTGTACAGCCGACTACAGCCTATAAGCCCGGAATATTCCATATATGCTCTCAGTGTCTTTTTAATTAAATGATGTAATAATAATCTATAAACTTACAATACGCTGATGAGGTAAACACTTCTAATTGTGTTGTTGAATATACGTTGTACGTACTGTGTTTAATATCAGACGTAAAAAGTTAATTAATTTTGTAAGTGCAGGAAATAGCTACCCTAGTGTATCTCAGGTCAACAAATCTGTTTGACAATCCCATAGTCCTTATTTCCATTTAATTTTCCCTTTTGCTGTAGTATATCCATATTAATATTTTGAAATAATTACTTGAATTACCGTATACCGTATAATGACATAAAATTGTTAAAATTACCGTATACTTTATTGATATGTTCGGTTGATTGGTGAGGTAAAGATAAAACAATGCAACGTTTCAGCTTGCTTTACCACTGTCATTTCTAAGCTAAAGATAATCCTGTAGCAATAAATGTAAAACCTGAATCTAGTTGTTATTACATCGTAAACTGCCTGCCTGGCTCATTCTTCCCAAACAATAACTGAATATCAACTGGATTAAGATTTATGTATGTGCAAAGTAAGAATCAAAGAATTTAAATAAAACTTACCATTTTTACTGTAACTACTGATAAATTAATTACCGTAACTACGCAAGTATTTGTATACTGTACATTCGGAAAAACAGATTAATAATATATATTGTTTCTTTTATAAAGTAAATTATTCTTAGTTTTGTCGCTGTTTTCACACACCACCTGCTACAGTTTCTCTTTCAAAACATAAAAAATTAATCGTGCATTTTAAAAAGACATAAACAACAAAATATGTAGGAGTCAGATTGGCCTTACAAACTCTACCTCTGTTTAAACAACCCAGTGTACAAGTTATTTATATTATCCTCTCCACCTTGCAGCTAACTTCTGCTTAATACAGAAAGAGTTCAGCAAAATACTACTGAGAAAGTGGGTTACTTCTTACAGAGGTTAATGGTCCGAACATAACTACACTTCCTGTCTGGTTCTTCAAACTTTTTCCAGCACTCTTAGTCTCGTTCCCAACATAAATGTATAAGTTTGTATGACGCTCTAGCGATTCAGTTTGTATTGCATTTTTAAACTGTATTAACATAGAATACTGTATATTAACTACAACAGTAACAAAAACAACAACACATAATAATGATGATAACAATAATAATAATAATAATAATAATAACAATAATTTGTGTTTTCGTGCTTCTACGTGTAGAATTTTTTAATACAGACGAAACTATATTAAATTTAATGTTTTTCTGTTGTAATGTGTAAGATTGCAAGTTACTTTGCAAATACCATAGTTTTCCCTTATTCTAAAACTAAGCCAAGCACAATCTTAATTTTGATTAAAAATAAGAATTTGTATATTACTTTTCTTAGTTTCACCATCTATACACCCTCTGTTATGTTTCAATTAGAACATCAAAATTTTTGGAAGCTCAAAATTTAGAAATTTGTATGCTCAAAATTTAAAAAAAATTTGAAATTACATATTTTAGGGAGAGGGGTTATTTACGTAGTAGCCCTGGATTTGCTGGAACAAGTAGGATTAGTCCAAACTATCTCGCGGGCCTGCTGCTACGCTTTCACACCGACCGTTGGCGTCAGAAGATGGGGTTGACCTCAGGGTTTCGTCTTAGGAGCGTTGTGTCCTTCCACGTTGCTCCTGACTTAGTCTTCGTCGACAGCCATCGGTAGCTGACAATCTTGAACGCCGTGTCTGAATTCCTGGAACTAATTCAGCCGCTCCCACGACGATACACTCTGACTTCCCAAGGACTGGCTGCAACTCAAATTTGGTACCGAAAACTTAATATTGAATATGAGATACTGCCAGAGACGGCAAGAGACTACGAGAGACTGCCTTATTAGAGTCTTCGTAACTCACAGCTCAACAATGTTTTAAAGACCTACAGACATTACATCATTGTTAGAAGTTAAATCATTCTAAATTTTTCGAGAAAATTGACCACACGCCAGTGGACATAAACGTCCGGTTTCTTGACCTTTCCAAACCATTTGTTTTCAACTGAAAGCAATTGCATAACTGACTATTATCAGTTGAATATACGCTATTAAAATACATATAATGTTAAAATCATTAGTTATTAGTAGTTACTCTAATTTGCACACTAATACGAGGACTATTTGCACACTCGTATAAAGGACTTAAAATGTGTCTGTTAATTGGTTTACTGTTATTTCCAGTCACACACAAAATTCGTTACGCGCACAAAACCAATTAACGTTCACACTACGCTGCACTACTTTTTTCTTAGAATTTTTTAAACTACATTAACATGCAGTACTTCTCCTAATACAATAGCGTCTTATCACAGTCGAACCTCCTTTGCACAGGACACCAACTGAGGCTTATTGTAAATATGTGCCCAATATATTTACACTCATAGTGTGAATGTATGTCTCCTTACAATGAGTAAGTAAATAAGCATTTAGTTGAAGTCACTATAATAACATAATTCAATATTTAATTCATTCAGAATTCAATTGGCAATAAAGCTCTAAATATATAGCAATTTGAGAGTGGGCAATTAGAGAAAAACCAATTATTAAACGATAATATATACGAAAGAGATATAATGTATGCATTTTATCAGTCTCGTTTACGTTGTCATTGCGGGTTACAGCAGTAAGGCGTAGGATCTAAACCGACAAATTCAATCTCACTAACGTAAACAAACACAATGGCCCGACGCATGACAAAGCACTGACCAGTCCAGCCTTTGTCGTGTTACTGTGTTGTAAGTATCGATTAGTCACTATATTTCTGCACCGTAAATTATGGCAAAATATGGTCTGGACTGTATTGAAACTGGTTTTAGTGACGTATGTATGAACTACTGAATATAACGTAGTCAACAGTATTACGATTTTTGTTACGATGATCGTGGTTTATAAGCCAGTGGAATACACTATTGAACCCCAGAGAAAACAAAATATACATTATTCTAGACACTCGTTTTGTAATAGTCCACTTACTTGTGCAATATATAAACGTTATATAAACGTAATGTACGCAAACAATAATAAAGCCTACAGGTTAGAATAAAACTCTAATAGTCCATAACAGAAAGTATACAAACGACTGCTTTTGACACTAGTAGGCCTACATCATCAAATAATATGAACTAATCAACACTTTGGCATACTTCTTAGGATTGCTTGCCGTCTGAGCTGGTTGTTCACTGTCATATGTCATATGTCATAGTCAGCTGCCATTATTGTGGGCGTATAGTTCACGAAAATTTTCTAATGTATTCTATGTTAGCCCAACAATTTAAATGCTGCTCTACATAATTAATCACATTATTGTATTGTTTAGACTATACATGGTCAAATTTACGTGGATTCTATCCTTGCTGTTCATGGGGAGTCGGCTACAGTGTAATATTTTGCAGAGTCTATTATTGTAAAATTTGAGCTACCAATGGACACAAAACTGTAGATACTCTACAATAGCGGAAAGCATTCAACTTTTAAACCCCAATAACATATTTGTTGCAAAATGTTGGCTAAAATTTCCTGCTTTAAGTGAAGTATATACCAAAGAGTTTATCAATCAGAATGGCAAAGCGAATTATCAGAGATATTCGTACTCTTAATCCAAGCTTCCATTTCATATATCAGAACCGAGAACACGTTGCCATAATAACATTTAAATCCTGAGACTCAGAATCAGTCCTTTAATGGAAAATAGTTGCCATATTCAAACATACATAAATTAGTTACTTTCGTCATTATTGACAATAGCCTCTGATTTTTGTTCTCATATACAGCCCTGCTTATATTACATCAGTGCGTGTACTCGACAACGGATGTGTTTGTCGGGCTAAAGTTGGTAATTATGTGTTCCAAGGCTAAGTAACACTCCTTTCATTGTGAGGCTGGTCTCCATAGCACACACCTTTACTCAGAACTGATTTTAACGCAACCTTAGACAGGTGGTGTAGACGCTGTCATGAAATGGGGACTTAATAAAAGCCAGCTATTAAACAAAGTTGTTGTCAGCTGTTTAGGTTCTAGTAGCATTAGACGAATGGAACGCCGATTACCTGATTCAAAAACCACTTGAACAGTATTGACCTTAGTAACTTAATTTCAATGCTGGAAGCATATAAACGAGCATATGTTACAACAGATTCTCGTAACATCATTGTAATTATCTAGGTGTGGTATTGATAGAAGATGGCAATAGTAATTAAGATTTCAGGAACAAAGTAAGACCATAATGCTTGCAATAAAACAGCTGAATTCATTGCTTTGGAGCAAAAAAGAACACAGAAAATCACTATGATATGTATGCGAGAGTATATAAGAAGCATGGTCCCCCGATTGCTCTGAAACTAGACAGATAAATCTAAGACGTACCCGAAAGCTGCGTATCGTGAAGTTGATTTCCTGAGAACGAGAAAACGTCCATTACTGTCAGTGTCAAGAAGTGTTCAATAACGAATATGAATAGTAATTTTGAAAAATGACTTACAATTTTATGTTCTACTTTCTATTCCCATAGTCAAAACCAGCTAATTATGTGCAAACTTTAAATTACTGGATACGCATACAGAGAAGTAAGTGAACTAAGTAGTTGATTGTAAGCGTTCTCCATTCGCTGAAGATTTATTTGTCTTCATGTAGCTAGGTTATTGTTCAGCCACTGTAAATTTTTAGTATCAAAATTAATAATTTGATGCTTATGATAGATAGCACTCCCGAAACTTCTTATTTTATTATCAAGATCATCACTAACCAAGGTCGATTAAACTGAGGTGTGACATATGTGTTATATGCGGTATGTTAAAGGCTGTAGTCCTTTAGACAATGGTGGTTAATAGAAAAAGCTTAAAAGTCTGGAGAACAATTGATAACATAACGTTAAACTGAACAAATGAAGACAACGTAAAAAATAATATTCTTGAGATAAATTTGGATAGAAATACTGGACTATAAGCTTATAATGGGAAAAATTGTAAGAATATCTAGGAATAAATAGGAAGATACACACTTTGAATTTGGAACAGCCACAAAGTACCAAATCCATTTTAAAGAAGACAAGGAAGAAGAAGAGACCACAAAAACCACGACACGCACGAAAAAAAGGACACTTAACAACTTCACCTTTTATTGTGTCTTTACTAAGTTTGTGTTTTTTGAATGGAGATAATACTAGTTTAATATTGTTACGACGTTGTTCAGAAGAAACAGAATGACTAACACCGAAAAAATCACTAATTCTAAACTTTGATTAGGCGAAAAAAGCAGTTATAAATTACCATAGCGCTCTTATAAAGTAATTCAAGTAAATTTGCCCAAGAATAAATGTCACCTTATTACAATGTTACACAAATAAACACAGTGGAAAGTTTTTAATAAACCGCAACAATCATTGCAAACCGCACTTCTAAGAACCTCAAGTCTAAACTGAAATTCTAATCCTGGCGCTTACGTTTATATATACCCCGCACTGGCTCCAGAATAATTTTATATTTTCCGGGTGGCACGGAGAACATAATTCTCGTAGTTTCAGGAGCTAGAACAATTTTGAAACTAGGTCAAAGCCCGACCTTGAACGTGTCGGCTGTATGCGCTGGGCTAGTCGAGAAAAGTGTAGAAAGATAATCTCGAATTTTGAAGAGCCTTACGTAATTGTGTGTCATTCTCATCAAACATAGCAGTATCGATACTAATTTTTACATTTAACATTAAATTAACCTTCAATTTAGTAGAGTCATTGTAACCGTGCACATATTTTTACCAATAGCAACACTGTTTTTTGTTTCAACACAGATTTCTTATTACTTAACACCAAACGTTTCACTCATACTAAAATGACGCATTCTCAGTAGCTCGAATGAAACGTCTATTAGTCTCAGTTGAAATACGGATGCCTTATCGAAGTACGGGCGAAACGTTTGGGGCTAGAAGTAATGAAAAACCTGTGTTGATGCGAGAAAAGTATTGTTATTATTAACAAAAACCACGAAAATATACGATCAAGAATATGTTTATTAAGTCTTCGTGTACAATAAAACGCATAAAGCCTCTTTGGACACAATTAAGTCTTCCAACAGTAAGACTATATTTATAAACATGGGGTATGGAAAAAACTTGAATATTTATTAACCTGTTTCGAGTTTATTTACAACTACGAAAAGATTTCAAGGAAAAGTCTCTGTAAAGCAATTAATGTAAATTATTTATATATTAGCTTCTCTACAAATGTTAATTCTTCCCCCTCAGATCTGTTATGTGGTGACTGTCTCCTTATTTTCTTCATCTTTCCAAACCCTTCTGTATTGATCAGTAAAATGCATTTTGCCACGTCCAGTACTTCCTTCAAACATGCAAGAGGGGTTAAATGCTACTTCTGTAACCAATTTGTCAATATAGTTGTTCCATTCCAAACCAGTATTCCTCTTCTCTTCCTTTATACTAGGCTGGCTTCCGTGATAACCTCAGATTACTCATCACGTCACCCCGCCATCGCAGTGTTTTCTTTCTATTATCTCAAAAACAGCTGGAAAAATTGGCAATAATTTCTATTGTTAATGATCTCAATTCATGTTGTCTATCATTTTTGCAAATGACCTGTTTTGTGTTTCATGGTATTTTATACACGTTCTGTACACTTTTATTATTTTGCTGCAGGATAATTCTTCACACTCTTGATGAAAAGCCTTTAGTATGTTATTACTGTTAAGGAATGGCTCCCATATACAAGTCGTGTAAGTTAGTTTGAAGTGATGCCACTAAATACACATCAGTACATTTGTCCTTTACAAGCAATGGTGCGTGTAGACATTTGGTCGCTTGCCAAACATTGACTTGCGCGACTGTACACCAAAATCTATCGCCCAGTGTCCTTCACACTTGTTCAGCCGTTAACTACAACACTTTAGCGTAATAATAACCCACTCCTGTATAAGAAAAATGAAAACTTATTATCCAGTTGAAAAACAAAAAATGCAGGTTAATTCCTCTTTATATAAAATATATCTGCCAATTTCTCCTTAATATCAGTTTAATCATTTATAATATTACACCAATATACTACAGATAATTCACAATTTTCTTATGATTCAGCGATAACAAACCAAAATAAAGTAAATATGTTATTAGGTATAAAAGTTGCATACTATACTGATATCTCACCTAACGCCATGGACATAAGTTATACTTCATAAATTACGACGTTGCACCGGCCTTAGCAATCTTGCTCTAAGGTACCCAGCCTCCCAGTAATTTCATGTTGTCAAGACACTGGAGAGCTGAATAAACATTCATTTTGATAACACGAGATGGCTTCCTAGCTGACACAGTCTAGCTGTACACCAATCTCCCTATGGTCACCGACAGGGACGTAAACGTTCGGCGGCTACTGCCGTCTGTGAGCGGCTGCGCAGTACGCAAAGACTGTACTACGCGACAGTGAGGACAGTATCGGTGCGACCGCAGCGCACAAGATTGACGACCTGATATGTCGCACCGACGAATCTGTGGCTGATAGTGATTCACCGGAACGAACCCTCCTCCCCTGCGTAACGTCACACGTGATTCCAGCAGAAGCGGATCATGTCTGTAATAGAGTTTAAAGGATGGAATAAAATTAGAGTGATGTTAAAGAAATTTGGAAAAATTTGTAAACTGTTTGGGGCCCTTGTAATAACAAAAGTACCTGATTTGTTGAGAATGTGGGTGGCATTTGGTACGTGACAACGGGAACCAAATTAACGTTATTAATGACGGATAAATTGTAAAGTCAATTAGGGGCTTAGCCTCACAATTATAGGTGGGAATTTTTTTTAGTGCCATTGCTGATCAGATGTATAGTGAGAAATTTATTTATCAAAACTAATAATGAGTTTATACCGTTTAAATTTATGGAGTTTATAATAATTATGCAAATAAACCTTACAAAATTTGTATTGAATTATTATTTCAACTTTCAATTTTATTAAAATAATTAATTATGGAAAGCGTCAGTTACTTCAACATGAGGTTTGTATAACTTTATTTGTATGTTTTAATTGTTGATAACTCTGCTGATAACAAACGCAAAAACATAGACACCAGTATAGATTACAGTTGCCAATTCTGTATTTTAAATGGCAAGTATTCTAATTGTTTAGTAATATTCAAATTTTGTTTAAGTTTTGGAGCTTGGGAACTAGAGTGTTTAGCCCAACGATGCGACGGCTACCACTAGCACGTTTTCTTCTCACCTACACTTTTGTTGACTCAACGCAAGTATAAACTAGTACACACTAACCAAATCAATATGTCATGCAATAAACTAATTGTTTTATGTATTATATTTTTGGAAGCCTTTTTCACGTGCTTACAACGTAAGTAAATCATTTCACTAAAGGTTTTACATTTTGCCTTCTTTCAGTAAAGTTTAGTAGAATTATTCTATATATGACAGTATTGGGATCTTAAATTTTATTAATAAGCATATGATCTATTAAAAAGTTTAATTTCATAATGTTATTTGTTTGAATGTTTTTATAGAACAGGATTTTGTTCTGAACATTAAATAAAATTCCGGCAACCAGGTCTTAGAACTTATATATTATCAAAAAGTTTATTTTTTTTAATAATTGTTAACCGCGCGCTAGATTAGATCATATTGTTACTATGAGGCATTTATATAATATATTCTTCTTGATCGTCTTCTGCTACACTTTAGGGATTAGGTCATGTGCCTGTTCCGACCTCACATTATCAGATCCATTTTTCTACTTGTCTTTCTACATCCGTTCTTCCAGAAGGCTAGTACTTGTACAATTACAGGTGTTCTAACTTGATCCATGCGACTTAAATGCTGTCTAAATGTTTCCATAAATTCTTCAAATTTCTTATTCAAATTATTAATATTGCTACGACAGCACAAAACAATCTACGCGTTTATCGAATGCGCCAGAAAGATCTCGATGTAAGCGTGTGGTGTACGTGCTACTAGACGCATTTTGCGAGAATTTTCTCGACTGTGCCAGGCTTCGCTCGGGCGGTCGGACTGTATCAAGGCCGTAGCAATTACGTAGTTCGCGAGAGATAAGACGCAGTTTGGAAGCTTCTGGTGTGTGAGCGTAACTATAAATACATCGCGTCGCGGCCTTAGTTTTCAGTTCAGTGCGAGATTTTTGACTGTGCGGTTCGAGAGTATTAGTGCGATACATTTACAGAGCGGTTCGAGTTATTACGGTGTACGTTCAAGTAGTTATTAGTGAAGTGTTGCGTTTTATATTCGGACGGTATAATTGTAATACAGTTGAGTTTTAATATTAGTGGACATTTTATTGCGTATGAACAATTTTCATTTGATTTGTTGTAGACACTGTGTTGTTAATTACGAACTGTTTTACTATAACAATTAAAGGTGTGATTAGTGACTTGATTGGTGTCTTGTACTTATTTTGTTTTCACTGTACCTACGACGATCGAGTAGACCGTCGTAACAGTGGTGTCACAAGTGGGATAGAACGGTTAACAGTGGAAACAGTGGAAACTTTGTACAAGACGAGTGTAATTCGTAATTAATCGAAAAACAATGGATGCCAGTCAGATGATGGAAAATTTCCAGGCGCTGTTGTTGCAGACAGAAGAACGACGACGACAGGATGCAGAGAAAGCGGAAGAGAGACAGAAAACCCTACTGCTGGAAGCAGAAAGACGACAAAAAGAAGAACGAAGACAAGAAAGAGAAGAAGCAGAAAATCGACAGGATGAAAAACGCAGGCAGGAAAGAGAAGAAGCTGAGGAACGTCAGAAAGCACTAATGAGAGAGACAGAAGAAAGACAAAAATAAAACGGAAGCTCTCTTTTAAACTATGCAGAAACAGTTACAAGAACATACTACCGCAGAATTGGGTCTCCTACGTGGTGACGTAGGTGAATTACGAGGTGAGCTCAATAATCAGATTACCAGAATATCTGACGTAGAAGAATCCATGTCAAATAAAATAGCTAAAGTAGAAAAAACTGTCTTGACTGTGGAAGAAGTTATGTCAACAAAAATATCTGCAGTAGAAAACTCAATGGCAAACATAAGAGAACAAATTAAAAGTGAAGTCGAACAGTGCATGAAGATTCAACCAAAACAAATTTCTGAAAAGACTGTACCAGTGATAAAGACAGAAAAAACACAGAAAATAAGTTAACAGAGAACGTCACTTTGCCTGCAGTAGGGACAGTTCATGTCAAAGCTCCAACCTTTGAGGGAAACAGTCACTGGGCAACGTACCTCCGCCAATTTGAAGCTGCTGCATGCGCAAATAATTGGACAGAGAAAGACAAGGCTGTTTCACTCGTTCAAAAACAATGTCTTGAGAATCGGAGGCGAAGAGGTAATGCTATCAACAATGACGACAGCAGAAAAATCGATGGACGTCATAAACCAAGTGGCCGTAACTGTTCCGCCAAACTCCGAAAAGATCATCATGGTTAGAACTGCGGTAGATACTAGGGGCAATCAGTGCTCTATATTCGAACCCCAGGTAGTCAGCACACCGGGCATACTAATTGCCAGAAGTTTAGTAAAACCTGACGAAACCGGAAATGTACCTATTAGAGTGGCGAATATTTTGGATCAAGCTATCACTTTACAAAGCAATACGCTCCTAGGCAAATTGACTCCTGTGGCCGGGGTAGCTGGAATAACGCAACGAAGACCCAGTTCTTCGGATACTTCTAAATTACCAGAGGAACTGCAAGAATTATTGAACAGATCTTCTAACGACCTCTCAAGTGGTGAGGTAAAAGAACTCAGACAGTTTTTACACGAATTCAAAGATTGTTTTGCAGTTCGGGGACAGTCACTGGGAAGAATCTCTCTTGTGCAACATCGCATCAATACCGGGGACACAACACCGATACGCCAACCTCCTCGAAGGCCTCCATTATCTAAACAAAAGGAGATGTCTCGGTTAGTACAGGACATGTTGACAGAGGGAGTAATTGAACCTTCGTCAAGTGCTTGGTCTTCCCCTGTAGTGCTGGTAGCGAAGAAGGATGGTGGATTGCGTTTCTGCGTAGACTACCGGAGGTTAAATGACGTTACAAAGAAAGACTGCTATCCATTACCTCGCGTTGACGATACACTCGACACGTTGTCCGGAGCACAGTGGTTTTCCACATTGGACCTGAAGAGTGGTTTTGGCAAGTGGGTCTTCATAAAGAAGACAAGGGAAAGACCGCTTTCTCGACCCCAAGTGGCTTATTCCAATTTAACGTCATGCCATTTGGACTCCGTAATGCACCGGCAACATTTGAGAGATTGATGGACCTGATACTCCGAGGCCTGACGTGGAAAACTTGCCTTGTTTACTTAGACGATGTCATAGTGATCGGGAAGACTTTCGAAGATCATTTGGAAAACCTTAAGGAAGTTCAACTGGAATTCACGGTGCACAACTGAAACTGAGCCCGAAGAAGTGTTCTCTATTCCAGAAGGAAGTACAGAATTTGGGCCATCTGGTTTCGGCAGCGGCGTCAGCATGGGTCCTAATAAAGTAGACACCGTAAGAGACTGGCCAGTTCCGAAGAATAAACACGAAGTTCGGGGTTTCCTGTGGTTATGCTCATATTACCGACGTTTTGTGAAAGGCTTCGCTACTATTGCTAAATCACTACATGAGCTAACAGAAAATAAACGAAACTTCCAATGGTCGAGAGAGTGTGAACAAGCATTTAGAACGTTGAAGATTACATTATGTTCGCAGCCAATTCTCGCTTTTCCAGCTTCCGAAGGGGAGTACATCGTAGACACAGACGCAAGCAATACTGGTCTAGGAGCAGTTTTGTCTCAAGTGCAGAACGGTGATGAACGAGTAATAGCGTATTACAGCAAGACGCTTTCTAAACCAGAGAGAAATTATTGTGTTACAAGAAGAGAGTTGTTGGCAATTGTCAGAGCTTTGGAGCACTTTCATAAATACCTCTATGGGAGAGAGTTTTCACTACGTACCGACCATGCTGCACTTGCATGGCTCTTGAGATTTAAAAATCCGGAAGGACAGTTGGCAAGGTGGCTCGAACGTCTGCAAGAGTACAACTTCAAGGTACAACATCGGCGGGGGCGCCTGCACGGTAATGCAGATGGCTTATCACGAAGACCATGCCCGGAAGACTGCCGACATTGCCACAGAAAGGAAGAACAAAACTCAAGCGAACATGTTCAAGACATCACTGTAGATTTCCTGGCTGATGGCTGGACAACACAAGACTGTCGACAAGAACAGATGACTGATGAAGACATTGGACCGATCTTGACAGCAAAAGAGGAAGGTCGCCGCCCGGATTGGCAAGGTATCTGCCATGGTTCCGAAGTGCTGAAGGGCTACTGGGCACAATGGGAATCTCTCATCTTAGAAAACAGATTGCTGAAAAGGGCTTGGGAAAGTGCAGATGGACGAGACGTGGTCATGCAGTTGATAGTTCCCCGAAGTAAAGTGCAGTCTATTTTGAAGGAGATGCATGATGGAACATCTGGAGGCCATCTTGGCGTTAACAAAACCCTTGACAAAATACGGAAGCGATTCTATTGGCTTCATCTTCGCCACGACGTAGAGGAATGGGTTCGGACGTGTGAAATATGTGCTGCAAGCAAGGGCCCACAAACCAGAAGCAGGGGAAAAATGAGACAGTATAACGTTGGACAACCTTTCGAGAGAATTGCCATAGACACTGCTGGACCATTCCCAGTTACTGACGATGGAAACCGGTACATCATGGTTGTAGGTGACTACATTACTAAGTGGGTGGAAGCTTACGCAATTCCAAATCAGGAGGTTACCACTGTGGCAAAACAGTTAGTTCACAACTTCTGTTGCCGTTATGGAGCTCCTATGGAAATCCATACGGATCAAGGGAGAAATTTCGAATCAGGAGTGTTTAAAGAATTATGCCGTCTACTTGGAATTCGAAAGACCAGGACAACGCCTCTGCATCCTCAGTCGGACGGGATGGTTGAGAGATTCAACAGGACACTTGAGCAGCATCTTTCGAAAGTTGTTGACGAGAACCAAACAGACTGGGACCAACGTATACCACTATTCCTTATAGCGTATAGGTCATCAGTACATGAAACAACCGGCATGACTCCAGCAAAATTGGTGTTTGGGCGGGAGATTCGTCTTCCTGGGGACTTGATGTTTGGATCACCTGAGACTCAGTCCCAAGAGCCAAAGAACTATTCCTCGCAATTAGAAAACCAACTGCGAGAAATGAATCGCTTGGTAAGAGGACGGCTGAAGATTGCCAGTGATAAAATGAAAACTCGGTATGACATTCGCAGCAATAATGTGGGTTTCCAAGAAGGAGATCAGGTCTGGTTGTTCAATCCAAAGCGCCGTCGTGGTCGCTCACCTAAGCTTCAGTCTAACTGGGAAGGACCCTACACTGTAAAAAAAAGGATTAACGATGTTGTTTATCGGATTCAACAGGAAGGACAGCGAAAGTTCAAGGTCGTCCACCTAGATCGCCTGGCTAATACAAATTTAGAGATCTTTGCCAGTTCGGGACGAACAGGCTTAAGGAGGGGCAGTGCTACGACAGCACAGAACAATCTACGCGTTTATCGAATGCGCCAGAAAGATCTCGATGTAAGCGTGTGGTGTACGTGCTACTAGACGCATTTTGCGAGAATTGTCTCAACTATGCCAGGCTTCGCTCGGGCGGTCGGACTGTGTCAAGGCCGTAGCAATTACGTAGTTCGCGAGAGATAAGACGCAGTTTGGAAGCTTCTGGTGTGTGAGCGTAACTATAAATATATCGCGTCGCGGCCTTAGTTTTCAGTTCAGTGCGAGATTTTTTACTGTTGCGGTTCGAGAGTATTAGTGCGATATATTTACAGAGCGGTTCGAGTTATTACGGTGTACGTTCAAGTAGTCATTAGTGAAGTGTTGCGTTTTATATTCGGACGGTATAATTGTAATACAGTTGAGTTTTAATATTAGTGGACATTTTATTGCGTATGAACAATTTTCATTTGATTTGTTGTAGACACTGTGTTGTTAATTACGAACTGTTTTACTATAACAATTAAAGGTGTGATTAGTGACTTGATTGGTGTCTTGTACTTATTTTGTTTCCACTGTACCTACGACGATCGAGTAGACCGTCGTAACAATATTTATTTCTTCCCGTATATCTTCATTTCTTATATGATCCCTTCTTGTGCATCCTTTAACCCTTCTTAAAAATCTGCTGATTTTATGTTGTTTTTATCTTTTCGTTTTGTAAGCCAGGACTCACTGCCACATAATAGCATTAGAACAGCTATTGTTTTGTAGAATTCTAATTATTTCTCACTGCTTGTATTTTTTTTCCAGTGTTCTATTTATATTTCTGCATATGTGTTGAAATCTGTTGACTTTATTTTCTATATCTTTGTCAACGTTAAAACTGTATCGCAACATAATTAATTAAAATTTGAGAACTGTTCCAATACTTTATCCTCAATAATAGTCTTTTAGCGAACTGAAAATTTTCCGCAGTGAGACATAACTTTTGCTTTGTAGGTAGACATCTTTTGGTTATTGTCGTCCCAGTTTATGTAGTGTGTACACAGAGCATTGTAAGTCTGCTTCACTATTTTGTAGTATGACCAGTTCATCTGCATACAGAGAAACATTAAATAATAATTCCTTTTCATCTGTATGCCTTGATAGACTTTAATCTTCTAGTTATGTATGAGGTCCTTAATATAAATGTTGAACAGAGTTTGGGACATAATATACCCTTGTCTACCATCTTGGATTATTACTAGCTCTTTCGTTTTCAAGTGCTTTTGTTTATAACTATTTTAGTATACTTATGAAGGTTTTTAATTGACTCCATAAGATGTACAGGGTATCCTCCTTCTTCCACTATTGTCCACATTCTACTTCTAATGACCGAGTAAAAAGCTTTTTCGAAGTCAACAAAGGTAACATGTAACATGTGTTTTCGAATAGACTTAACGTTGTTTTTCTAAAATTCTTTTAATGCTGAAAATACGATGTATTAGTGCATAATCAATTTATGTAATAATAGCTGTTTCTCACCCGCTCTCTCTCTTACAGCACACACAGACAGGCAGACACACATACACACGCACACACACACATACACACTAGTTTTCCGTTTACAGACCATTGGAGTTTACATTGAGTTTGGACTACAAAGGGTATTTTTTATACACACTATTGAAAAATTATACAGTGCAAATTTATTCATATCTTAGTTTTTGAGACATAGTACACCGACATTATAGTCCTGTGCGTTAACATATTTTGGGATAAAGCAATACTGAAGGTAAATAATAATTACTCTAAGTAAATTTTTATGATTCTACTTTTACCAACAACAGACGTTTCCAAATGTTTAACGCAATGATATTTGCATAAACGTTAAACGCCCTTGGACAACAATAACGTAAATTACTGGTTTTCCAACACATATTTAAATTATACTTATCAAACTTTTTGATTTTCTTTATTTCGGATAATAATATGAAAATAATAAATAAGTAATATTGTTGTGTATGCATGTAAGTTAACATTTTTCTGCTTACAGCTATAAATATTTGGTACTTAAACCATCACATTTTGTGTATTACTAGAAAATAAAATATATTTTGCAATTTATAGTATTTTTACTTTATAAATTATTTAAATAAAATTATAAAACAAACAAAAGTATATATTATTAAAATAACATTTTGAACGTCGCCAGTGAAGTCTAAATATCACCGTAGAGCATTCTGTAAATACAAGCAATGGAAACATAAATGTACTTTCCAGACGGTGAAATATGTTTGAAAAACTTGGCAAGGATTTCAGTGAACTTGGTAAGTAAGGGGAGAACGTTTGTAGGTAGCAGTAAGAACGTACAGTCAGCTCCTACACCGGTTATTCTACATTTACAAGCAGAAGGAAATTTAATAAGCGAAGAGTGTAGAAATGAATTTTTAGTATACAAAAAAAATTGTTTCTAAACTTAAAAATACAAACATAAGCATTACAACTTTTATAAAAATAAAAAAATGTTTGGCTATTCCTACTGTTAACAATTTTGTACATTCTTATTATGCAACCTGCTTTTAAAAGTTACACTTAATTCTACAGATAATTAAGTATGTAACCATAAAAATATTCATATTGCCTGTATTCACATATTGTTAATATAAATACATAAAACTGTAAAATAATATAGTATTAGACTAAACATTTGTTGTCGTCATGAAATTCAATACAAATTTTTAGTTAAATAAAAGTTTCTAACGTTCTCAACAATAGAAGATACCTCATAATAATGCAATTTCCTTAGAAAAAAATATAACATTTCTTTCATATAATTTAAAACTAAGGACAAGCATATTAGCACTTCAATTCCACATAAAATGTTTTACTTAATTAACGGATATCTTTTCCTGATTACCATCAAGTGCTTCAAGTGCTTATTCTATAATTAACACGCTAATTGAAAACTGTATTATATTTGGAAAAGGTATAAACAAGCGAATCCTTATTCCAAGGCTTTAGACTTTATCGGCTTTTATAGAAGCTTAGGAATATTACAATTCTATTGCTGATATTGTTATAATTGATATAATAGTGTATATTGAAATAATTCAAGCCGACGAGGAAAGTCCTCTGTTCCTGAGGCGGATGAAAGGCGTCAGGGAACAGCTGTGTGCTCGTATGGGCAGTTGTACATCGGAACCACGAAGCGCAGTGTCCGCACCCGCGTTGGTGAACACAGCCGCCACTGTCGCTTGAGGAACCCGGAGAATCTACCGTAGCGGAGCACGCACTAGCCAACACCGACCACCAAATACTATTTGAAGAGACGAGACTTCAGTCATCGTTTAGTGTGTATTTCTCTCGCCTGCATATGCAATTCGTCCAGATTCAGAAACATGCTGCGATTCCAATGAATCGGCAAGGTGAAAGCTTCTCATTAAGTACTATTTGGCATAGCCTATTGCAAACCTCTTATTGCCTTCTTCCTGATTGACTGTTGGCGTTTAAACTGCTTCCTGATTGGCTGGTGGTTTAAAACCTACATAGTCGTGGTATTTGAAAAATTTATGAGTACAAGTGACTTTCACGGGGTCGCTAGCCATTACCACATTACTGTGGTCTCTAACGTGTGTCACCTTACGTTAACGCAAGCTTATAATTTGTAATGATGATGGCCGTCAATGGCACGGCCAAACGTTTGCTAGAGATTTTAGCACAGGGCCACAGCCAAACATCCAAATATCACAATTTAGCAACATACGAAATAATGTTTTTGTGTGCTATATTTTTAAATTACGTCATAAAAGTAATACTGCTGCTTTCTGCCCTACTCATAAATTTTAGAGGTACGTTGGCACACCAGATTTAAAAATTGTAACTGTCACTTATTTAGCAGTGTCTCACTATTCAGAATGTTTAAAAAAGTATAACCCAATTTTTAATACTAAAATGTCTTGACTAAAACACCTTACAATAATGGAGAAAAGTAAAAAATACTCACAAAATCATACAGTTTTATCAGCGTTATTACAAATGCTCTATGTGTCCTCCATGTTTGGTTGAAGCTGCTGCTGCTGATATTCTGTTTTTGAGCATCTCTAGGTCAGGAACTCACGGTAGAACAAAAACAACGGTCTTACAGGTATCCCCACAAGAAGAAGTCGCATGATATATTGGAGACCAGTATCTCGGGGTTACCGTGCACCCTATTCAACGTTGAAGTAGTGTGTCATTCAGTAATTGCTGTACATTGTTTTGTCAGTGTGGCGGGGCTCAGTCTTGTTGGAATTTTAAATCATCAGAGCCCCATGAATTGTGGAAAAGATGTCACAAGGCGGTGAGTAACCAAGTGTTTACAAATATTACAGTTAAATACTTATACACGTGACTTGGATACTATAATAAAATAAATTTAAAGTTGGATGATTCGTTTTGAAACATCCTGTATTATACAAGCCGTATAATAGTTTACAGTTACCACTTTAGAATAAACGAACACTTTAGAATTTCAGTCTGAGATTTAAGCTGCCATTCTCTGATTTAGGCATCGAGAGCAATAAGTTCCGTCATACATCGTGACGTCGTGAACTGAAACGTCGTACATGCCACGCAGGATGCCTATCTCATAAGCGTGAGGATCGTATTGGTTTTACTTTTCGTGACGTGGAATAATTAAACGCTCAGTAATTAATTGTATTGCTTTTATTGTAATGATGCAATCGTAAGTAACCGCGTTATAACTTTATTTTTTTATATAATATTCCATATTCTTATCACCAACATAAACAAATTTATATTTAAATATATGCTACGCATATGACAGAGGGGTTTGTAAACTGAGAGAGAAACCGTGTATCACTTCATTTTTCCACACGTTTCCTTATTTACAAGGAGTACTGTTGTTAAGATTTCAATTGTATGTTACTAGTGCCGTGTTGCTAGCAGCTCCTCGCACCAGATGTTGCACTTTCAACCATAAATAAGGACGTAGAAGTTATCTAAATTCAAGCATTTCCCGATTCACACCTGTTTTAAAATACTTGAGAAACAGGTGGAGAGACGTTTCATTGGTTTACATATAGAATGTTAGAATTATGTAAACTACTGTCGTCAGCAAAATTAATTCAGCACTGTAACTCCAAGTTTTATATCTCGTCACCAAAGAAAATTAGTATTCTGCGGAGGAAAAAATATAAATTCGTAAAGATATTTTAGAACAATTTTTCGTAAAATTACAATATTGAAGGAGTAAGTAAATAAAAACAGTAATGAAAAATTCAACACGGATTTGACATTGTACATTTGGAATTAAATATTATAGTTTGAGTAAGAAATAATTATGTATACGTTAATCTGTATTTACAAATTGTTTTAAACTATTGTTATCGTCATCATATTCTTCTTCTTCTTAATTTCTAAGGATTAAACCTAAAATGGGGTTTTTAGGTCCCAAAGCAGATAGACTAGTGTTGGACTCTCTAATGCTTCTTCAACCGCTCATGCCTCTCCGGCTTACTATTGTATTGATGGTAATTGAAAATTTTTGGCAACAAGGCAGCCATCCGTTTGATTAAGATGCACCGACCATTTTAGCCAATATTGGGATATTCTTAATGTATACTATGCTATTCACCTCCTACCATATATCGATATTTTTGATATTCTGCCAGATGCCTGAGAAAACTTATTTCGGTTGCTTGAGTAAGACTGGACTGAGACTTCGTTACAGTCCAATTCTCAAAGCTCATAGGAAAGTGCGAGGTAGGCCATCGCTTTGTAGAACCTCAGAAATGTTACTTTCCTCGTTTTTTTCAAATTGTCGTGATAGTCCCTCGCATATGGTTCAACTGTGTAGCTTTTTCGACACATTATTCATTGTCATATAACATTTAATTCAGCCGAGATATTCAACATTCGTGACCCCTTTCAGAGGACCACCGTCTACAATTTTTGCTAGAATGGGGTTAACGTGTCCTTGGTCTTCAGTGTAGAGATCCGTAATCCGAAATCCTTAGAAATTTAACTCAATGTCTATTGTTGGCATTTACTAATTTATTTGTAATAAATATGTATTTATATGACGTGCATATAAGTTGAAAGTATACCTGGTCTCTGAAGTTTCAGAACTCTTTTTACAAGCAGACAGTGTAAATTCAATTTTTATCTATTTTCTGTGTATTTACTCAAATATAAATTTATCACTTATGTAAACTAGTAAATCAGTCAAATGTAATTAATTAAAATTTCAATACGACAAAAAGGTATGTTATATTGACTGATAAATGAGATGTTATTATACAAAATGTAATACGTATAGCAAGAATATTATCCAATATATAGTCACTACTACAATCAAATATATTGCAACTCACCGTCTGCGGCCTTGGCCTATGTGACGATTGTAACGCCTTTTATGTGGGCCAGACAGGTCGTGGTTTTCTAAAAAGATTTACAGAACATAGGCCGCCTAAACACCTTCACAGCTTGGACAATATCAAGTCAAAATTTGCAGAACACCTCATTTCCGAGAATCATAAATACACTAATTTTAATACTAACTTGATACCTATTCACATATATAAGAAAGGGCGATATATGAACGCCCTTGAAGAGTACGACATTTATAGCGTATAATAATACTGATACCAAGCCGCGTGTTTTAAATGATTAACTGCTTTTCAAGTCGAATGTATTGTACGACACTGGCATGCGTTATTGTCGTGGTGGGAGCCAGACGTAATTCAGTGCGCGGTCAGTCACCGTACGATGTACATCGTTTAACCGTGGTGCTCGTTTTTAAACACTTATATTGGATTTTAATATTTTAATTATTTGACAACGGTTTCAACGTGAAATGATACACGAATATTTTAAATTCTGAGGATGGGACAAGTGTCCCGAAACATGTCAACTTTATAGTGAAGACGTTGTTTCAAAAAGCCGCAGACGGTGAGTTTCAATATATTTGATTGAACAACACGTGGCTTGGTACTAAAATTGGGATTTATTCCTTTTAAACACTACTACAATAATTTACAAGTAGAGGGAAAATGGGGGTTCTAACGCACAAAGGAATGCCGCCTTTCTTAAAAAACGCTAAAAAAAAAGATCAAGAGATACCGCCGCCACCGTTGGACCCGCAGCATCCCAAAGGACCACAGCATCCGCGAATTTCCGCGAATACAATTTTTTTTATTTTTTTAATATGATTTTTTTATTTTTTTTATTAAATTGATTTGCATATCAAGGTGGTGGGTGGGGGTTGGGGAGGGGTTCAATGGACCACCCGCATCCGTAAATATAATTTTTTATTTTTTTAATAATGCTGATTTGCATATCAGTGGGTGGGTGGTGGGTGGGGGGTTCCAACTTGATGCATTATAGTGTATATATTAAAATATATGTTCAGAGTTACCAACCTTTGCATGATTTCAAATTTGTTGCGTGTTATAATGTATATTAAATCTATATGATCAGGTTTACCAACCTATGCATGGATCAAACTTGATATGTGTGTGTGTGTTATATAGTGTATATATTAAAATATATGATCAGGGTTACCAATCTTGCATTATTGTGTATAGAACAGATCTGCCAACATTTTTCTGTGGTGGGAAATTCAAACTATATGATCATGATTGTTGTCGATATCAATTCTCTCTTTGAATGTAAGTAACTCTCCCTCCCTCTCTCTCTGTCTCTAGACATAGTTATCCATCACGATATAAACTCTCTCTCTCTCTCTCTCTCTCTCTCTCTCTCTCTCTCACACTGTGTACATTGAGTAGAGTAGTCGGTGTGATGGTTAAATAATTTTAGCTCACAGCCTCTCACTCACTCTCTCTCACTCTCTCTCTCTCTCTCTCTCTCTCTCTCTCTCTCTCTCTCTCTCTCTCTCTCTCTCTCTCTCTCTCTCTCTCTCTCTCTCTCTCTCTCTCGTTAGTGGTCATTACCGCGCATGTATATGATTTTAGAAATTTTATATATTCGACAAATATTAACTGTGTACGTTGCCACAGAGTATTGAACTACTTACAAGCGTCCTCTCTCTCTCTCTCTCTCTCTCTCTCTCTCTCTCTCTCTCTCTCTCTCTCACTCGTTGTCAAAACGTCGACTTCATTTTTCAATGTATTAAATAATTAATTAATAGTTTTATAATGCAGGATGTATCAGTCAGTGTGATTGATCCTTGTTAGGGGGGTCATTGCCTCGTCTGTATATGATTTTAGAAATATATTGTAACCCCGCTTTTCTTAGACTGGTAAAAAAAAATTATTATTATTTTTTTGTTTTTGTTTTTTTTCTAAAGAGGGGCCACAAGATAATTAGAACTAGACCAAAGCCTAGAGAAGCCAAAAATGCGCTGGATCCAGTGAGACGTGACTTGCAATTAAAACTCATAAAATTAACAATCAATAAAATCCTTTTATTATTCTATCTCCTTTCTCTTACCTACAAAAAAAATAAATATAACATTCAGAATCTATTTTCCCCTTAAAAACTGTTAATTAAAAATAATTTATATTCTTTAAAAAGGTTACTTGAAATTATTAATAAATCCAAAATTTATTTTCTATCTTCTCTTAAAAAAAAATCAATTGAAACTTAATTGAGATAAAATTTATATACTTCTTGATTAAAGTTAGTTAGAATAACTAATTCTCTTTTAAAAAAACAATATTAATTAAAAATGAATAGAGACAAATCTACATACTCTTTATTAAAGTTAATTAAAACAAATTAACTCTCTTAAAAAAATATTAATTAAAAATTAATAGAGATAGAATTAATTAATTGTCATCAAAAATTAAATGTATATATATATATATAACCCTATGTTTTATCTTTTCTTTTTTATAAGCCCTATATCTAACTCCCCCAAAAATACACCCAAATGTACAATACATATAGAACCTCACAAAAATACACACACGAATATACAATACATCTACATGTTCCACATCTACAATACAGGACAATTATAACATAGATCTCTTGCCACACCCTTTTCTACCCCCATGAGGTACATCATTAATAATTTATGAAAATCCATGTCAGGTTTTAATTCTTAATATGTGCATAAAACATTACATGTGTATCTGATTATATATGCAACACCAGTAGTCCCCAGGACATAATAAATTCAAAAATTTGGCCAAGTGCCTAATACTATTATAAAATGCTGCCACACTGGGCACTTATACTGAGAGAAATAAAATTTAGAATACAGTGAACACCCAAGTTATCATAATTAATTAGAAGAATTTATATATATAAATATTGTTAAGTTTTGAAAATAGTAATGTGTCATGAACCTTATAATCCTTTTAAAAGAAATTTTGGCCCAGAGACCGACATGTTCATGGGCAAGTCAGTGCATAATTCAACCTGTCTCAACAGCATGTTTAACACTGCATGGACATGCACCTGTACAGGATTAAACTTGTGACTCTACTTAACTACCACAGACATTTCTATCCCTATATAATCCAAACTGAATTTAAAAAATGAGAAATTAACATATGAAATGAACACTAAATTGAAACAGAGGAATTACAAGTTGATTGATTGAATTAGTAGCAGTAATGAAACCCTTATACTGAAAATAAGAAGGAATTGTACGTTTGAATGGTGAGCTGCCAATGATGCATGTCAGCCTCTGAGCTCACAGATTATACAAACAAATTAATAAAATTTACAAAATATTTCCCTCCCAGTTCACGCACTATTCTGTCCCGTTAATCAGGGACCCAATTATAATGTTTAAAAACTTAAAGTCATGTTGTTGAGTGATTGAATGTCCACTGGCTCTAGTGAGTTACATCACAATGTGTAAAGAATATATAACATGGATTGAGTTCACCTTATTTTTTCCTTTCCATGGGTGTGAAGTGGTGATCATCTGGCTTTCATGATAGGGTGTTTGTGTTAGCCTTCGCCATTCTCCTCCGGCAGATGAAGAGAGAGAGAGAGAATCTAGGTGTTACATGTTCAGGTGGTGGAGCTGTCCCCGTCTTTGGCGGAGGACCCGCAGTTCTGTGATCGTTTAGCCTGCCATAGGTGGAAGGATGGTACAACAAAAACTTCTTTCTGTCCGGAGGAAAAAAGACGCAGCTAACAAGACGGCGTTCAGAGCGAGACAAAGATTTGCAGAAAACGTAGTTTCTGTTCTGACCTCATAAACCGTGGCTCACGCTAGAGTGCAGCACTAGTCAAGCCGCTCTTAATGGTAAAACCAATTGCAGATTATTTATCAAACTGCAGATTGGTTTATCTCTACCGCTGCTACCGTTAAATACCGTACAGTATTTTACTTCCTTTTTCGTTAAACGGTGAATACGCGCCGAATCTCTCCTAGACTCGGCACAATATATATTTGACAAATATTAACTGTGTGTGCGTGTGTGTTGTTGTCACTGAGTATCGAACTACTTACATGTGTCCTCTCTCTCTCTCTCGCTCTCTCTCTCTCTCTCTCTCTCTCTGCGTCCATTGTGCAGTTTTAATGTAATTGTATGTATATCGTTACAAATGACGAGTAGAAATGCAATCCTTGAAGTGCAATTGAATAAGTAAATTGTATGTATATATCACTGAATAATAATATAATCGTTCTAGTGTTAACGTTTGCTGCAACAGTTCCTCCACAGGTAACGCAGTTTACATAATAATTACACACATTGGTTCAGAGGTGTATAGTGAAATAAATTAAAATTATACACGCATGTCGTTACAGAAAAAAAAATAGAAATTAATTTCTTCATATCGTTGAGAGCCTCGCAATAGTGCTGGTCTATTGTGTAGATGTGTTTAGTAAGTAAATTGTATGTATATATTGCTACAGCACACATAGGTTCAGAGGTGTATAGTGACATAAATTCAAATTATACACGCATGTCGTTACAGATGAAAAAAGTAGAAATTAATTTCTTCATGTCGTTGAGAGCTTCACAATAATGCTGGTCTGTTGTGTACATGTGTTTAGTAAGTAAATTGTATGTATATATTGCTACAGACAGCGGTGGTTGAAATTCATACAAATCTTCTGATGTAACGGTTCCCACAAGTAATACAGTTCACACAAAAAAATAAAATTAATTGTACACATGTTCAGAGGTGTATAGTGAAATAAATTAAAATAAAGCCATAATTTGTTTAAATGATTAAATATATTAACAATATTTTAAAATTCACAATATAAAATTGATTTTTTTCAAAAGTTTATAAATTCACAATTCATAAATAAGTACATTATAAAATTGATACTTTTTCGAAAAGTTTATATATATATATATAATTGTGTCGTACTTGTAGGAGAAGCAACCTGCACAGATCCTGTAACATACCAATACAATCAGCATAAAAATCATGTTAAATATCACACACACACACACACACACGCACGCACACACGCACACATGTATAGTTGGCGGAATGGAAGAATCAACGCTTTACGTGAGTAACTTCTTAAATTATGTGTCATTCTCTCTCTCTCTCTCTCATAAGTTAATGTCCTATCAAATATTATTCATCAAAACTTTGTAAATTAGAATCTGCGCTACATTCAAACACACAAGCGTGCGCGCGCGCGCACACACACACACACACAGTGATAAAAATTGTTTATTAAAAGTAGTAATGTAGGTTGTTACCTTAACAAGGTACTATCTCCACCTGCGTTGTTTGGTTCCTCATTCCTCGAAACACGAGATGTAGGTCTTTAGGGTTTATATGACGGTGATCTTCATCTGTAAAAAACGTCGACATTTCTCTTAGGTAGATATAGACGATAGCGGTACTCGCCATCTTCCAGCGTTACAAGCACAGACTTCCCGTATCTCGTGTCCACATTCACCATGTTAACGATTGGATACTGCTTGTTCACTGTTAATTCTGCACAGCGTTTGTACTCAATAGCAGAAACTGCATTGAATTTTGTGATAAATGACATTATTAGAAGTGAAGACGTCTGTATCAAACGAGGTGGAACCAAACAATGACAGAATATTCGCTACAAAGAAGACCAGTGGAATGTAATGGTGGTGGTGGTGGTCACAACGCCATCAGGAAAGTTCAGTTTCATCGCCTGAAGCTTTGCTTGTACATACATGCAGAATTAGCGCTGTTACAAAATATATTTATTAGGAAAGTCCACAGCCTGCTTTCATACAGAAATAGTTATCGCCTGCGGCCATGTATAAGTTTCCTAAACGAGATTAGCAATGCTAGTAAAGTTTGTTTTTACTATGAGACACTCACATTAAAAATGTTCGTATAACAGAAAAATCATTAATTATCCACTCTCTAAGTGCCTTATGGTTTGTACATCGTGTAGAAGAAGAATTGCAATGTGTAAGACATAACGTCCCGGGAAATAGATATGGTATGTTTTTAGGGCAGCCAATGTCATCAAGATTTATTATATGATGATGGATTATTTTCGATTCTAAAAAACGTTTTTTCTCAATACCCTTCACAAACACATATTTATATATGTTCGTATACGTTGTTAACACTGAAACAAGATTGTCGTACGGTGTCTCTCCTTCACTCTATCTGAGACCATGATAATTTGTTGTTAACCAGTAGTTGGTTCTAGTGTATTTCGAATTCGTGACGGCTGTAGCAGGCGGGGCGAAAATCCAATGTCTGCTTGCAAAACGCGTTACGTCCATGACTGACAATTCCTTTACTATATAATTGCCGTTGTCATCATAAAAGCAGTGAAAGTCAATTATTACAGCAACGTTTTCCATTATACTATAAAAAGAAAAGAAACCACACATTACAAACTAATATGTATAAACACAAATATCGTTACGATAATAATAATAATAATAATAATAATACGCAAACATACGTTTACTGCCGTCCGAACTGAAGTGTGGAGAGACAATAACTAACGGTAGAAACCAAAAGTGTCTGTGGATATCACAGTGGGATTTTTTTGTTTTTTGTTTTTTTAACAGGTGGTGGGGGCGGTGTAACGTAGAATTTTAGCAGGTGGGGGAGCGGAGTCGTCGTCGTCGTCGGCAATTAATTTGTCACGTATCCGATAATGATCGTATGCAAGTGTATCACGGCCATTGTCTAGTATATAGCGCTTATCATCATACGGTGACAACGCTTGCTTATTTACGCGCATCGTGTACAGCGTATGATGATCGCTACGTAAACAAAGCGCACTGACAGAAAACTGACAATTATCAGTGAGAAACTTGCGATACATATCGTGTCGTAGACTGCTCTTAATAGCAACTCGAGGTACACCTTTACACACACGTTTTTGACACTCATTGCTAGGATCTTCGTGGGCCACAAGGAACGAATAATATTTCGCTCTGAGACCTACGAATTCTCTAATAGGACGACCACACGTTTCATCCTTGAACAGCCCGAAAACCTTTTTGTTCTTAAGGCTATAACAAGGATGAGACGTAGGGTAATCCGATGTGTCAAAAACTTGTAGGTCCTTCTTCATGTCTGCATACAAGTCGGCTGTTTGAATACTATACATCAGACTGTCTGTATCTGTCATTAACAATCTGACGTTACGGCCGTACTTGGCGACAGCATAACGATAATGAAAGTCGTACATTATTGTTTTGCTAACGTCAAGCACCGTGAAGCCGACATACACGGGACGGGAAAGAACGATGGATTTTTTACGGAGAGAGAGCCCCACCAGATCGTTCGTATAACGAATCATACGTTTTAGCCTAGGTGTGGAAACTAGTTTTTGAAGCCGTCGTTCATCTGAGACTAGTTCAAAGTCTATATGTTTCCGTACGTTCTCCAGCGACTTGCCGTATACGGCGTTGTTCATCAGTTTGAAAAGGTCTTTTTCAAAGCTGTTGACGGCTGTTTGCCTCTTGCGGGTGTTGAAATCGATAAACGGTTTCAACCAAGCGCTTTGCTTAAAACACAACACCCTATGAGTCGCTTTCAGCTCTAAACCAAGACTTAAATACAATTTCAAATTTCGATAATGGAGAACGTAATTTTGTTTGTCCTCCAAAGTCGTTAACAACTTCTCTACGGATGACACTGATTCGTTATACGATGATCTGTATATACTCTCGTGTATACGTTTGGAAAAGGGAGAAAGGATATCGGGTGTTACGCGCTGGCGCACAGGTGCAAGCGGGTAGTCGGAATGCAGGTCGTGTAATGTATTAGGATAGTGTAGGTCGACTTCGAGGATGTACCCGATGTCGGAATCATCACTCACATTACGTACGTCCAAGGACTCGATTTCGTTACGATCGAGCCATCGGAAGTCTGCGTAAGGGAGTGGTTGCGACATGGCTGCACCGTATAGATTGTTACAGTCCGTTTACAGAATGAAGGAGGTCGGTTTCGAAACATCGTACTGATCTGGGATCAAAGGGTTGTTAGCGACAGCATGACGGTTGGATATCATCGCGGCGCCTCCGCGGACCCCAGACTCTACAAACAGATGTTGATTTATCTCTGTCAACAGCTCTAGTTCGACCCCTGTCATTTTTAGTATCGCGTTCCGAGCGAGTCCGGGAAGCGAGTAAAAATGACATGGGTCCAAGCAGTAATCGCGTAAGGCAATGTCTCGAAAACTTTCAAAGACATCGGCCAGCAGCATTACGTCTGTCAACAAATACAAATCATGGTAATCTCCAAACGTACGCAGATTGAATGCACTCCACACGTTTTGCGCTTGCTAGTAATCTGCGTCCGAAATAGACGATTCCATCAACCGGTTATCAAAGTGTTCACGAGCGGGTAGACTTGTTTCGTTGAACCGATCAATACTGTCAACGTACTCGTAAGGGTATACCCCCTTGCGTACGAGCAGATTGGTCTGTTCATCGAAACCCCGTCTAAGCATTTCCTCTCTAAGGAAAGGAAATTGGCTCCCGGACGTGGACAGATTGGTAACGAGTGTGCCCAGAGAGCGATTAAGGAATTAAAAGGAGTCTACAAAACGCAAGGGACCCAGGGAGAATGACATGTAACGCTCGCTGGATGTTGCGATGCAGGATACGCGTTGGTCGTTGTATTTCCCCAAACCCAGCATTAAATGGTGACATTCGTAGCCACGAAGGTTATGAAAGAAGACAGGGATATGACGAGGCATCTTGTAGTTCAGATTGCAGCTATTATGGGCTGCTCCCAAGAATTTCCCCGTAAGATGACAATGATTGCGTACCTTGTCATCGTCTGTCAAAGGGCGCTCACACAAATGACAAACGGTGGCGTTAGTAAACGCAACATTGTCATCATCGGACATAATTAATTGTACGTTATGTCGTACTACCTTCATCATATCCTCGACGTCTTTCATCAACCACGAGAAGAAAGTGTCTACGACGTTTTCACCCCGATAAACTTTAGCCTCTCTCCAGAGGCTGTGCGTGTGATCGACGATAGCATAGGAGAAACCTGACGGAATATGCATCGCTTCGTATGATGTGGACGATACAGGAGGAGAAGTTATTTTCTGACGGGCACCGCTGCTATCGACTCAGTAGAATTCACCTAACTCTTACACTGTCGTCGGGACGCTGTTACCAGGTGAACACGATTGAAGCGGAATGATGAGGGACTCGAAGTCGGCGTAGACGGTGAAGGGTACTTTAAGACAGTGTGCGTAATTTTTATAGGACATAAACTTCTCCTCCTCCGTGGGCATTTTGGTTTTCTGCTCGCCGTAAGGCGTGCAGTAGGGGAGATGATCGGACAGATCATGTTCTGTGGAGAAACGATGCAGGCAGTAGTCACAGTAAAATGATTGAGCGCGGTGTTTTGTAAGGGATGATAACAATCTACTCATGTTACTTATAAGACAGTAATGTTTTCGGCTATATGTATCGGACAGAAGCAAAAGGTTAATGTGATGCGACCTGTCCTTGTTCGAGGTAATTCTCAGAGGTAAACCTCATTTCTTGATTCATTTTTGATATTGTCTTCTATATCATCGCCGAAAACGTTTATAGAAATGTTAGGATTCTGTGCTTCAAATTTGGAAATGGACTTTAACGAAACAGGGTACTCGATACCGGTCATATTTAAGGTGTTTATGAAGGGGATGTGTTTTGAAGCACGTTCTTTATCTCTTACTTGAGGGTGTATGTAAGCTAGTACGGACCATAGAAAACACATTTCATCTTGGGGGTTCTTGATGTTGACTACTGCCTTGGTGAGTGAGTTTTCGCGGGGTTGGAAGGTAGGAGGACGCTGCAGGAGGCTGGTACGGTCCAACAACCAGTTCCAGCTTCAGTACAGTGTCCACCGACCATCCGTTCCCGTCACGGGTAAAATTGGATATGCTATTAAAGATTTCATCGTAGGATTCATCGAGTAGACAATTCAACTCGTCGCTGTCGTCCGTGAGCAACGTGCAACAACGTCCGTGGAAGACGGCGTCTTCCGTTACCCCTTTCTCTTCACCACTGTCACCATCTACCACGGTTTTAGTAAAACGTATCCTGCACGCAATATGCCACTTGATATTGCGTAAGCGTGCCTGCTCTGCCTGAATATCCTCATGCAATAAAGGATGTGCCTCGGTCATTACGGATACTATGTCATGATCCGACGTGTCGACGTTCACTGGAAGGTAGTCGAAGGTTGTGATATATCCTCGGACAATACTGTTCCTCTCGATATAAAATCGAGTCACAACTGAAACAATAGAAACGTGAGTATTAGTAACCAATAGGAATGATAAATAAAGTGCACACTGTGCCGGTGTGCCGGCTATCGAAGATTTTATTTAAAGTTTTTCTATCGTAATATAACGCGAACGCAAGTGTGCTAGGCCGACCCTTGCACTGCGAGGTAGGTAGACGGCTGCGCGCGCAGCTCATACTTGCGGTCGACTTGCTTTGTCGGGTTCGGCAGCAGTCTACGCTCCGCCGGCTCAGAGAATTATCCGTCTCCCTCTCCGAACTTTACGATGCAGTTTCTATTTCTTATGGCTTGGTAAAGCGTAAATCGGCTCCCGGGTTCTCGAACTAAGCCGGATTCCTGGCTTGCTGATGGCTGTACACCTGCCTAAGCTGTGAACCATGAACGAGATCTTATACGAAGAGGGAGATGGAGACTGATTTTCTATGTTGCACTCGCCAGCACTTATAAGGTGATATTCATGCATTTATTTCATTTTTTGGGGCCGGGCCGGCAGTGTGCCCGTTTACTGTAAATAGCCTTGAAGCCATGGGACCACGTGTCCAGACTGTCTACCGGGAAGTTGAGCTGTGATCATGACTCTGTACACTGTAGTTTAAATTCAACACTTTTATAACTCACTTACATAACACTAAGTGCACTGCATGTAAGTGTGTGCTGCACTGGGGGAGCGCGCCAGAGATATTTTACTCTTGTACCATTTTACAGTTGCTTCTCATTTTCATTTAACTCTTTACAAAATTTAATTACTGCTCAGTAGCTCTGTTCCGCCTGGAACAGCTGTGTATAAATTTTAATTTGACTATGGGTTTCATATTTAAGGGCTGGGGGTTTTTCTGGGTTTTTTTTGGGGACGTTTTCTGGGGTTACAAAAGGGCACTTAGTTTTTCTCTGATTCATGCTGGTGCAACCTCAGACAGGTTGGAGGCCGGTCAAATTTTGTCAACTACATACAGGCGCGCTCCCACAGAGGCTAGAACACCCACACCTTATTGAATTTTTTTATTTTAATTATATGTGCATAGCCATTCTGGGTTAATAGAAATAATTTACTATTTTTCTGGAAATATATTAGTTGATTTTGCCTCTTGAACAAGGGCTATGCTGATTGTTTTTCTTAACTGGCAAACACCTATGGATTGACTTCCACTTATAGTATTTGCTGTTTAACTTTTTGACTATAAAACATGTATTCATCATTTTTTTTTTTTGGTAAATCATATATTGTCAAACTTTTCTGAGATTGTAAAGCCTCAAGCGATTAATTCTGTTTATTAAAGTACATAAAGATTTTAATTCCTTTCGGAATTTTGTGAAGTCAAATAACTGGTTAGAATTCTATAAACACTGTTTGAAAGTAGGTGATGTAGTTCTGTCAATTTACTTAATGATGTGAAAGGAACTTAAGGTTCACACGCTCATGATGGGTCATTGATCAATGGAATGCTAGACAGATGGACGGTCCGGTTTTATTTATGCGTCATGAATTATTATCATCCTTCCTGGGGTTTTGGCTCTTATGTAATTCTACTGAACGGGTTGCCGATGGGCGGATATTCTGTCACTGCTGGGTTATAAGATTGTAGTTACGCTACCTGTTAGGCGGGTGCATTCCAGGGGCATTCGTGTTAAAATTAATGTAATTGTGAGTTTGTGTGCCTCATGTTTCTGTATGTATTGTGTTGGTCCGTGTCTAGCTAGCCACCGGATGGGGAGTGAGAATTTTATATTTATATATATATATGTATATATGTGCATGGATTTACTGAATTTCTCCACACACTTGTTATGCTATTATAGGTATATAGATGGTTACTGAATTATACACACTTGTGATGTTATTATATTTCTATATATATATATATATATATATGTTCATGGAATTTACACACATTTGTTAGGCTGTACACCTGTTGTTATATAGTGTCATAGAAGTGGCTTACATCCATGAATACCTTGCAAACAATAAACTTGTTACTGTTATCTTATAGCTGAGTTTCATTGCAAGTCCCGTCATACTGGACCCGGCACAATTTTTGCTTCTCTAGGTTCCTGCCTAGTCCTAATTGACTTGTGGCTTCTCTTTCAAAAAAAAAATATTAAAATAAAATAAGTTGTATTCATACTCATAAAAAAGACATAAAAGGAAAGAGGGGTTACAACACAAATTCATGTTTGTAGTAAATAAATAAATACATAACACTCGTCGGGGGTAATATGTCAGTTTATTACAAGCCATGAAGATGTCGGCTACTCCTGATTTTATTATTGAAAGTGAAAGAATAAAATCGTTCAAGTATTGGGAAGTGACGTTTATCAGCCCCGACGAGTTAGCTTTTGCAGGGTTCTACTTCTACCCTAGAAATTTCGATGTTTGCGGCATAGTATGTCATTCGTAGACGATAGAGTTAAATGCTTTTGTTGTGGAATTGAATTAGTTGATTGGAAAGAAGGTGACAAACCTATGAAGAAACATGAAAAATTTTCATCTACATGTCAATTTCTAAACGATGTTAAGAGAGAGAGACTTTTCGAACACACCAATAGACATAGTATGACTCAAACGTTAATTCGCACCAGCAAGTTTGCTAGCTACATAATTACAAAAATAATTTCTTAACCGTGACAATTGGTATTGAACTTTACCTTGTTCAGTTTGTTCCTGCTGCTCCTGCCCACGTTCCTGCTGAAGGTTGGCCATGATCTTCAAGAGAGAGAGAGAGAATGAATACTGAAAAACAAAAGGAACTGTTATAACGCTGGTATTATGTTAGTGTATCTTAAACGCTTTATATCAATTTGCAACATACAATTTGTAGCGCAGTAGTGTTCAGCAACATGAACGAGTGGTAAGTAAGACGCTGTTGCAAAGTTCACCGGTTATATATACATATATAATGCGAGTGTCGATGTGTGTGCAACTGTACTGAAAAACTGTTATGCGCATGCGCAAATAATTCAAATGGACTTACATAGATGAATGAAAAAGAGATGATTTACATAATAAATGTACGCTTAGACCAACTGTTTGTTAGATCGAGAAAATTAAGTTTATTTTCGCACACACACACACACACACACACACACACAAACACACGCACACACAACGTAACCACACACACACAAGCAACGCGCGCACACATTGGGTTGAAAGCAAATCCAATTAGGTTTGTTACACGTTGTGTCGCACTGACCTGATATTTATAGATGACCTCCATACAAAAACAGATAACAGATAACAGATTTAAATAATAATAATTTCATGCTTGCAATATACAACCTATGTACACAAACTTATAAAGCATCAAACTATATATCCTTCGTTGGGTTGTAATTATTACTAAACAGTAATACATACTTAGAATGAAAATATTTGCTACGATTTTTGTAACATACAACACCGCAACAGCGTCTTACTTACCACTCGAATCTATATAACGTTCTGTTTCTGTTTCAGATAATAATAATAGTTTGAATATAAAACGACTGTGTATGAATACAAAGAAATATCAAACACAACAGATCAATTATTTGAGTGAACGTGATTGTGTATGTGAGCGCGCACGTGTGTGTGTGTGTGCGTGTGCGTGTGCGTGCGCGTGTGTATCATTGTATATGTGAATTACTTGAAGCAACACGAGGTAGAGGGAGAATGGGGGGTGATTGTTCAAATAGGCCTATACATAATTTTAAAATATTCTAATTTAAGATACTGTATAATTGTCTACGATTGACAAATAAGAGAAAGACGCGTACACGTTTGAAAGTTGATGTAAGACATATACCCGAGGGGGGACATTGTCTGTATGTGAAATGTTTTTATTTTCATACATTAGTCAAATTAGGAAAACAAACGAACCGGTAAACATGAATTTCCATATGATTACAACAACAGCTTAACTCAAGAAAAATTAGCGAAATGAAAGTATTTCGTACATAGCTAAAATTATGAATCTTGTCACATATCAAATTGTTTCTTTACGTTTGTATTTTGTCTAAACCATGTTAACTTCACACACACACAGGACACATGTAAGTAGTTCGATACTCAGTGACAACAACACACGTGTATGCACACTGAAGGCTCGCACGCTTAAAATTCAGCTATACCTAAAATATATCTTCAATTAGAAGTGTAAATAAAAAGTACAGTAAGAATATATTTCAGAAATTGTAATTTGATCACACACACACACACACACACACACACACACACATACACTTATTTGAATTAGTCATGTATTAAATCAATAAATAATGAACTTGATAATGTTTTTAATGCGAATAATTTTTTACGTTTAAATAATACTGTACATACAATAAAATTATGTTGTACGCTTACCAAACTAGCGTACGTTGACTACACACACTTAAAAAAAAATGACGAACGTTGTGTATATTGAAGCTCACACGCTAAATTCAGCTATACCTAAAATATATATCATCAATTAGAAGTGTAATATAAAAGTACGTTAAGAATATATTCAAAAAATTGTAACAGACATAACAATTTGATCATACACACGAGCACACACACACACATGTATTAAATTCAAACATATCTTCAATTAGAAGTGTAATATAAAAAGTACGGTACGAATATATTTCACAAAATTGTAACAGACATAATAATAATTTGATCATACACACGCACACACACACCCATTTATTAAATTCAATAAATAATGTGCTTGATAATGTTTTAATGCAAATAATTTTTACGTTTAAATCAAATCTGTACATACAATAAAATTATGTTGCACACTTACCAAACTAGCGTACGTTGACTACGCACACTTAAAAAAATGACGAACGTTGTGGATATTGAAGCTCACACGCTAAAATTCAGCTATATCTAAAATATATATCTTCAATTAGAAGTGTAATATAAAAGTACGTTAAGAATATATTTCAGAAAATTGTAACAGACATAATAATTTGATCATACACACACGCACACACATGTATTAAATTCAAATTGTGCCGGTGTAAATCCGGCCGTTGAAAAAGTTTTAGAAAAGTTTTTGTCTAATTGTAAAATAGAGCGAATGCAAGCGACCTTTGTCCGGCGTGGACGGTTGCGCGCGCAACTGGTAGAAAGGGGAGCAGTTTCTCTGCTGCTAACGGCAGACGACTGACTGCCCCGCTGCAAGATACAACGGTCCGCTCTCTCTTCGAGCAATTACGACGTAGTTGGTATCCGTCTTCATGGCTTGCTAAAGCATAAACGACTCCAGGGTTCTTGAATTAAGACGGAGATTTGGCCTTGCTGATCGCCGTAAACCTGCATCAGTCATGGACCATTAAACAAGATCCTGTCCGAAGAGGGAGACGGTGACTCTGGTTC